>CM050322.1:64074942-64572321 GCA_027475135.1 Bactrocera correcta
ATAAATATGTTACAGTTTTATATGATTTGTACATATGTATACGTATTTCTTATGTTCTCTTGTGTGTATAAGTGAAGCTTTTTAGTTATTAAATAACCAAAAAAATATAATTTTTTTTAGCGGAGCTGCATTAGGGAGTAATCAAACTGAAACTTAGCCTAATCAAATTACAATATTTATCCTTAATTCTAAACTAAATACTTGTTAGTGGCGTGATTCGTTTCCACGAATCTTATTCTACACAACAGGTAGTGCAGACGCTGACCATGCACTTTCTAGTGCATTTCGGTCACACGTGCCGGAAGTTGTAAGTCGAGTGCTATTACTGTGTTAAGGGAATATATTGGGAAATTTTGACATACATATGTATGTGTGTAAGTATGTATATAGATGATATCATTGTATTTTCGCGGACTATGGCAGAGCATTCGGACATTTGAGAATGTTCGTGAAATTTACCCATCGAGGGATTCGAATTTCTGATATAGTACGTAGGTTGTTAGCAAATTGAACCCATTTTGTTAAACGTACAGGTTTACCTGTTCATCCTATTCCGCGCCATCTTGCCACAATTCTTGAATGAGAATTTTAGATTGGCGAAAGCCATCCTGCAGGGTCGAAAAGTTTTGCCACCGACGAAAGGATTTGTCGTTTTGTAATGGCGGACTCTGCAAATATTGACTCAATTGTATATGAGAATTGATCTGTTATCGCATTCCATTGAATCCCTATTGTTTTTGTTGTACTAGCCTTTTCGAATTTAAGGAAGTCAGTATTTAATGAGTCTTCCTTTCTTATATCTGTTTGGTCAGAAGTATGTCACTGTGCAAATCGCATGGCCGTGACCATGAATTAGGCACCTTTCACCTTTGTGAGAGCACCACTTATGCATATGCACATCAATTCTTACATCTATATAAATATGTTACACTTTTCTATGATTTTTGTATATACATACACACAAACATACGCTTTTCATACCTATACGCACAAGCTTACATAGCTAATGAGAAAATTAGGCACAAGGAAGGATATAAACCGGTACTAGCATAACATTAGGACATTATTAGTAAAGCATTAGGAGTGTTAAGTGGAAATGGAAATTAATGTAAACTTAAAATTAAATAAAATCAATTTGTTAACTGGACATTAATTTATTATCGGGCTCCTACAATATCTTTGATTATTTCGGAATGATTTGATGTTATTTTCTTTAGGGGAAAACCTGCTGAATTTAGTGCTTTGGTCACTTGAGATAATGATTCGCACGCTAATGGTATAGTGTGGCTACCTGATAACTAGAATGTCATCCACATATGTTTGAGTTTGCAACACAGAAGTTTGCTAAAGGTTAATTTTTTCACAGGTTTTTGCAAATTTATGTAAGGTCCTAATTTATAAATTGGGTGCGCAGTTGATGCCAAAAGTAACTGTTTTTGGTTTGTAGTCGCTAATTGGACTATTAATTGAATTGCGGAAGACAATGCGTTGGAAATCTTGGTCATCTTCATGTACCAGAATTTGCCTGTACATGTGCAATAAACATGCGCCAATTTAATATTAGCAAGATGAGATCAGTTTGCAATGTTGGCCCTGTGTATAATACATCATTGAGTGATTTACCTGAGCTCGTACACTTTGAGGCATTGAACACCACTCATACTTTCGTTGTGATTTTGAGGTCGTATTATGCCACGATGTGGAAGGTAAAATGATAAATATCTACCTTTGGATATTTTTTCATATGGTACAGTTTCTTCCATATGATTGAGGTCAATATATTCGTTCATTTACATATGTATGCTGATTTTAGCTCATTTTTCTTAACATGCTTTTTTCCATGCTTAGGAATTGCTGGACTGCTGGCCTAGAGCTATAGTTTCTGGAAAGGTAGATTTGAATGGCAGTAGCACAACATAACGATCATTTTCGTTTCTTGTTGATCTGGGCTGGTAATAGGCTTCACATGCCTGGTCTTCTTCTGAAAGTTGGGTAATCTGGGGTACTTCTTCTACTTCCCAGAATTTTTTAAGTTCTTTATTTATATATTCGTTTGTGATGTATTTCAGTGACTTGACCACTTATAATCCACCCAAAGATTGTATTTTGGGCTAATAATTTATTAGAGATTTTCTCTATACCTTTAAGAATTTTGTGAGGTATTAAGTCCCTCCCTAATAATTTGTCGATTTGTGATGGAGTATGACAGTTGGGATCTGCTAATTTGAGATGTGAGCATTTTTCCCAGTGTATTTTATTTACTTCATAGCTTGGAAGGAAATTTGTAAGTTGCGGTAGAACGATGGATTGTGCATCTATTCGTAATCCGCATTTGGAGAAACTATGGTGATTGGGCATATTTTATTTGAATTTTGAATAATTCTTCCGCCCATTCCCGAAATTTGAAAATTGGAAAGATTCATTGGCAATTTTAGTCGATTTTGAAATTTTGATGATATAAAGAATCTTTGAGAGCCTTGATCTATTAACGCTCTTGGTTTGAATAAACCACCTTTATATTCAATGGTGATGACCGCAGTGGGTGAAAAAATTTTGCTTTCATTTTCTGAATGAAGCGCTTGAATTTTTGCGCGTGGTTTTTTGAAATTGATTTTTCTTCGTATTTTGAAAATTGGTAACATGAAGCAATGAGTGATGTCTTCGTTGACAGTATACACAATTGAATTTGCTTTCACAGTCTTTTGTCATATGACAATTCGACAGACAGTTTATGCAAAGTTTGTGTTGACAGACCAGATTGTTTCTATCTGAAACGGATAATTTTTTGAATCTCTCGCAAGATCTTAATTTATGACCTGCCTTTCAGAGTTCACACAATGATTACCATTGACTGCTTTGATTTGACACGAATGTGTGACTTTTATTAACGTATCTATTATATTGTATGTTTTACTGGCAAGGGGTTTGAACAAGTTTTTACTTGAGTCATTTTGATGACTTTTTGGCTTTATAATTTTTTTTGTCTCTTCGCTCAGCTATCTCGCATTGAGCAGTGAGGAATGTTTTCATCTGTTACCAGGCGGGCTATATTTTTCTTTCCACTAGTGATTGTTTCCATCGTAGTAACGCAGCATCAGGCAGTGTTTCTGCACAAATGGTTTCTGTAATAGGTTCCATCATTTTGTATTTTTAACATTGATAAACAATTGGTCACTGTCGAGTACAAATTTTGAAATTCCTGGCTAGTTTCTTGTTGAATTTTTGGCAAATGCAATAACGTTTTTGTTGGGTTTTCTATCATAACCCTTTCATTTTCGTACTTTTCGACTAGTGCTTCCCAAGCCAGTTTAAAATTTTCGTCATTTTAAGCGAATTGCTTGACGATACTGCCTACTTCCCCTTTTGTTTTATACCTGAGATAGCATAGTTTTTGTGCTTGTGAAAGTTTAGGATCGTTTATATAAACGGCAGTGAATCGTACGCTGCCAAAAGGCGTGCCCATAGATTGTTAACACTTTCTAGTTTTATATTCAAAACTGATTCCATGGTGTCAGTAATAAGGGAAGCTTGGAATCTTGTTATTGTATGATATTTTGATCTCTTTTGCTTTGTATCGTGCTTAGAGCGTATAGTTTCTGCAGGTGTGCTTTGTTTATCGTCGTCAGCAATTTTTAGAATTGTAAGAAATTTACCTGATTTAGATTCGTTTGAATTTGTACTCATCTAGAATAAAAATTGTGTGAGATTTATCTGATAAATGCCGACAACCGAAAACTCTTTTAAGTAAATAAGATTTGTTATTCCCATAAATCTACTACGTGGTATGGCAATGAAGTAACGAGACTGATTCCATAAAAACCGTATATTTGAAAATTATTCTACAACTCTGCCATCCCCTTCAAAGTAGTGGGCAGCTATACAGCGACTCTATTGCGTTTTCGTGCTTCGTAACATTTCTGGAACGCTTCGACTGGGATGTCCGTGAGTACCCTCGTCACGGCCGCCTGGATGTCCACAAAAAAGTCACAGGGTGACATGTCGGGCGAATAAAGCTGCTGTTGCAACACGACGATCCCTTTAGAGGGCGAATACTGGGACAAGCTGAGGGCGGTGTGGCACGGCGCGTTGTCGTGATGAGGGATTTTTTGTGGACGATTCCACGGCAATCAAAAAAGGCAATAATCATCGTTTTCACCTTCGACTTGCTCATGCGAGGTTTTTTCGGGGGGGCTTGTTCAGAAGAGCTTGTTGTGACTTGTTCAGAACAGTCTTCTTCGATGCTGCTCTTGATTTCGTTTTTCCATTTTCGTCACGAGCACTACCAACACACGTCTAGTCAGCTTGAGGCAGCAGGCGAACTAAACAAGCTAGAGCAATGGTCCGTATATCAGTAGAAAGGGGAGGGATGTCGGAAAAAGAGAAAGGGAATTAAGGGCCACAGGTTTACCACAAGCACGGCAAAAAAAACAGTCTCATTTCTTAATTGTCAAATCTCGTATTGTATTTAGTTGCGATTTTATATTTATTTTTATATATTTTCTATTACGGATTTATCAGTATGTCCCTGTATATACGCACTCGTAAAAAACGTATTCGAAGTCAATATCCTTTGTACATATACATGTGCCCGCTGTGTGCGTATTTATTTGCATATGATATGCTAATGTGCTGAACACAATGATGGCGACAGACTGCAAACAACACTTGTCAAATATTAAAATACACATGTTCTTATGGACAAAGTCATTTTGACAGCTGCAAGACTACACGACTGCAGGCCGACAGTTGCCGCTCTCGCTGACTTCAATATATTCTATTCTAGTAGGACGACAGTGTAGTTTAAGGTTGAGAGATGAGGTAGAGTGGTGATGCCACTAATATTTAATATGTAAAATTATTCACAGTTCTAACAAACTTGACGTTATTTTACAAAAAAGAGCATAAAACAGCTCTACTATAGCTTTATTATATCATTTGAAATAACAATTGATGATATAAAATAAAAAAATATAAAAATAAATTTACCTATTTACTTTACTTTGAACAAAATATTAAAATTTCATTGAAGTGCAAGTGTATTAGTATGGCCACAACGAAATTGTGTACATACAAAATGGACAGCTGTGTTGTTTTGTGTACATGCCGGCCATTGTTACAACACATAAATTGGTCGGTATACAATCCTGCTTGTTTTTGTAATACAAAAAACAAGAAGGTATTGTTGAATAATATTTGCCTAGACGGGATTAGAGTATGTATATACATAAGTATGTACTAATATACTGATCGTTAATAAAATTTTATTATTTATGTATGTGTAGTATATATTATTATTAGGCTTGTATTACCGCGTAGGCGAAAAGACTACCGAATACATGTATGTGTAGATACACATATACATATGTATTTTAGGGTGATTAAAAAATTTTTTTTTTCGTTTGGTACTCGGAAAAATAGGTTCTTAGACACCTCTAAGAAAGCCTCTCCAAGCATGAGTTCTTAATTGTAATGTGAAGGTTTTCCTACAAACAGTTTTCTATTTTTTCTTATTATCAGATAGAAAAATTTATATCTCGCTTCCAACTACTTAAAAAAATATCTTGTTTCTTAGATTTCGTAGGAAATTTAATGCTCTACAAAAAAGGTCTTCACGATTTTTTCGTAAACCCAACCGTTTTTGGAAATTTTTTTATTTCTTATGAATTTTATAACTCAACGAAAAACATTATTATGAATTTTTATTATATGTGTTAGTAAGTACTAACCCTGCCAACCATGAGCGAGTAAAAAACCAGTGAATCCGTAGGTAGTAAAATGGGAAAGCATGTAGTTTGCCATAGGCCGCGTTAAGATTCTACCCACTTTTCCCCTCACACGTACGTATACATGTCTCGGTTGCGCTCATTCAGCAGTGTTATATAAAAAAGTATTCTGTTGCCATAAAATGGACAGATGATTATTTTTTGATTCCCCCTTTTTTCATACAAAAGTTGTACAATTTTTTACACATATTGATTTTATCATTTTAGTAAAATTCAAACTAATTATCAATAAAAATACTAATTACAAGACATATTAACCTAATAATATTTTGTGGACATATCAGTTCAAGTTAAAGCTAAAATAACAAGCAACATATTAATTGCAAATTTCCGAAAGAAAATTGTATTTCAAACTATAAAATTCAAAATTGATTTTCCGACATGATCATTCTTGTGCAGCTCGTTCAACATAAACATATTAATTTGAAATTATCTTAAAAATAAATCACATACTTACTTTTGAACTCTTCTAGAGTCTCAACATTCGTTTCAATGTATAAAAACCAATATGATTTTTGACAAATTTTATTAAAAGCTTTTTTTGTTGTAGACGTTATCGAGCTAGCAAATGTGTATTTTTAATACTACCCTTGGGATTTTGGCATGACATTATGTTTTTCATTATATTTAAAGTTTCCCATTTGGGTAGTGCATAGAAAAATTAGTTTTGTACATACTTAATTAATTGATATTTCTGCTTCGATGTATGCTGATTTGTTTCGAAAAATGTGTATTGAATTTTTATTTTTATGCCTTTTGCTTACCTATTTTATGCAATCCTGCTTACTCTTTGAAGAAACAGAAGGGGTATTGCTGGTAAAATTTGCAAGTTTTTAAAAATAATTTGTTGGTTTTCTGTTGTAGTGGGTGTGTTTGTATACACAAGGGTAAACTTATAAGGCAGTAAATGATTTCCTTTTGTATATATAAAAATATATGGATGATATATTTTGTTAAACTGTTTTGTTCCCGTTTAGAAATCAATCAAACGGATTACGAGTATAAAGGTTTTATATTTGATAAAACCGTATGATATTATACATAGTTATACACGTATGTTAATAAAAAATGGAAACGTCTTACTTTGTCTCGCCTCAAGGGAGTTTTGGGAGAAAAAAGTACATATTTAAATAAATTTGGGGATATTATCCTCTGATTTCGTTTCGGTTTCCTCCTGTGTTTAGTGTTCTTTTGTTCCTACTTCCTCCTGTGTTCAATGTTCATTTCCTAATTTCCTCCATTGTTTAGTTTCCTCTTGCTCCCGTTTCCTCCTTTGTAGAGTATGTATGCATGTAGGTATGCATTAGTTGTTATGTTTTTCTAATTATTCTAATTATAATTTTTGCTATTTTTATTGTTAGAGCGCGCCCGAGGTACGTTTTACACTTTGTTTAATATTATATCTGATATTATTATTAATATTAGTCATACCACTAGAAAATTTAAGTAAAATTTTATAAATTTAGTAAATATTTATTATTTTTGTAAAATTTTATTTCTTTATTTTATTATTTAATTTTTTTTGACTGAACTTATTAATAATCTACTGTTATTATATGTGGTGGCCTAGACGCAGCAGTTTATGTTGGTAAATTTTTTATTTTTTAATTATATATACGTATTTTTATACTTTTTGCACTGCACTTTTATTAATTTTTTTAATATTTTTATCTTTTTTATATATGTGTTCTTTTTGTAGCACAGTATATATAATATATGTATATATATATGTGGCAACACCACAAGCTTATAAAATTTATATTTCGCAAATACAATCATGCGCATTTATTTCGCAAATGCAACCGTGCGCATTCTGTTCGCTTTTAACTTGTATTCGCTTTAGGTTAGTTAAAGAAACTAAAAACGCCTATCGTCCCTTTTTGCATTTGGATCCTGAAGAGCAAGCACGTGTTTTATTTCGCTTCGAATCTCTATATATATATTAGGTTGTCAAAAAAGTCTTGCGGTCCAAGCTTCTTCAAATGGTTTATAACGGCTTGATGACTACTATGCCAGTCTCTTTTGACTAATTCAGCGATTTAATCGCAATTTTCGACGACAGACCTTCCGGAGCGTAGCGCATCTTCTACCACCTCTACTCCAGAACGAAAACGTTGAAACCATCGTTGTGCGGTGGAAATGGAAACTGTATCGGGTCCATAAACTACACGAACTTCATTGGCGGCTTGAGATGCATTTTTGTCTTTATCGTAGTAGTACTGTAAAATATGCCGTATTTTCTCTTTATTTGGTCCATGTTTGTGACGCTATAACTAACGAACAACTTTAAAGAAACGACAATCAAACAAACACGTGTTAGCGCGTGAAATGAGCTTTCCAAAACGGTATAGCATGACCCGATGCGATGAATAAAAGTAGAACTACGCGCTTTCAGCGCCAACTAGCAAAAATACCGCAAGACTTTTTTCACACCCTAATATATATGTCAGTGCACTTTGCTGCTTTCCTAAATCGGTTTTTGGCACCTATGTTGTTTGTTGTTTGCTTTTTTATTTGGTTTTGTCACTTATTATTAACGTTTCGGGTGTTATTGCCGCACTTTTTCACAGGTTAAATTTTTTTTTCGAAATTTTAATTTTTTTACTTTATTTAGCCACAGTGCCCTTCTTTATGGCTCGAAGGGCCATGTATAAAAACTCAACTTATAGGTCACTCACACTTTTTGTTAAAATGAAAAAATGCACTAGATTCCAAAAGAATCGTTATAAACTTTTGTTTCTTATGAAATGCACTTCAAAATTGTTATAACAAAATGTGTTTAACTGATGAAAATTATTACAAATTGAAATAGTTTTAAAAACGTTAAATACTACTGTGCTTAAAAAATAAGGTGACATTTGAATTTAAACTGTGCGCGTCCGAAGGATGTGGAAAATTATTTTTTTCTTAGGTTGGTAGTACTGTCTTTAGTGTTTGAGATACGTGTCGTTTTGTGAGCTGCCATAAGTGGGGTTTTCGTTTTGTGCGATGTCGAAATTTGTTGAGCAAAGAATTTGCATTAAATTTTGTTTGTGGAATCAATTTTCTGCTGCGGATACGTTAAGGATGGTGCAGAAAGCCTTTGGTGAAGAGGCTATGTCTAAACAAAATGTTTACAAGTGGTATAGTGAGTTCCAAGCCGGCCGTGAGCGTATCCAAGATTTGGAGTTGAAAAACCGTCGACTAACAATTAGAGACCTTGCTGATGAAGTTGGCATATCGAAAGACTCAGCCAATACCATTTTGAAGGATGTTTTGGGCCTCAAGCGCGTTAAATCTCGACTGGTACCGAAAACATTGAATTTTTTGGAAAAAAGGCGTCGCGTTGAAGTGTGTGAAACGATGCTCTCCGATTACCAGGGTGTCATGAAATGTATTACAACAGGCGATGAGACTTGGATCTATGCGTACGACCCCGAAACAACCGATCAACCGAGCGAATATCGTGCCAAAAGAGAGCCGAGACCAAAAAAATCGCGCCAAAGTCCCTCAAAAATCAAGGTCATGTTGACTGTTTTCTTGTGTTGTGCATTATAAACTCCTTCCAACCGGTCAAACAGTCAACAAGGAATATTATTTGAACGTTATGCGTCGTTTGCGAAACGCTATCCGCCTAAAAAGGCCGGAATTGTGGAGAGACAGTTCTTGGTTTTTACACCACGATAATGCACCATCCCATACTGCCCTCGTAATTTGTGATCATTTCGCCAAAAACTCAACCCATATCGTTCCGCAACCACCGTATTCACCTGATCTGGCGCCGTGCGACTTCTGTCTGTTCACCAACCTCAAAAGACCGCTCCGGGGACACCGTTTTTATACGATAGAGGAGATTCAAGCCGCAGCGAAGACGGAACTGAAGGCCATCCCGGAAAGTGACTACAACCAGTGTTTCGAAGATTGGAAAATCCGTTGGCATAAGTGCATTGCGTCGGGAGAGGATTACTTTGAAGGGGATGAAATTGATTTGGAAGAATAAATAAAGAATTTTCAAAATAAATGCAATGTCATCTTATTATAGACGGGGAATTGCGAAAGGGAACCGGAATGTTGCGATGCTGCGAAAAGCGGAGGTGTATATCGATCGACGTCGTATCGAAAAAAGGTGCGCGAGATCCTTACTCATTCCCTATTGTTCTAATTGGTATGCTGTATGGTGTCATCGTGTTTTGATGCATGTGCGTGTGTGTGTTAATGTGTGTTATTTACTCGCGTGATAAGGTGAATGCGAGCTTGTGATTCGGTATGGTGAACTGATGTGAATGTAATGTGACGTCGCTACTCGTTTAGCCAATGTCTTATGAAATACTGATACAAAAATGTGGGAATATATTAAAACTAGAGATTTGAATAATTTTGAAATTGTCAAATTAATAGAATCTGAGGATTATGATTTAAAATTTGAAAATATAAATTTTATTAATTGGATTTTTATAATTACCACAATTATAATTATAACAGTACACGTAGTTTTTAAACTGCTCAAATTAATTGTAAATTTGCATAAGACCTTGAGTCAGGCTTTCATCGAATTTTTATGAAAGATGGTGATGTGTAAAATACGGCATTTTCGATAAATAACGGAAAAAATTAATTCCTTAGAATACCTTCTGGATTGAAAAATGCTCCCGGGTATTTTTCAGAGAGCTATAGATGGTGTATGGTTGTCAAAAAAGTCTTGCGGTATTTTTGCTAGTTGGCGCTGAAAGCGCTTAGTTCTAGTTTTATTCATCGTATCGGGTCATGCTATACCTTTTTGGAAAGCGTATTTCAGACGCTAACACGTGTTTGATTGATTGTCGTTTCTTTAAAGTCGTTAGTTATAGCGTCGCAAACATGAAGCAACATTAAAAGAAATTACGGCATATTTTACAGTACTACTACGAAAAAGACAAAAATGCATCTCAAGCCGCCAATAAAATTTGTGCAGTTTATGGACCCGATACAGTTTCCATTTCCACCGCACAAGGATAGTTTCAACGTTTTCGTTCTGGTGTAGAGGTGGTCGAAGATGCGCCACGCTCCGGAAGGCCTGTCGTCGAAAATCGCGATAAAGGCGCTGAATTGGTCGAAAGAGACCGGCATCGTAGCAGCCGTAGCATCGGTCAAGAGCTGGGCATGAGTCATCAAACCGTTATAAACCATTTCAATAAATTCAATAAATAATTCAATAAAAATACCGCAAGACTTTTTTGACAACCTAATATTATGGGAATACATTGGGAAATTTTGCCATGTGAATAAAGATGATATCATTGTGCTTTCGCGTACTATGGATGAGCAAACGGGGCATTTGAGAAAAGTTATAAATATATTAAGAAATGCGAATATGAGGATTTCATTGGAAAAACCCAGGTTTTATGAAAGGGAAGCCGAATTTTTGGGAAACTTATTAAGGATTACCCAGCAATAGCCAAACCTGTGTCTAAACATATATATGTCTAAAAAAATTGATTGCGTTTTGAACAGGCTGCAATGATAGCTTTTGAAAAATTAAAACAATTGCTTGCAAATCAGGTTAAATTAACTCAACCACAAAACAATTTGTGTTGTCAGCAGATGCATCAAATGACGCATTACGCGAGCATTAAGTCAGGAAGGTAAACCTCTCACTTTTATCTCTAAGACATTCAACAGAAAGGAATTATGCAACAAATGGAAAGAACTTTATACTACAGTTTGAGCATTAAAGACATTAAGAAATTACCTTTATGGTGTTTCGAATTTGGAAATTCAAACGGATCATCAGCCGTTATCTTTTGCGGTTTCTCCATGAAATCCTAATGGAAAAATGAAAAGGTTGCTGCTAAAACAATATATTAACCAGATAAAGTTAATAAATTGACAAATGCATTGTCTATGATTCATCGGAAAATGTGACTCAACATTCGGCGGAAAGCTCAGATAATGTACAAATTCCGGAAACGAAAAAAACATTGAATCAGTTTAAACAGCAAATATTACCGGTAATTAGATTTGGAAAGACAAAGCATATTATTGAATTTGATACAACGGAGAATTTAATGACAATTTTAAAGGAATTTTTGAGACCAGATCTTGTGACAGCAATTAATTTCACACTGGAGGATCAGTATGAGATAAAAACTAAATTAAGGGAAACATTTACAAATACATTTTTATATTCAAAAAATTTTCCAATGTATGTGTTAAATAGGGAAGATCAGGGTATGATCATTGAACAAACGCATACTATAGCGTACAGGGCTTATGAGGAGAACATACAAGTAAAATAGGTTTCCACTACATCTTACTGGCCTGAAGTGCAGAAGCCATTCAGAAATACGTAATTAATTGTGAGAATACACACATACATCGAAGTTTTAAGTTGTTAAACAGGTTGAAGATAAGATTACTTTAGAAGGTAAGTGTTAGAAATATTCCAAACTTTTCCAAATGTTAAAAGAATAACTAGACTTACAACAGTGCTGTTTAAGAATATGATGTAAAGAATTCAAGTTGAGATTTACTTTTGTAACCCAAATCACAATACCACAAACGGTCAGGTAGAGAGAATACACTCAACATTAATAGAAATAACTCGATGTGTGAAGCAGGAATATAGCTTGATCAGCTTTTCTGAATCAATTTATAGGGCTGTTCACCATATAATAAAACTATACATTCTATTACTGATAAAACCCCGTTTGAGATCCTTTATAACGAGGTAGTTCATGATACTGTACCATCAAGGCTTTTTTCAGCACAAAGTAAAATGATGGAAAGGCATAATAAGAACAGAAACCTAAAAACTTATTTACATATGTGGGGAGATAATATGTGAAAAGATTGAACAGGAAGAACAGGTAGTAAAAGAGGATTTAAGAAATAAGGTTAGAATTAATTAGAGAAATAGAATATTTATTTACTTTTTCAGAAAATTATGGCAATAATAATTTTAATATTGCTAACAATAGCAAAGACAGATATTGTGGACTTTACGAGAGAAAATTACTCATAAATACAGGACGGAAATGTAAGTTTACGAGGTATGACAATTAAGTAATGAAACTGATTCTATATAAACCGCATATTTGAAATTTATTCTACAACTCTGCTATTCCTATACAGCGATTCCAGCGCGTTTTCCATGCTTCGTAACATTTCTGGAAGGCTTCGACCAGGATGTCCGCGAATACCTTCGTCACGGCCGAATAGATGTCCGTAATCGACTCAAAATGGGTTTCTTTGACCACCGTTTTTGTTTTAGGAAACAAAAAAAAGTCAAAAAGGGTGACATGTCGGGCGAATAAAGCGGCTGTTGCAACACGGCGATCCCTTTAGAGGCCAAATACTGGGACACGCTGAGGGCGGTGTGGCACGTCGCGTTTTCGTGATTAAGGATCCAGTTACGAGCGATGTATGGGCCCACCCTGTTGACTCGGTTTTGCAATCTTTCGAGTACTTGGCAATAGTAGAGGAATTAACGAGTTAGGAACATTATGGAAATGGTTAGCAGCTACACCAGATCATGGCGACCTAGTGTTAATAAATAATAAATTGAATGAACTAATTGAAAATAATAATACATAATTGACAACAAACTCAAAACTTTATAAAATCATTACTCTTTGACAGAAACGGTATAAAGTATACACGAGAAGGCAGAGGTTGAACTGGTAATAAAACGAAGAATTTTTAATAGTGGAATTTACATTTGGACGAAATTGAAAATATGACAAAAAATTAGAATGGAATACTGACAATGACTGACATAATGGATATGTCCACATTCAACATTTTACAAAATAAAGATTTAATTGTTATTTATATTAAATACCCAAAAATTATGTTGGATTGTAAATTTTAAAAAATACGAGAAATTGCTAAAATAGCCGGTAAGTTAGTATTAGGAAAAGAAATCGCAAAATTTAATGAAAAATACTTTAATGTAAGAAATTGTAAAAAGAATTGGCAAATTTCTATCGTAAAATTGAAAATACAAATACTTGTTTATCAGGAATTTTAACTGGTAAAAAAGCCAACTGTAAAAATATTCGAGAAAGAAATAAAAAATATATGAAATTAGAGAAGGTGCTTTACTCGTATTAGTTTCAGAAAACCATACTATTGGTGGTCAATCAGTAGATGGAGTTTAGCTTGTTACATTTAAAAATCAAACAAATATTGAAATTTGAAAATATAAGTTCTATTAATTAGTTTTTAAACTGTTGTAATTAATTGTTAACTGGAAGGACAATAGTAATTCAAGAATGGAGGAAGAAATGTTCAATAAACTTACTTTTGAAATTGATAACTTGACACATTTAATGACAGAATCGGGACGATTTTCTTAAAGAAAGGGGGAGTTAACATTGCCCTTAGCTCAATAGCATAATGGGTAATATAAATAAAACTGTAATAAAAAATCCGTAAAGCTTTAATTGAATTAATAAGAAGTAGATAAAGCTGAGTCAGCTTCAATTTGTAAAGATAAGTGGAGTTAAGAAATTCGAGTTCATTCCAATAAGGTCTGAATTGCGCAGTTGGTATTGTAAATAAATAAACAGTATTGTATCTTATAAATAAGTGTATTCTGAAATAAAGAACACTTTCGATTGTATTCAAGAGGAAGACAGTTTATATTTTAATACGCTTTTCGCGCTACCGCAAAATTAATTTGTGTATGTAAGCTAATTTAATTTAATTTATTTCAACTAATTAAATATGTAATTTAAATTTTCATTACTTAAGAACGAAATAGCGATGGAGTCCGAATTTTCCACCGAAATTCGCAAATATCTAAAGTGGATAGAAAGAATTAATTTTTATGTATTTGTTAAGGTGTCTAAATTTTTGTCTTTATTGGCGTAGATACCGCTTGCGCGGTTACAACCGAGTTTACAATATTGACCAGTCGTTCTTCCTCTTCGCTGAATGGAGCTAATTGGAGATTCCAAGTAAAGCCCGGTTCTTCTTCACCTGGTCTTTCCAACGGAGTGGAGGTCTTACTCTTCCTCTGTTCCCCCCAGTGGGTACCTCGTCGCATACTTTCAGAGCCGTTTTCTTCCATTTGGACAACATAACCTAGCCAGCGCAGCTTCTGTCTCTTAGTTCGCTGAACTACGTTAATGCCATTATCTATCTCATACAGCTCATCGTTCCATCGAATGCGATATTCGCCGAGGACAATGCGCAAAGCACTTTAAATCTTTCGCACAATCTTTCCCTCAAAAACTCGTAACGTCGACTCATCAGATGTTGTCATCGTCCATGCTACTGCACCATATAACAGAACGGAAATAATGAGTGACCTATAGAGTTTGGTTTTTGTTCCTCGAGAGAGGACCTTACTTCTCAGTCCGAAGTAGCACCTATTGGCAAGAGTTATCCTGCGTTGCATTTCCAGGCTGACATTGTTGGTGGTGTTTCACTGGTTCCAAGATAGACGAAATTATCTATCTCGTAACATTTTGCTTAGTTGACTTACGATTTCAATTATTAACATTTCTTAAGCAAACAATGGATTTCAGGTTAATATGAAGAAATCTTATACTATGAACCAAAAGAAAAAATTTTAATAACAATTCCAATAAATAGACATATTTAGCATACATACAAATATACATATCATTGTAATATTTATAATTATACATACATATATGTAGGAAGAAATAATATACAGAACATGTGGCAGTATTGTCACTGAATGAATAATGTAGTTCAGATGGCAACACTGCAAATCAGCTGTTAATTGACGAAGCGTCCATCAGCAGCCATCATTGTAACGGTCCATATGGGTCATCCATTTTTGTATTATAAACTAAGATTCATTGTTCAAACATTAGTCGTTAAGTTCAGACGTAAGCAATCAGTAGTGAAGAAGACATTGTAAAATGCGGTCGCGCCACCGCCTGAATTTTGAAGTGTGAAACAAATAAAATAAAGCTTAAAACTAAAACGCAGTGTTCCTTTTTTTTTTAAAGTAAATCCTACATATATATACGAGTATTATGCCACTGCGGATATATGGTCACAATTATATTTAAAGTTTATACGTAATTTACTTACTGACTTGACACATCAAGCAACAAAAATAATTGCATACGTAAAGGACTAAAAGTGTAGTGTCAGGAATATAAACGGAAAATGAAATAAACACATTAAAATGTATATATATTTACTTTTCTGCTGATAGCAAATCCCAACTGGTTTTTTTCCCAAGGAAAATTTAAAATATCAAGCAATAATGCACTTTTGTGAGGCAAACCAGGTAAATAACATCCACTATTGTTGAATCTATATACATAGATACAAAAGAAACCCACAAAAATGCTTTGTATGACCCACAAAATGCTTTGCCGCAATTAAAAATTTACATTGATAGCGCAAAAATAAAACCTTAACAAATAAATTTAACACTAAAGTTAAAAATTTCCGTGATGTTCGAATCTGAATAAAAAAGTGGAATAGTACAACCAAGCACGTCATAATATACTTGCTTTATCAATTACAAGCAATTCAATGAATAAAAAAAATAATATAATATTTAACAAGCTTAATAGAAAACCGCGTCTTCTTCTTCTTTACTGTCGTGGACACCGCTTACGCGTTTATGCTGAGCACTTACCTCAAACATTTTTTCTCAATAATGCCTTCCATTGTTAATGAAAGATGGTATGTGCGTCTCATTCTTACACATTCCAAAAATATGCATTATGAATGTAGCTACATTTATAGTAGAAAAAAATTATCCATTATAAAATTAAAAGTTAGATATGGACAGAGCTGAAACTTACAAATGTGGTAGGGAATTGGTTACCTCCGTCTTGCAGGGTATATGACTTTATCACACGGCCTGTGACCATATTATAATATATGTATATATATATATATTATATATTAAATATTATATATATATTATTCGTATAGAACTTCATACTAGCCAACAACCGTAAAATCGTATGCCAAGAATCGATTATTTTGTGAAAAAAAAAACAAGAAAACCCGTTTACTTCGGCTGCACCGAAGCCAATATACCCTTTACAGGTCCTTTTCTTATAGTAGCTATGTGTCCAGTTTGCATAGAAGCTATATGCTATAGTAATCCAATCTGAATTTTTTTTTCGGAAATTATGTTATTACCTTAATTACGTCAAATGCGACAGTTTTCCATACACGCCCTTAATTCCGATCGTTCGGTTTCTATTGCAACTCTATGCTATAGTGAGCCGATCTGAATAATTTGTTCCCATGTTACATTACTTCTATTAACTATAACTCATACCAAATTTCGTGAAGATATATCGTTAAATGAGGAAGTTTCCCATGCAAGCATTCGATTCTGATCATTCAGTCTGTATGGCAGTTATATGCTATAGTTAACCGATCTTAACAATTGCTTCGTATATTATACTATTATCTTAGAACATAACCTGTGCCAACTTTTGTGAAGATACATTCTTAAATGTGAAAGTTTTCCATACCAGCACTAAATTCCGATCGTTCAGGTTGTATGGCAGCTATATGTTATAGTGGTCCGCTATCGGTAGTTCCGACAAATGACCAGCTTCTTGAAGAGAAAATGACAATCACAGAATTTCAAAACGATATCCTAAAAACAGATAGACTAGTTCGTATATACATATACAGACAGACGGACAGACGGCCATGGCTAAATCGACTCAACTGAACATACTGATCATTTATATATATGTATACTTTATAGGGCCTCCGAAACTTCATTCTGGGTGTTACAAACTTCGTGACAAACTTAATATACCCTGTTCAGGGTATAATGATACTACGGATATATGGTCACAATTATATGAAAAAATCGATTCTCGAGTAGAATCGAAATCGATTTTGCCAAGGACGGAGATCCATATTTTACGTTTGAAATAACACATAATCCTGTTTTTAAATGCCAAATTGTTCAACTATATACAGGGTATGAAAGTGTTTTGACATCTATTAATCTAGCGAAATTCAGAACTATTGCCAAGAAAATATATACTTTTTAATGTTTTTTTTTTTAATATTTGGTAGTATTTAACAAACAGATATAAATTGTAAGCCAATAAAAGTAAGTACAGTTACTCATTTTAAAAGGAACATAAAAACAAGAAGCAAAAACAAAATAAACTTCAAACACTGCTATCAAGAAATAGTTTTAAATTGAATATTTTTAAAAAAGGAAATATGAATTAGTTCTTTGTATAGTTGCCCCGGGTATCTATAACACCTTGAACTCTGCTTCTCATGAAATTAATAAATTTTAAAATTAAAATTTTAATTAAAACTACGTTTTTGAGTTCTTTTCGATCTTTTAGGTGCGTTTTTGCAACTTTTTCTTCAAAAACGCCCATAAGTTTTCTATTGGGTTCATCTATGGACTTTGGGCCGGTGTATCCAATACTTTTCTGCAATTAAAAAGGAGCCAAATTCTCTCATGTGCGCTCTATGCTTTGCAAATGGCCTTGCAGAATACTCAAACATTGTCGTGCATTCATCTTATCCTCTATAAATACCAAATCACCCATTCCCTTGCTAGATATGCACCCCCATACCATGACTGAAAATTTCACTGTTGGTATAATATTCCGCTTTTTCAATGCTTTTAACGGCTGCCTCCAGACTCTATAGGACCCATAATTGTAATACAGCATAATCTTACTCTTATCGCAGAATATCACATCATTCCAGTAGCGCCTGGTTTACGCAGGTACGTTTTAGCGAAAGATAAGCGCTTTTCAATATGCAGTACAGAGAGCACCGGCTTCTTTCTAGCAATTAGTGAAGTATAAAAGTTTTCTCAAAACTTAGCGGACTGTTTCATAAAAAACTTTGATCCCACATTCATCTTAAGTTAACTGGCAAGATTTCTCGTCGAAATTTGAGGGTTTGCAGCTATTTTTCTCAACATTTGGTTTTAACAATATTTGAAGAGTGGCCACGCCCACAAAATATTAAAAATACAATAGTTCATAAGCTCAACAGAATATGCAATTTATTTTATTTTTTACATAAATACCATTTTTTATATGTAACTTTACTTATTGTTCAAAAATATAAACTTAAAAATTATAATGCATATTTCCTATGGACAAAAGAAACCGTCATATTATATACAATTATATTATGTTACTTTAATGTGTTGTTCGTTTTCCGTTATTTTTAATAACTTCTTGTAAAGGTTTCTGCATTGAATGAACTAATTTTTTCGTAACATCTGAAATAATTTTCATCCATTCTTCAAGAAGTATTTGCTTTAGTCCATTTTTTGATGAAACATGGTGTTCTCGAACACGTCTAGTCAAGTGGTCCCATAAATATTCGATCGGATTAAGATCGGTAGATTGAGATGGAGTTTTTAAAGTGTGAGGACTGTTGTACAATACCCATAATCGAATCGAATCGAATTTCTGCTAAGTAAATATGTGCTGGGGGTCGTTGTCACGCTGAAAGTGGTAGTCGTTCTCCATTCCAAGTTTTTGAGCACTTTTTCTTTAAGAATATTCAAATAAAGTGTTTTGTCCATTATTTCAATAATAAACACGATCTCTCCAACCCCAGATGCTGGCATACGCCCCACACCAAAACTCCACAACTCCCGTGTTTTACTGTTGAGTGAATATTTTTTTCTGACAATGCTTCGCCCTTTCTCCGCCACGTCAAAATTCGCCCTTCTGATTTGTATAGACAAAATTTGCTTTCATCAGAGAATATAAAAAAGCGAAGAAAAGAAACCACTGGCGCGCTGTTGTTGACTCGGCTATAATCGCGTAAGCGGTGTCTACGCCAGTAAAGAAGAAGTGTGGGCCGTTGAACTACTTCACATATTTCCCGAATAGTCTTTTTCTGTTTATAAGCATTAGATATAATTTTCCGCTCTTCAACGGTCGTTCCTTTTCTTTTTTTACTCTCTTCTTATTTATTCGCAGCGTTTTAAAGCTTTCTCACAAAAATAACGGTACTTTATCGTGACAGATCATTTTCATCATTCATTTTTTAGAGTGCCCAAATTATATTTATTTGTTTTAAATTTTTACTAAAATATAACGATTAACGGTGACATTTGTCCATAAGAAATATGTACTTTAAAAAAGTATAGTTGTTTTTGTAAATAAGGCAAAACATAAAACATAATATTTTGGCACTAAATACATTCAATTGAATTTTAGTTTGTTAAAATAATGTTAAAATTTGTGTTGTACATATTTTCTGGACTTTTGTCCATCAGTGAATGTGAAAACACTTTCTAGACAGCTGAGCTTAGCAATTGTTTTGTTTGCTTTGGTAGAAGCAAAAAGTTTATCGCTATAAAGTTATGGTAGCTACGTGAATGAATGAAATAATTTTGAAAGGCTCTCTAACCGTGCGATTCTGTAACGTGAGACAGTATCAAGTCTCTAAATTTGAGATTTTGAGTTAGAGACAATTTTTGAGACTTGAGACGATTTTGCTATTCTGTAAGTGACAGTCTCAAAATCTATTACATTTCATTATTCAGAGATGATTTTACACTTGAATGATAATAAATATGTCGATAACAAATATTAACTTTTCTATAACATAGTCAAAAAACATAATTATCAATAAAAATAAAAATATATGTTGACTTTGTTTCATAATATTTACGAAATTTATGTAAAATTTATTTATTTTTAACCTTTTCGTGTTTGAATTGGTTACAAAATGTAAAAAAAGGACAATCGATTAATATCTATGATGATCTCTATTCAGTACATTGAAAATGGCAGCAATAGTTCTTTTTAGTTTTGTGACCAGCTAACTACCAGGTCTCAATATTTTGAGACTAACGCTAGAGACTGTTTAGTGAATAGTAACTAGTATCAAATTGATACTTTGTCTCAAAATGTCTCAAATAGAGACTAGAGACTGGTTACAGAATCCCGCTATAAATTGATTAGAAACGCTCGCTTTAATTAAACAAATACAAATAATGTGAATATTTGACAATATTTTATTTTTATCTATCAATTTTTTAGACAAGAAATATACTTCATTTTTATAAATAATATTTATTTTTAACTATTATATGTTAGATGTTGTTGAAGAACCCGAATTTACTGAACACATCGAAAATGTAACTGTACCTGCTGGAAGAAATGTTAAATTGGGCTGCTCTGTAAAGAATCTTGGATCGTATAAGGTAAGTCGACTTTGTCTAAGCTTTATTATTTAAATTTTTCTAAATGAAAATAGTAAAAATATACCAATTGACCTGAAAGCCTTAATTATGGGTTAGTAGTACATTTAGGCAGAGTTGTTTTAAGATGTACAGTGAATCAATTAAGTTTAGGTACAAAGGTATTTTCTCTAATAAACCTATAATTTCTTCATTAAACTTTGTAAAAACAATACTATTTTTTTGTCAATTCCAATAATGAATTTATTTTAATGCATTTATTTTAAAATCAGTGACTTTTTTCTATAAACACAACAAAATATAACAACAAAAACATAAATTCCATTGATTTAACGTCAATAAAGTTTTGGTACAAAAACGAAAAGAAATTAAAATATGATTTATACCAAAAAGACAATATAATTTTAATACTTTGTGGAACCTCCTTTAGCTTTAATTATTGCTTGTAAACGGCGATGCATGCTTTTTACTAGCACATTAGTGTCAGACTTTGTAATTTTGGCCCATTCAATTCCTATATCGGCTTTTGAGGTATCCTTAGACAAAATATTGTGTTTTCGAATCCTTTTTTCTATCAAATCCCATATGTGCTCTATAGAATTAATGTCGGGTGATTGTGGTGGCGTTTGGAGTTGCTTGCAGCTATATAGGAGCCATTCACGGACTAGATACGACGTGTGTTTAGGGTCGTTATCTTGTTGAAGAAGAAATTGGCTGCTGTCGAGACCCAGTTTTTGCACGCTTGGGCGCAAATTTTTTTTTCAGAATATCCAGATACATAAATTTGTTCATTTTATCTGTTATAAAATCTAAATTACCCACGCCTGATGCAGCCATACATCCCCATACCATGATGTTTCCCCCACCATGTTTCACTGTAGGTATTAAGTTATTTTCTTGCACCACTGCATTGGCACGCCTCCACACTTTTATTACTCCGTCCAACCCAAAAATGTTGAATTTTGATTCGTCAGAGAATACAACATTCTCCCAAAACGATTCTGATTTTTCAATATGTTCTTTAGCAAATTGTAATCTTTTTTTATTATTTGCTTTTGATATGAATGGTTTACGTCGCGCAGTTCGTCCGTAATACCCAGTTTTGTGCAGCACATTTCTCACAGTTTGAGGATTCACATCTTTTTGAAATTCCACGTTTATATTATTTGAAATCTTTACTGCTGAAATACGAGGTTTTCGCTTGACAGCAGTGATGGCATTACGTTCTTCGCAGGGCGTTAAAACTTTAGGTCTGCCGGACCTATGTTTTTTATTTAGTTTAGTTTAGTTGTATACGATTTTATAATATTAAAAACACTTGAATGTCGTTTCCCCACTATTGTTCCAATTTCCCGTAGAGTTTTATTTTCCAAATATAATTTTAATATTAATTCTTTTACTTCGAGCGAAATTTGTAAACCGCGGCCCATTTTTTTTTATTTCAGCAAATAAATACAATAAACTTTTATAGTTTTACACTTTCACACTTGACTGTGTATAGTTTACTGTCCAGCTTAAACAAAATAACTAAAAAAAAATGAACCAAACGCAACAAAAACCAAAACAATATGACACGATGAATGAAATGTACCTAAACTATTTTGAGTACCTTCTGGCTGCTTTTTTAATTCACAGCGTCTAAGTGGCGCCACAAGACAGATAACGGCATACCATTCACTCAGTAACGTTGAGCATAATGCAGTTCATGGAATGTACATAACGGTGTTTTTAAAACTTTTGTTGAAATTATTTGTTTCAACGATTTTAGCTCTAAATTGTTACTGTACCTAAACTTTTTTGATTCACTGTATGAGGTAATTCACTATGTGCGTAAAAAGTAATTAATTTATTCAGCAGAAGGATAATTCTTTTCTGACATAACTACTTATTTAGACATATCCATACTTTTATATTTAACTTAACTTTTTTAAGGCTGTTTTCTCACTGTCTGGTTAATATTATCCTTTAAACCCCATTAAAATTTTGACAGAACCGTTTTCACTTAATTGTGGTACAAATAGTTCCTAAAACCTACAACTGACCTACAAATAGTTCCTAACAAATAGTTCCTAAAAATATAGTAGACGATGGTTCCATCAAAGCGCAAAGGACCATGAACCTTTCTCTCGAAAACTCGTAACATCGACTCATCAGATATTGTCATCGTCCATACCTCTGCACCATATAGCAGGACGGGAATAGTGAGTGACTTATAGAGTTTTATCTTTGTTCGTCGAAAGAGGACTTCACTTCTCAATTGCCTACTTAGTCTGAAGTAGCAGAGTTATACTGCGTTGGATTTCCAGGCAGACATTGTTATTGGTGTACATGCTGGTTCCAAGGTATATGCAAATATCTAGGTCATGACTGTCAACAGTGACATGGAAGCCAAGTCGCGAGTACGATGACTGTTTGCTTGTTGACATTAGATATTTCCTTTTGCCCTCATTGACTACGAGACACATTTTCTTCGCTTCCTTATCCAGTCTAATGAAAGCAGAATAAACGGCGCGGGTGTTGAGGTCAATGATATCAATGTTTACTGCTTTCATGTTTAATACGATTTTATATATTAACACAGGTAATATGATTATGTTATCTGCGGTGGTTGCCATGGAATTCATGTAAAGAAATTTCAAAAATTGTTCTTAAAATATTTTATTTACTTGTCGTAAAATTTTGCTTTGTTGACTTAAAATTTCAGTTATTAACATTTCTTAACCAAACAATGGATTTCAGGTTAATATGAAGAAATCTTATACTTAATTTTATGCTAAAATGAACCAAAAGAAAAAATTTTAATAACAATTCCAATAAATAGAGTATACATACTGTAATGAGTTATGGACCACCTTTTCCGCACTCACCATATAATTTCACACAAAGTTTTTGTTAAAAAGAATTCGTTCACTTCACTTCAAATTTAGTAATTTATTGTTTCACGAGGTATAAACTATAAAACTTTGAATTACAAAAAAAAGCGGAAGGAACGTTAAAATTTATTTCTGAACGTTCATATGTATATAAAATTTCAATTTTTACAATATGTTCGCGAAAAAAGGTAGCCAAAAACACAGAATCGTGTTGATCTGATGGATGTTGAATCGCCAGAGCGTTTTTTCCTCAAGTTGTCTGTCCTTTTTGTAATTTTGTTCGGCGAAAGTAGATGATGGTGTGTGATCTCATTGTGTGCGTGTGTTAGAGTGTGGTGTATAATGTGAGGAAAATGATGATGAGTGTGGGGAATGTGGCGTACTAATGTTGCATATATAGATGTGGTGATGGGTAGAAGGGGGAAGGCGGATAATCGCTGGAGTTGTTGCAGCGTAGCTACCACATTGCGGAGACCGGTTGGACGGCGGTTTGGTGGCCTAGTACGGTGCCGCCGTGTCGCGTTGTGGTGATGTCGAGGATGCGGGTCGTCCTGAGGAGTTGCTGCCGTTTGGAACATCTTTTACCCCCGCGGTTGCGTGGGGCAGAGTGTCGTCTGGTCTCGGGGCTGGTGATGCGGTGCAGCATAGTGTGGTGTGAAAGCATACACATTTGGCACACATAGCCGGACGTACACTCCTGTGTACGAGTAGGCGACAGGCAACTCAGGCAATGGTCATGGGACCGGGCAACCTGCTGGCGTTGCTGAGGTGGCATCCCTTTAAATATGTCGCAGTGTGGCAACCTGTGAGAACGGCAACACAGAGGGCATCGGATGCGATGGCTCATTCTGTTGCGACGTCGGAGTTGCTCGTGTTGCACTGCGTGCAGCGGTTGACGGCGTTGTTGCCGTGATGGATCGTGGTGCTGGTGTTGGGGCAGCCCCAGGGCGTAGAACATGGAGAGCCGAACGGATGGTTGGCATTGGTGTTGTTGCCGCATCGATATCCATATTGATCTATGGAAGAGGTTATCGTCATTAGATGTTTGTGAAATACAGTGGTGAACTAGGTTGCGACGTGGTGTGGCATGAGTGGGTCGTCATGTGGATCGATCCTTTTATGCGATTTTTGGTTTTAATAAATTATTGTTTGTGGTATATTTGGCGGTTTTTTTCGGTTTCTTGTTTACGGTTTATATATCGGTTTTTTCGGCTGTTGGTAACAAGCATAGTTTAACGACCGGCCTGGTTAGTGTTCCAGTTTGCGTGCGGAGATAGACTACGCGAATATGACCGTAGGAGCTGCGGCCAAGCCGCCATTCGGTAGGGGGGAGACAATCGTCATTGATCAAGACACAATCTCCAAGCTGAGGCGCTTTTTCTGGTGTTTTCCACCGGTGCCTTCTGTGGAGGTCCTTTAAATAATCTTCTTTCCATCGGCGACTGAATTCATGATGGAGAATTTTAATTCGTTCCCGTCTGTTTAATAAAGAGAGCGTCTCCACGCCTGGCTCAGGATGGGCGCTCCTTTAAGAAAGTGACCGGGAGTTAGTGCGGTGAAGTCTGAGGGATCTTGCGAGAGAGCTGCGAGAGGCTGTGAGTTGAGAACGGCTTCAATTCTAGTTAACAAGGTCGTGAATTTTTCATAATTGAATTTATAGTTGCCAGCCAGCTTCTTGAAATGAGTTTTGAAGCTTTTTACAGCTGATTCCCATAAACTGCCCATATGAGGAGTGCTTGGGAGGATGAACTGCCAATTGATACCTTGCGGAGCGTATTTTTGGACAATGTCAAGTGAGACTTGTTTTATGAAATCTACGAACTGTTTTTCTGTAGCACGTTGTGCTCCGATAATTGTTTTGCCATTATCGCTCATTATTTTTGGTGGAAAGCCACGTCGTCCGACGAGAAAAGCCTTCGTCGTCAGATTAGTACACAGCTCAAGGTGCACTGCTTTTGTCGTGAAACAGACAAAGACAGCCACGTAGCCCTTCATTAGGGTGGGAGATCTTAGCATGGACGCCTTTATCTGAAAAGGTCCAGCAAAAGCGACACCTGTGGTTTCTGCTTATGTAGTGCCGATCTTGCACATGAAAATGCACTTCTTTGTTTGGGGCTTAAGTCGGGGTATATACAACTCTTGTCGAACCATATGTTACATGAGGCGACGTTCGGCATGGAGCTATAGTATGTGGATATATGCGAAGAATAAGGTGGCAAATGGACACCTCTCAGGTATAATTATAGGGTGGCGTTTATTATATGCTAGGCTTGAATTTGGTCGGCTTGCAAATTCGCACGAAGCAGATCTTTCGTGTCTAGAAATGGATTTAATACTAAGAGTGAGCTCTTTTTATCAATCGGCTTCAGTTCTCTTAATAATGATATGTCGCGGCTGAAGTAGCGCGTTTGGGTTGATGTGATAAGGGCGATTTTTGCCCTTTGCAAGTTTTGGTGCGTCAAAGTATCGCATTGGGGATAGGTTGCCGCTTTAACTTTATGCTTGAATCTGAGCATATAGGCGACTACTCTGAGCGCACGGAAGAATGTCAGTATCATCCAGGGTTGTATGATAAGTGTCGATTTTCGACTTTCTGGGGCAATTATGTTGCGCATGGGCGATTGTGGCCAAGAATCGGGAGATTCTGTTAACCATCGGGGGCCATTCCACCAGAGGGTGGTGGTGGCGAGATGAAGGGGTTTGCACCCTCTTGTCCCAAGATCGGCAGGATTGTCAGAACTGGTCAAGTATTTGAGACGTTCTATTAGAAATATATGTTTTCCACACGTGTGGTGGTTTTTCTAACCAGTCTAGACCTATTTCGGAATCGGACCAGAGGTATAACTTATATTTTGCCATGTTTAAGTGGGTCTGCATCATGGAGACTAGCTTTGCTAGTGGGAGAGCGCCACGGAGTTCAAATCGTGGTAGACTTATGGTTTTTAGAGGCGCAACTTTTGCTTTTGCCACTAGTAGGTGGCTTGTAGTTGCAATATCGCATTGTGTGCGCGCATATATAGTGGCAGAAGCCGTGTAGTTCCACTTTGTATTCGGGGGAATAGTTTACCCACCGTGGAATTTGTATCTGCGAAATGTCTTTTAGGTTATTAGCAAAGTGGGACCATTTTTCTAAGCGAAGAGGCTTCACTTGTTCGTCCCAGTCGGTTCCGTCTAGCCATAATTCTTGGATCAGGATTTTCGCTTGTATCATAATTGGCGAAAGCCATCCTGCGGGGTCGAAAAGTTTTGCCACAGAGGGTAAAATTTTCTCTTTGTGATCGCGGATAATGCGGATAATGCGGATATTGACTCTGTAGTATATGAAAAGTGGTCAGATATTGCATTCCATTGTATGCCCAGTGTTTTTGTTGTACTTTCCTTTTCAAATATAAGGAAATTAGTATCCAACAAATGGTCTTTAGGGATATTTTTAAAGATATTCGGGTGATTGGCTGTAATCTTTTTTAAGGGAAACCCTGTGGTATTGAGGGCATTTATTACCTGTGATAAGGTATCGTATGTTAGTGGAAGACTGTGGCTTCCAGACAGGATATCGTCTGCATACGTCTGTGTTATACTTGTGTTGCCAGAGGAAAATCTGACTTTGTGTTTTCTGCCAGTTCGTGGAGTGTACGAATGGCTAAGTATGGAGCACAGTTTACGCCAAAAGTTACTGTTTTTAATTTAAAGTCGCGTAGTGGACTATTGGCAGATTTTCGGAAAATAACTCGTTAAAAATCTTGATCGTCTTTATGTACGACTATATGTCGATACATTTTTTCGACATCCCCATTGAATACGCCAATTCAATATGAGGAGCATTAGATCTGGTTCGAGTGTAGGTCCCGTAATTAGAATATCATTTAGGAAATCCCCCGAGCTAGTGGCTCTTGAGGAATTGGAGACAACTCTGATTTTTGTTGTTTTTTTGTCAGGCTTTACTACTGCATGATGTGGCAAGTAGAATGAGTAATATTTGCCTTTTAAGACTTTTTCACATGGGCTTACTTGCTCCATGTGATCTAAATGAAGGTATTCTTCTAAGACACCATCTTGCTTCAGTTCACCTTTTCTAAGTAGGTTTTTTTCCATACTTAGAAACTGCTGTATTGCAGAGGTGCGAGAGTGACCTAAGGCGAGTGTATCTGGAAATTGTTGTTTTAGAGATAGTCGTATGACATACCGACTATTATCTTATCGAGTAGTTGTGGCTTTGTAAAAGTCTTCACAATACTGATCTTCTGGTGTTGTAATTGAAATGGGGGGGTCTTCTTCTAACTCCCAAAATTTTCTCAATTGTGAATTGAGGTACTCGTTTGAGACTTCCTCAACTTGAGTTGTCATTGCTATGACTGGTTCCGCAACTAGTCCACTTAGGACTCATCCGAAAATGGTATTTTGCGCCAGTAATATTTTCGAAATTTTTTCAACACCTTTTAGTATAATTTGCGATATAAGATCGCTGCCTAATGGAAGGTCTATTTGAGCAGGGGTGTTGCAGTTGGGATCTGCTTGAGTCAGATGTGAAATCTTATACCAATGCTTGTTAGCTGCGGTAAGACAATCGCATTCGCTTGAATGCGCTTATCCACTTGGGGGGGAAATTAGGGTAATGGGGCATATTTTGTTAGAGTTTTGTACTACTCGTCCGCCAATTCCCGTAATTTCATAGTTGGCATGTTTTGTTGGCAGTTTTAGCCTATTTTGTGTCCTAGACGCTATGAATGATCGTTGTGATCCTTGGTCTATTATGGTTCGATGGAGACAACTGCTGTGGATAGAAGTACTCTACTATTATTATTGCTGGGTATCGTTGGAGTTTTTAATGCCTTTGAGCAGCATGGTGACTCTTGGCAAATTTCTGGAGTTTTTGTTTCGGGGGTTGCTGTTGCAACTAAACCCGTGGCTTTTTTTGAGAAAGCGCTAATAAATTGCGTATGTTGCCACAAAAGCCATCATTCTATGTTACACCTCAATAACTTTCCCAACGCATCTCAAAGTAGCGCTTTCTCAAAAAAAGCCAGGGTTTAGTTGCAACAGCAACTGTGAATTGTGTGAGTGGGACAAGCAGTTTGTACAGAGTCTTTTTGTCCTGACAAAGTTGTTCATTTCGTTTTTATTTAATTTTTTAAACTTCTCGCAAGTTTTGAGTTTATGCCGTCCTGTACATAGTTCGCATGACGTATATTTGTTCTGTTCAGATGTGAACGATTGGGCTTTGAAAAAGCTTTATTTAAATTGTTGTTGTTATTAACTTGGGGTCTAATGAAGCTTCTGTTTAGGTCGGGTTGAACGTTTCTAGTTCGGACTGTTTTTTTATCTACCCTTTCCGCAATTTCATATTGGGCAGTTAAGAAATCTTTCATTTGCTGCCACGTTGGGCAGTCTCTTCTTGATGAGAGCGATTGCTTCCATAGAAGTAATGATTTTTCTGATAATGCTGCGGAGCATATGTTTACCAGAACAGGGTGCCAGCTGTCTGTGGGAACATTTTGTGTCGATAGAACTGACAAACAATTCGAAACAGTGGATTCTAATTTTATGAATTCTTCACTTGTTTCTTTTTGAACTTTCGGCAAGTTCATGAGTATCGTTACTTGCTTGTGGACCAATATTCTTTTGTCTTCATATCTTGCTTTTAGAGCTTCCCAAGCCAAATTGGAATTGTCATCACTTAATGAAAAATGTTTTACTATTACGCCTGCTTGACCTTTTGTTTTGTATCGGAGGTGATACAATTTTTGCGTTCGCAGAATTGTCTTGAATCGGGGAAGAAGCAAATCGAGTGCAGTATTTTATTAAACAGTCACTCTCAGAAATGAATTTAGAGCATGATTTGGCTTTCCCCCTCTTTTGTTTTGTCGCACCCTGCTTAGAGCGTGTAGCTTCTACATGGACTCTTATCGTCAGAAATTATTTTTGGAATTTTTAAGAATTGAGATGTTTTAGATTCTTTTTAATCTATATTCATTTAGAAAATGTAAATTTTTTAAATATTTGTATACATTTTCGTTCAGTGTATGATGAGAACTTTATCAACCGAAAATTCTTTTAGGTAAATAAGAGTTTCTTATTTCCGATCAAATTAAGAAAATCCGCGTTTACTGCTTTTATTACTCGCCGTTGTATTTACTTGCGTTTATGTTTATTATTACGTTTATTATAAATTATATAATATAATTTATTACAATGCTATATAATAATATTATTATAATAATATATATATATATTTTTAATATATTGTGAGTTTTTTTCTTTTTTTTTGGATTTATTGGTATGCCCTCGTACGTATGTGACGGAATTGGTCAATACCTTTTGTATATAAGTATGTATGTATGTGCGATCTTTTGTGCTTTTACTTATGCTTCCGTGTTATTTGCACTTCTCTTTTTCTTTTTCACCAAGAGAGCGGTATTTTATTAAATTTGTTTGCCTACTGGGACTGTGAATATACATATGTTGTATCAATTTAAAAAGTTTTCCATACAAAGACTTTATTTTGATTGCTTCGTTTGTATCACAGCTATATGATATAGTGGTTTGATCTGATCCGTTTCTCTGGAGAATGTATCTTTGTTTTAAGAAATAAATTATACCGACTTTCGTGAAGATAAGTACCTCGGCAACTGAAAAAGTTTTTCATATAAACACTTGCTTTGGATCATTCAGTTTGTATGACAGCTATATGATATAGTGGTCCGATATGAAAGAAATCTTCGTAGATTATAGCAATGTCTTTAGCAATAATCTGTGCAAAATTCCATGAATATATCTTGACAAATGAAAAAACTTCCCATACAAAGACTAAACTTTTAAATGTTTCTCTAAAACTTTACACTTTTTTAGAGCTCAAAGAAAATTCCCGAGCCGAAAAAATGTTGTTCATACGAGTATACCTGTAATATACATATATGGTTTATTTATATAAACCCGTATTTCTTTAAAGGAAAATTGTTATAATATAATTTGTTTTAAATTGCAGCACAGTTTATTTTGTGAAATAAATTAAAAAGAAAGAATTTAAATTTAAAGTTTTTATTATAACCTTTTTAATGTACTAATTGTATCCTATGTGTGGGATATATGTTTTGTAGTTTGTATATCTAATATATAAAATTCTCGTGTCACGGTGTACGTTATTGAACTCCTCTGAAACCGCTCGACCGATTTTCGTGAATCTTAGCGTGCATATCGGCTAGGGTGGAGAATCGGACAACATCTATTTTTCATCCTCCTAAATGTTAAGGGTGGTCCACCCCTAAATTTTTTTAACTTTCCGCGAAGAAAATTAAAAATTTTCTAAAATCGGGAAGTTATTGGTTGTTGAAGTTATTGGACCCGCTTATAACTTTTGAACGGATTTTCACTTAACTTAGATTTTCTAAAATTCTGAGCCGATTCGGATCGGTAGATTTCGAGAAAACTCAAAAAAACCGCAAAAAAATTTTTTTCAAAAGTGTTTTTTTGGGAATAACTTCTAAACGGCTATATCGATCAATTCCATAAACTAACCAGCACTCAACCTCGCAAAACTACGCCGATTACCGGGTCAAAATCGATAAATTTTCTTGCGAGAAATCGTTGAAAAGAAGTTTTGAAAGAAATCGCAAAAATCGATTTTTTTAAATAACTCTGAAACGACTCGACCGATTAATTCTGAAGACTAATCAGCTTCCGACTCTGAAAAATCACGTCGATATTACAATTGTATTACGATAAATTCTTATTCATAGTTCATAATTTCAAGTTCCATTAATTATGAGAGTAGGGATGAGGACGACACTACTAAATGATGAACAAACAATTATTTACGACCGCATTATGCTGGCAGTTTCGGCAGGACAAGGAGGATTCTTTATTTTTGGATGCACTAGGTGGAACTGGCAAAACATTCCTTATTTCGTTACTTCTGGCCGAGATACGATCAAAAAATGACATCGCATTGGCCGTTGCATCTTCTGGCATTGCAGCAACTTTATTAGATGTAGGCAGAACAGCTAATTCAGCATTTAAGCTGCCGTTGAACAGTCAAAATAATCCAGATGCAGTGTGCAACCTAAAAACAACAATCGTCTATGGCCATAGTGCTGAAACAATGTAAAATTATTATTTGGGATGAATGCACTATGGCACACAAACATTCGCTTGAGGCATTAGATAGAACATTAAAAGATATATAAAACAATGATAAACTATTTGGCGGCACTTTGTTACTCCTTTCTGGTGATTTTAGACAAACACTTCCCGTTATTCCACGTTCAACGTACGATGATGAAATTAATGCTTGCTTAAAATCATCGCGACTATGGCATAATATTGAAAAAGTACAACTGATAGTTAACATGCGCGTTCAAATGCTTCAGGATCCATCCGCCGAAAATTTCTCTAAACAACTGTTAGATATTGGTGATAGGAAAGTTGATGTACATGAAAATACTGGATGCATCAAATTACAGACGGACTTCTGCACAATCATCGACTCGCAAAATACTCTCATCGATCACATATTTCCCGACATGCACACACAATATGCAAATCGTAAGAGGCTGGCAGAAAGAGCGATTTTGGCAGCTAAAAATGTGGACGTCAATGGGTTAAATTTAAAGATTCAACAATTGTTGCCTGGGTGACACCAAGTCCAAACAAATCTATCGATGCAGTTTGCGATACCAACGAGACTGTGAATTATCCAATTGAGTTTTTAAATTCACGGCTGTGTAGTGGTACACGGTTAGTCATTAAAAAATTAATGAATAACGTCATTGAAGCCATCATCTTGAATGGCAAGTTTCAAGGCGAAAATGTATTGCTGTCACGAATCCCTATGATTACTACAGATGTGCCAATTGAATTCAAACGCACTCAATTCCCCATTAGATTGGCATTCGCTATGACGATCAATAAGTCACAAGGCCAGACATTGTCTGTGTGTGGCTTAGATTTGGAAACACCATGCTTTTCCCACGGACAACTATATGTGGCCAGATTGTTTGTGTTGGCTAAAGACGGACTAACCAAGACTATTGTACACTCTATTGCACTGAGAGATAATATGAATAATTATTTTTGTTATTTAGAAAGCTATCAAAAATTGTAATTTAAAATATATTCGTTACTTTAATAAGGATTAATTTATTAACTTAAATAAAGCATACTTTCATTGTTTATAATACTTTCGATTATAAGTACATCCCCGCACACTTAGTAGTAGATGGTTGTTTTTATTGAACTAAAAATATGATTCCTAGAAATAATATACGTGGCAAAACAACGTTTGCCGGGTCAGCTAGTGTATGTATATAAATAATTTATCGTATGTGTGTTATTGTATATTAGCAGTGACATTTATATAAATGTATGTTCATACTCTCTCTCTCTTTGAACCTTTCTTAAGAATTTTTTATTGCGCCTATTGCTTAATTTTAGCAATCCCGCTTTCTGCTTTAAGCTCTCAAGTAATGTAAAAACTTCCTATAAAAAAACGCTTAAGAAACGGTCAAGTAACTTTCCTGCGATAAACTTACTTGTGCTAGTATGCAGCTCTCAAGAAATCTAGTACTAATTTTTAATACCTTTTTTCAATAAAATGCGAATATGGCAATCCTGGTTTTGCGAAGAAACATCAAATCGACAATTGTTTCTTGAAAGAAAGTGACAGCGTACGATTAAAGTGAAATTTATCATTATTTATATTGTTTGAAAATTTAATAAATGGATGCAAATTTAAAAAATCATGGTTTATTGAAACGCAAAAATCGCATGCTGAATTTCACAACCTTAGAGAAGCGGCAACTTGTGAATTGCGTGAAGAAGTGGCCCAGGATATGGGATATTAGCAACATATTGCATTGCAATAAGAATGCGGTAAATCAATCCTGGCTCCATATAAGCAATGTCCTTGGTAAAAGTGGTGAGTTAATTTATGTTTTGTATTCAGTGTTTTGTTGTTTCTAATAGAATTTATGTTTTAGGGGATGAGTGCAAATCAGCGTGGATAAGTATGCGCGAAAGCTATCGCTACCATGCTAGGGTAGCTCATAAGAACAAAAGTGGCAGCGATGGTGGGGAAGTTTTGGAAACTCCATCCTTTTCAGAAAACGTTGATTGGGAGTTTGCGGAGGAAATGTCATTTTTGATGAATGTATCCCACAAACGGAAGTAAGTTTGCATAATTCGAACGCTCGCCAAACAATTAATTTTTTCTATAGGACTTTCACAACTCCAGTATCTTTCGGAGAAGACTCGCATGCATCGCCAATACATATCGGCGAGGATTCTAATGTGTCACTAACAAGTGCAACCGACTCACAGCACTCATACGATTATGTGAGTACATACATACATACAAATACATATTATATTTGTATATGGAGAAATTTTTTATATAGGCCTAATTATAGGAATTTTTTTCATTTGTAATTTATTATTTATTTTTAAAGATAGATACACCTATTTAGTCTATTTTTTATTATTTTTGCAATTGTGTTGTTTTATATTTCAGAACCCAACACCCACGAAACGAGGACGGCGATCAACCTCTCCCCGCAAAAATCAAGCGTGGAGTCGGTTTGATAATATACTCAAGAAACAAGAGGAAATGTTGGAAAGTCGCTCAAATACCACACGCAGCTCCCCTTACGCACAAGCTCTTTCTAGTTTTGATTGGTTGATAAATCAACTGCCCTCGATCTGTTGGCGACGACGTGTGTCTTTCCATAAATCTAATGCTACTGAAAAAGGTTGAAGAGCATAAAAATAGAAATAGAACCAACGATGAATAACATTTTTTCTAACCATTTATATTAATAATAAAAACGTTGTACTTTTTGTAACATTTTTTATTTTTGTAACCATTTATATTAATAATAAAAATGTTGTACTGAAATGAAAATAACTATTTATATTAATAATAAAAAGTTTGAAATGAAATGAAAACTAAAAGCCTATAGTCTTGATATTTTTTATTTGTATAAGAATAATAATAATTTAAACAAAAGTGGCATTGTTTTGCCAAGGAACAGATCCATTAGGAGAATTAACATAGTCTGTTAATATTTTTCGAATATATTTGCCGTAATCTGAATTTCTTCGGTGGTAAGTGGTTACGATGGATTCATTTCGAGTGTGTTCTTGTTGTAGCAACACTTCCCATTCTCCTGCTATTCAATTTCCAGTGCTATCTGCAAAGCCAGAAAACGCATTTGAATTATAGGTTCGGCGACATTTATTTGTAAGGAAATTATGCAAGAGGCAACATGCCGAAACAACAACTTGCGCGTCACAGGTAGCCAGCAACACAATTGAATGAAACCCCTGTAAATTAAAAAGTTTAAAATTCGTATTAATTTTTAGTACAACCGAGGCATATAATGTGATCTTACTTTGTAGTTATAAAATATACTTCCACTTTTTGGAGGTGCTTTTATACTAATGTGTTTTCCATCAATGGCGCCAACACAATTAGGAAAATTCCATTGGTTTTCAAAACCATTAGCTTTTTCTTGCAAATTTTGTTCCGTCCAATCGGGCACATCATTTTTCAGTACGGTTCATAATGCTTCACAAACGTCATTCACGATCCTGCCAAAATGTTGTTTGCTAATACGATAGCAAGAAGCTAAGTGGCGTTGCAAATCCCCCGAAGCTAGGTATCTGTAAGAATAATTTTATAAAAGGTTATAAAAGGCACTTTGGCAAAAATGTTTAGAACATACTCCAGTACCACTGCCAATTTGGCTTTAATTGGAATGAAATCTTTTGGCCTGCTGTTGCGTTTCGGAAGTAGATGCGGCTCCACCATTTCATACAGTTCATCAAAAACTTGTGGTGGCATGCGAAAGTTTTCAATGAATAAATCAGGTGAATTGCGCAGGGCTTCGAAATCGAACATGAACCTTCCCTTGTCGTTTCGTTCTTTTAGGTATGGACTCACCCAATATCTCGCCTTCTTACGCTCTTTTTTTTGGAATTCAGCATCCATCTCCATGGCAGCCATCATGGCACCACAATTCAAGATATTCATTAAATTTTATTAGTTAAAATCATTGTTATGAAATATAGTTCATTTTGAAATTTGATATAAAACTTACCAATCTTCATCCATATTCCTTAGATCGCAATACAAATATTTATGTGCTCACACTTCTAAGTTTATTTTGTTTGTTTATTTTCTCTTGCTCTTCTAATGTGGATCATTCACAATACGTAACCAGCTGTCAAAATTACTTCAGAAATAATGTATTTTTTTTTCTTGAGTAATTAATTGAGAACTGAATACTAAGCTTTAAGAAGCAGAGGGAGTATTGCCGGGAAATTTACAAGTAAATACTTGAATACTCAGATAATATTCTCTTTTTGGCGAGAGTTTGCATAAACAAAAGTAAGCATGCGTAGGCGATATAACACCAATTTTTTTATTTTTATTTTTGTTTTTTTTTTTCTTTTAATATCGGGTTTTTAATTTATACCGTAGTATTTTGTATTATTATATTTAATAAAACTTTGCTTAATGCTTAAACAGCTGTATACGCAACCGTAGTTACTAGCATACACACATATATACATAAATCAAAACCAAAAAATGGAAACGATACAACTTTCGGTCACTTTCTTATGTATTTTTTTGTAATATTATTTTCTGATAGTGCCTTTCTTTTAGGCTCGAAGGACTATGTAAAGAGTTATGGACCACCTTTTCCTCACTCACCATATAATTTCACACACAATTTTTATTAAAAAGAATTCGTTCATTTCACTTCAAGTGGTTATCAATTTAGTAATTTATTGTTTGACAAGGCATAAAATATAAAGCTTTGAATTTCTAAAAAAGGCGGAAGGGACGTTAAAATTTATTTCTGAACGTACATATGTATATATGTATATAAAATTTCAATTTTTACAATATGTTCGCGAAAGAAAGGTAGCCAAAAAAACGGAATCGTGTTGATCGGATGGATGTCGAATCGCCAGAGCGTTTTTTCCTCAAGTTGTCTGTCCTTTTTGTAATTTTGTTCGGCGAAAGTAGATGATGGTGTGTGTTGTCATTGTGTGCGTATGTTAGAGTGTGGTGTATAATGTGAGGAAAATGATGATGAGTGTGGGGAATGTGGCGTACCAATGTGGTGATGGGCAGAAGGGGGCAGGCTGATACCTATTTAGCCACACACATATGTACTTACATATTTAACATACACACAAATATACGATGTTCTCCTGTTATGATTAAAATATTTATAATTATACATATACTACTTATATATATTATGATACTGGCGATATATGGTAACAATTATATTTAAAGTTATATACGTAATTTACTTACTGACTTGACACATCAAGCATCAAATAGAATTGTGAAGAACTAAAGTGTAGTGTCATGAATATGAACGGAAAATATAATAAACATATTAAAATTTATGTATATTTACTTTTCTGCTGATAGCAAATCCCAGCTGGTTATCTTCGCGTCCAGCATAATTAAATATCAAGCAATATTGCACTTTTGTGAGACAAACCAGGTAAATAGCATCCACTATTTTGGCATCTATAAAGATACAAAAGAAAACCACAAAAATGCTTTGTATGACATACATAAGGTTGTAAAGCCGCAATAAAAAGTTTACATTGATAGCGCAAAAACAAAACCTTAACAAATAAATTTAACGCTAAAATTAGAATATAGAATATATATATTATAATAGTATATAATTCAATATACCCATTTAAATGCCTGTAAATACTAGTTTATCGACCTTACTAATAGGTAGAAATTTGATCCTTGGTGATTATATTCGTAAATTAAGTCTATAAAATGAGAATATTATATTATAAAATAGTTAAATTATATTTTTTATATAATCGAAATGAAGTTTACGGGAAAAAATTTTCATTTTTTAAATAAATAAAATATAATAAAAAAAATGGCCTACTTCGGAATTAGCAAGGATAGTTGTCAAATTAATTGAAGTTTTGTTTAAGAAAAAAATAAATGGCGAACTTCCAAAAAAAATTACGATTTTACTTAAAAACCCGATTATTTTATATAGTTAATTGTGTTAAATTTTTTTTGTGTATATTTTCATTCAAAAACAAAAATTAAAAAAAAAGGTCCCCAAAAGTCAATTTCTACAAAAGTTATGGCTATTTGAAAATAAAAAAGCCATTTTTTAGCAAAAAATAGCAAAATTCATAACTTTTTTGAAGTTGGATAAAAAACTCTTAAAAAATTCTCAAAAATGTTTTTCAAAGGGTAGAAATGATGGATAAGTTTTAGCAAAATCTAAAGGGGTCCGGTTCAAAAGTGGTCGATTTGGTATGGAATATCCCATATATATTACAGAGGTAGGATAATTACAAAGTTGAATTGTGTAAAAATGAAAGTAATTTGATTAATTTTAAAAAATATTTTTTATTTTATTTAACATATGTTGGTTAATCTATTGCTCAAGTTCCATATTTTCAGTTTCCACAAATGATATAAGAGGCTTATGATAAATAAAATACGATACAAATATTTTAGTTTCAATTTGATTGATAAATCTTTGGAATACTGCATTTATTACCGTTTTTGATCTCGTATTTGAGTGAGTGTGACTGTTGCACATTTTTAAATTAAATGTTGTTGTCGAGAAACTCAATCAAAGGTAGCGCTGTGTCTGATGCAAAATTTATATTAAAATCCCCACTTAAAATCATCGGAATTTTATCATAATTCTGTTTGAGAACTCGCGATACTTCTGGGGTATATTTGATCTAATTTTCATGTATAAATTCAATAACAGATTTTATTGATTGGTTGGGGGAGATGTAAGTTGCTACAATCAGAACTAATTCTCCCTGGTCATTTCTGATTTCACAGGCACATATTTTTCCAACTTTCGAAAGCTAAACAGACAATGATTCCAGCTGTTGTGCATTGAGATCCATTTGTGGCGTAACAACACGGGCTCCACCATTTACGTTGTGATAAATTGCTACTCCGCCTGCCCTGGTCTTTTGTAATTAACAACAATATTAAAATTTGGAATGTCTACAATACCTTCATTATTTTAATATCATTTTAATTTTGAATTTTTTTACAATTTATTTTACAATTCAAAAATATTTATCCGCCTTAAAATTGTTTTTTTTTCCTATAAATCTTAATATTAAATGATTTTTTAAATTTAAGAATTATAAAATATAAGTTTAAATTAAACTATTTTTTTTTAAATATCTTAAATCATGAGTTGTAAATAAAATTTTTAAGTTTTTTCATTTAAATTATTATTAAATTGATTTTTTTTTTTAATTAAATAATGAAAGTTTGTATTAATTATTGGTACTTACAATCATTAATTACTAAATTATATCCCGTTGGGACACTCTTTTGTTGCTGAGAGTGGTCTAAAACAGAAAAAAATAAATAAAACTATACACATGGTTATATATTAGTTTGTCAAAAAAGTCTTGCGGTATTTTCGCTAGTTGGCGCTGAAAGCGCGTAGTTCTAGTTTTATTCGTCGCATCGCGTCATGCTATACCTTTTTGGAAAGCTCATTTCAGGCGCTAACACGTGTTTGATTGATTGTCGTTTCTTGTAAGTCGTTCGTGAGTTATAGCGTCGCAAACATGGAGCAAAATAAAAAGAAAATACGGCATATTTTACAGTACTACTACGATAAAGGCAAAAATGCATCTCAAGCTGCCAATAAAATTTGTGCAGTTTATGGACCCGATACAGTTTCCATTTCTACCGCACAACGATGGTTTCAACGTTTTCGTTCTGGTGTAGAGGTGGTCGAAGATGCGCCACGCTCCGGAAGGCCTGTCGTCGAAAATTGCGATAAAATCGCTGAATTGGTCGAAAGAGACCGGCATAGTAGCAGCCGTAGCATCAGTCAAGAGCTGGGAATGAGTCATCAAACCGTTATAAACCATTTCAATAAATTTAATAAATCATTCAATACAAAACCGCAAGACTTGTTTGACAATCTAATATATGTATACTTGAATAATCCATGATCAGTATAAAATAAAAATCAAATTTATTGATTGAAAAACATTGAAACATTAGTTTATACTTAAAGCAAGATAAAAAAATATTTACATTTATCATTTATTACATCAGTCACATTAATATTCAATATATATATTTTTTACGAGCACGAAACTCGCGACTACGTTCTGTTGAACTTTGTCCTGGATTTTTTTTTTTATTTTAATTTTTTTCAAGCTTCAATTTTTGCTTTCAACCAGGAAATCGCTTTTATGTGATTTTGCGTTTCGCCCTCAGCAATTCCATATTGACATGTAAAAATAATTATGATATGATTATAATTTTGAATGAATGCATAAATAGTAATATTTATAATCAATTTGGACTTGCATATTTAATAATTTTATTTGATTTTTACATAATATAGAAATTAATTTTATCACAACAATATATGCATATGAATGTGTTCACATCTACTATCATATTAATCTTATGTGTCTGCACATGCTCATATTATAATCTTATTATCTGCTCATATAAATGTATGAAATATTATACAAATAAAGGATCAGTCAGAATCAATCTCATTGGCTGACTTAAAATTATATATTTATTTTATTCCTAACGAGTAAATAAATTTACTGGCGCCCAACGTGGGGCAGCAACAAAAAAGGATCATCAATAATATCCTTGGTAAGTCTGCCTGAAAGGGAAGAACCCAGTAACTGGAAACAAAAAAAGGATTCATTTAAACCATCCAACAAGTTTACCAGTGCATCAGCTCACACAACGTCAATCAAAAGGGATTCACATAAAAATCCTAATACGACAACAAATTGAAAGTAAAGGATCAATATACCAGCCTTGGCAAACAAAACAACACGCTTTCATAGAAAGAATACCATATCAAGCAGCGCTCCAAGAATACAACTAGAGACCGATCTTTAGTAAAATAACTCAACAAATAAATCAGCAGGTTGACAGAACAAGCAAATTTAATTGCATTAGCCAACGCAGTCGACGATCTGCAACGACAGTTATCCGAACTACAATTAGGAAGAAGTGCAACCATTCCACAACGAACAGAACTAATATCTTTTTACACTACAACAGAAGAAGTGGATCTGAATATGTTTAAATCAATAACACAATTTAATGGTGATTACAACGAATACAGGAACTGGAGGAAGTAACAGCTACATTAATGGAAGACATACGACAATTCAAAGGACATAATATATATGCCCAAGCATTAATAATGATCAGAGGAAAAATTACTGGCAAAGTAGCACAGATCCTGATCAACACAAAGAAAACTTCCAAGACATCATCGATAGGCTAGACGATTCCTATGCCGACAAACGACCAATATACGTTCTGGAGGAAGAGATGGCGAAAATACAATAAAAAGATCTACCACTGCATGTATATTATGACAATCTGAATCAAGGATTGAATGTAGTGCTATCCAAGATTGAGATGAAGCACAAGGAAGAACGAATAGTCCAAGTATTGACACAAGAAATCCAAGCTAATCCATGCCATCAGAACCTCGAATACATTCCACGATACAACCATCATCAGAATCATAATTTCAACAATCAACGTCAGAATAATTATTCTTGTCAACAACTACACCCAGTTGAACCAATAATGGATATCGATTCATCCACCATATTTCTTAGACCAACGAGACAAGGTTACAACAAGAATCAGCAACAACCACCACGAAATCCGCAGCCTCGACAGAATTACCAAAATCCATTTAATAAACTAGCAGAAGCATTGGGATACAAGCGATAACGAGATAATACAAGTCATGCTAATATATAACCGAAGAATCAACGGATCAACCAAATTACACACGATCAACAATCAAATACAGAATATAAAAAGGAAGAATATTTTTTTATTCTACCACAGAAAAAGGTAACTCAGTGTATATTTAGGATAGAAGTAGAAAGTAAAATACAAGCCCCTACTTTACACGGTAAATCATTAATTAAATATAAAAAGAATTATATTCACTTTCTTTCATTATTCAGTATAGAATTCTTAGAACTCGATACCTTACAATATTTCGATTTCTTGATAGGAATTAAAGGTTTAAAGGAAATGAAAGCAATGATAGATACAGAAAGAAATGTATATATTTTGAAAAAGAATGAATCAACAAGAATAAATTAAATTATAGGAGAAGAAATCTATAAAAAGAAATAAATTAATTAATGAAAAGAAATGAGCATAGTAAAACATTACCCTTCGTCACTACAGTAGAGGCAGAAATCAGAACACAAACAAACAATCGTATTTGTGTCAGACAGTATCCATACCCCCAAGTGGTGAGAGCATTTGTAGAAACTGAGATAAAAAAATATTAGATAATGAAATAATATAGCCAAGCAAAAGCCCGTACAATTCACCCATGTGGACATGGCTATTGACTTCCAGAAGTAAATGCGCAAATAATCGCTGATAGATATTCCATTCCGGACATCACCATGATGCTCCAAAACTTTGGAGAAGCACAGTACTTCACGACGTTAGATTTGGAATCAGGATTTCATCAAATTAAAATAAAAAAAGAAGACAGGGAAAAAACAGCATTTTCAATAAATAATGCCTAATAGGAATTTCTACGACTACCATTTGGACTGAAAAACGCACTGCCGATCCTTCAAAGATGTGTTGACGACATTCTCAGACCATTCATAAGAGTATGCGCATACGTGTATATAGATGATGTTCTAATATATTCAGCCAATTCTGAACAACATATGAAAAATATCACCAATATAATACACACTTTACACGCAGCCAAAATGAAAATCCCGGATAAAAAGTCAAAAGTTTTTCAAAGGCAGACAGAATTTTTAGGACGTACTATAATTAAGAACGATAGAATTACAGTAGATCCACCCCTAGACCCCTACAAATTTGAAAGACTTAAGATCTTTCTTGGGAACGACCTCATATTATAGAAAATTTATAAAAGGATTTGCATCCATAACGAAACCATTAACACTCTACCTAAGAGGAGAGAATAATAATATTTCAAAGAATAAAAGTAGCTCAGTACATGTAAAATTAGATAACGAAGCACTTAAGGCAGTTGAAATATGTACTAAAAAATAAACTAAAACAACAAATAGAATTATTCCAACCAGATTTGAGGAGGATTTGATTTGACTACAGACGCAAGCAATCATGCGATTGGAGGTCACAAGGCAAGAAACCTATAGCATTTAAAGGGTGATTTTTTAAGAGCTTGATAACTTTTTTAAAAAAAAAAACGCATAAAATTTGCAAAATCTCATCGGTTCTTTATTTGAAACGTTAGATTGGTTCATGACATTTACTTTTTGAAGATAATTTCATTTAAATGTTGACCGCGGCTGCGTCTTAGGTGGTCCATTCGGAAAGTCCAATTTTGGGCAACTTTTTCGAGCATTTCGGCCGGAATAGCCCGAATTTCTTCGGAAATGTTGTCTTCCAAAGCTGGAATAGTTGCTGGCTTATTTCTGTAGACTTTAGACTTGACGTAGCCCCACAAAAAATAGTCTAAAGGCGTTAAATCGCATGATCTTGGTGGCCAACTTACGGGTCCATTTCTTGAGATGAATTGTTGTCCGAAGTTTTCCCTCAAAATGGCAATAGAATCGCGAGCTGTGTGGCATGTAGCGCCATCTTGTTGAAACCACATGTCAACCAAGTTCAGTTCTTCCATTTTTGGCAACAAAAAGTTTGTTAGCATCGAACGATAGCGATCGCCATTCACCGTAACGTTGCGTCCAACAGCATCTTTGAAAAAATACGGTCCAATGATTCCACCAGCGTACAAACCACACCAAACAGTGCATTTTTCGGGATGCATGGGCAGTTCTTGAACGGCTTCTGGTTGCTCTTCACCCCAAATGCGGCAATTTTGCTTATTTACGTAGCCATTCAACCAGAAATGAGCCTCATCGCTGAACAAAATTTGTCGATAAACACATTTCGAACCGAACACTGATTTTGGTAATAAAATTCAATGATTTGCAAGCGTTGCTCGTTAGTAAGTCTATTCATGATGAAATGTCAAAGCATACTGAGCATCTTTCTCTTTGACACCATGTCTGAAATCCCACGTAATCTGTCAAATACTAATGCATGAAAATCCTAACCTCAAAAAAATCACCCGTTATTTCACGTACATTAACGCGAACTGAACAAAATTACTCAACAAACGAAAAAGAAATGTTAACAATCCTTTGGGCACTCAAGAAACTTAGGAATTATCTGTATGGTCCACTATTATATATACTACTATTTACACCGATCATCAATCCCTAATTTTTTCACTACTAGAGGACATCCAAAATTCAAAATTAAATCGATGGAACAATGAATCTCTCATGCATAGATAGATACTCATAATACGCATATGTGAGAAAATTAAACGACAAAAGAAAATTCTACAAAATATTAGAGGAAGTACTTATACAAATATTCCCATTTTGCAATAAACTAATGACAGATAATGAGACTATATTTAATAGCATAGCAGCAAAAGCTCTATTCCAACGGCTATATATTGAACATTCAATGACCGCAGCAAACCATTTAACATCGAACGCTCAAGTTGAACGGCTGCATTCAACCATTCTGGAAATTACTAGAATTCGCATTAAATAAAATAAATCAACCGCGACTGAAGTATTATTCAACGCAATCAAGGAATACAATAGGACAATACATTCGTCACAAAAAGGATACCTATCGAATTATTTTTTGAAACGAGCAAGATTGAAGGAATAAAAGAACTGATCGAAAATAAGCACGAGTATATGCTATCATACCACAATAAAAAACGAACACAAAATAGATATAAATCAGGACAAGCAGTTTATTTGAAACACAACCGACGAAATAAAACAAATCCACGCTATTTGAAGAAACCAGTACAAGAGAATCGTGAGGACACAATTTTAACAACGGAGGGGAAAATCGAACACAAGGATAACCTCAGAAACCATGATGAAGATAACGCTTACATTAATCCTAGCAACATCCTTAGCTCAGGAAATAACCGACTTACAAGATCGCACGGACGTGTTAACCGAGACTGACCCATCATTTTTGTATCAAGAACATGAGTACCTATTCCATATGACGAAATACTTAACCATACTACGAGACCGCCGAACATAAAAGAGAGGTGCCCAGTGAAGACGCAACAGAAACAGCATTGTTCAACAGAATAGAAATCCTCAGAAAACAACTACTGAATAATGGACGAGCCAGACGCTCAAGACGATCTCTTGATTTCTTAGGATCGATTTTGAAATTTATCACAAACAAATAAAACAATACTCAACGACATAATTGAAACTAATAACAAACAAGGGCAAATTAATTTCAACTTTGAAATAATGATGAAACATTTAATGTTTAGACGATTAAACAAAAGATTAAATTACAAGATTTATACAAGGAGTTATTTGACTTAACTACGTCAATTAATTTCGCGAAGAACGGAAATTTTTATTCAGCAGCAATAAATACGGACGAGGTTGAAACGATATTAGAGAAGGAACAAACTAGTACACCGGTTATTGACAAACTCGAATATGCAGACACGCGTTTAGGTAGATTAGACGACACTTTCATTGTAATTTATTAATATCCAGTCATTGAAAAGAAATGCACAACATACAAAATTACTCCATTATCCTATCGTCAAGGCATTTTGGATATGAATAAAATCGTAAGTAAATGTGAAGATAAAATAATATAAACATCTAAGTGTAAAAATAATTTAAGTAAATATATTTGTAAACAAGAACCTAATGACAATTGCACAATACCAATGGTCGAAGGTTACGAAACCCATTGTAATGTTATCCAAGAAAATAACGCACATATTATAGATTTAAGACATGGTAATGTCGTATTACAAGGAAAACATATTTTAAACGAAAAATCAATTGAAGGATTGAATTTAATCCAATTTAATGACCAATTATTATTGACTCAGAAGTATTCCACAACCAGGAACAAGAAATTAAAGATTATATTATAACTAATAGAAACGAAATAATTCACATTTTTGAAATATTGGAATCAGAAAACGAATATCAATTTGACAAGATTAAAAATTAAATAAATTTTTAATACCATTTGAAGAACACCCAATCAAGAATATGTTCATAACTATAGAAGTACTTGTAGTCCTAGGATTAAGAATATTTGTAATATACAAACTATATATAATTTATCAAAAAACTCTATATATGAGAAACTACAATGCTACCATAGAATGTGTAGGAATGAATCATCTACTCAAGATTCAAGTATAGATCAGGAGATCTATTTTTCACAAGAGAGGGGAAAGTTAATACTTTAACCTTTAACCACAACCTTATGTTTCAGTAAACATTAAAGAAAAATCATCAAAACAACTTTATCTTAGAACAATAGAAGCGCACTATCATTACAACAAACAATAACAACCAAAATAGTTATTTACTAGTGAATAACCAGCATCTCAATAGTATGAGCAGCGATAAGTATAGCCTATATAAGTAACTGGAACAATAGCCTCTTGGTCACTTTATCATTATCGACTGCCGAGTAACAAGTTACCACTTGTAACACTTGTACAGTTTAACCGTGCGATTCTGTAACGTGAGACAGTATCAAGTCTCTAAATTTGAGATTTTGAGTTAGAGACAATTTTTGAGACTTGAGACGATTTTGCTATTCTGTAAGTGACAGTCTCAAAATCTATTACATTTCATTATTCAGAGATGATTTTACACTTCAATGATAATAAATATGTCGATAACAAATATTAACTTTTCTATAACATAGTCAAAAAACATAAATATCAATAAAAATGAAAATATATGTTGATTTGTTTCATAATATTTACGAAATTTATGTAAAATTTATTTATTTTTAACCTTTTCGTGTTTGAATTGCTTACAAAATGTAAAAAAACGACAATCGATTAATATCTATGATGATCTCTATTCAGTACATTGAAAAATGCAGCAAGAGTTCTTTTTAGTTTTGTGACCAGCTAACTACCAGGTCTCAATATTTTGAGACTAACGCTAGAGACTGTTTAGTGAATAGTAACTAGTATCAAATTGATACTTTGTCTCAAAATGTCTCAAATAGAGACTGGTTATAGAATCCCGCTATAAGTATACTTAAATGTACATATACATATACCCATATACATAACATACATATGCGCACACATGTGAATATGTCACCAACAAAAAACAAAAATCAGCGTCGATATGTATGCAAAAACATACATATATACGTGTTAACATGGCACATGTTAACAATCGCTAAATAATAATAATGCGTAATCAGCAAAGCATAGCGGAAATGCACCTTTGGTTGCGAAATATTTCCCACAGTAAAGCGAAGCGGAAATCCAACACGCGCAACCCAAGTAAGTCAATTCGGAGAATTGACAACATTAAGTCAGCAGTTGGCCAGTGCAACGTAGCTTAGCTTTTAAGTAAATTAATTTTTAAGTTTAGTCTTAGTTCTGTAACCAAACCATGAAGTAATAAATAAAATTTTTTTTAAAAGAAATATATATAAAATTTCTTAACTGGCGCCCAACGTGGGGCCTTCGTTAGTCGCTTAAATCGATAAATACATTTCGCGGGTGTATCCGGATAATACCTATCACCTAGACGGCGAAGGCTTGGACTAAGACTCATCACAACAGAAGTGCGGGAAAAGAGGCCCCCTAGTCGCAAAACTGCAAACGGGAAACGCGAGTCGTTAGCCGCCTGCCCAGGAGTATGTTCCTGTTACCAGCGTAAGAACTAATCTTAAGAATCTATATTAATATTTTTACATATGTAAAGGAAATTTTTTTTATAATATAAAAAGTGAAACTGTTTAATGCGAAATTTTTTTAATATAAAGTGAAACTCTTTAATGTAAACCAAACTATGTTTAAGAAATCTTTAATGCAAATGTGAACACAATCTAAGAATAGTGACATAATTTAAGAAAGAGAGCGTAATTCAGGAAAAATTAATTGAACTAGACGAGATAATATTATATCAAAAATAAATAAATAAATAAATATATCGAAAATAAGCTAACTAAAAGTGAAAAATTTAGAAAGGAAAGTTTTAACTCAAAACAAAATAAGCTAGGGATAAATTAAATTTTTAAAATAAAAAAGTGAATAATAGAGATATATCAACCATGCCAGTTAATCCTGCCAACCTCGTTCGGCCACCAATACTTAACGCACCCCAAGGGCCACCAGCACCTTCTGGTCAGCCTCTTGCCTCTTCTAATTCATTCTCTATGGATGAGTTAACTACCGTAATCACAGGAATTGTGAACAATGTCTTAAGGACTGAAGGGCGAAACATGGTTCAAGCCGCCCTTAACCCAAATTCCAACTTTTCAAATTTCACGGACATTACCATAGACTCAAGACTACCCGGGAATATCTCTGAATTAGACAAAATACCAGATGTGGTACGATGTCTTCGGGAGTTCTCCGGAAATCCGGGAGAATTCACATCTTGGAGGAAAAGCGTGGACCGTATCCTCCAGATATACGAGCCTCAAAGAGGTACCCCAAAATATTATGGCATCCTCAATGTCATTAGAAACAAAATCGTGGGCAATGCCGACATTGCCTTGGAGTCCTATAATACTCCACTGGATTGGAGGGCGATTTCCAGTTGCCTAACATTGCATTACGCGGATAAACGCGACCTTGGTACCCTTGAGTACCAAATGACCTCTCTCGTACAGGGTAGCAATACAATTCAAGAATTTTACCAAAAGGTATATTCCCATCTCTCACTAATTCTGAACAAACTGGGATGCATGGAAGTCGGCGCAGAAGCCATGCACCTTCTAACTCGTACGTATAGGGATAAAGCCCTAGACACGTTCGTTCGCGGACTCAAAGGAGATCTACCGAGACTCCTTGGAATGAGGGAACCAGCAGATCTCCCTCAGGCACTCCACTTGTGTCTCAAACTAGAGAATCAAACCTTCAGGTCACATTATGCCTTGAGCAATAATAACAATATCAGCCGGAAACCACAAGAGTTTCGTCCACCACTACCTCCTAGAAGGATGAACAATGAGTTTTACCCCGAATTGGCATACATGCCCCAACCAAGGTTGTACGCAGCCACTCCACATAGACCACCGCAAATGAACTATCAAGTTCAACGCCAGCAACAGGCGCCCCAATATGCACAACAGCATTACAATCCACCACCACGTCCTTTGAATAAACCACAGCCACGTCCAGAACCAATGGACATTGACCCATCACTGCGAACTAGGAATATTAATTATATGAATAGGCCACGTAATAACGACCCTATTAACAAAAGACCTCCTCCTGGCAACCCTCCAGCTCCTGTGCCCCCTAATAAAATCCAAAGGAATTTTCATATAGATTCCGAACAACCCCAAACTTACTTTCCTACCACGACAATTGACGAGCAGACGAACGACAACTCTAGCCATTACGATGACGAATGTTACAGCGACAGAAATGATAGAGATCAGGACGATAGCTACATAGACACGACTGACCTACATTTTTTAGAATGAGTCACTCTTCGCTGCCCTATGTTGAATGCAGGCTGAAGAGTGGAGATATTGTGAAAATTTTAGTAGATACAGGATCTACGAAAAACTATATACGATCCTCTATTGTGCCCAATCCAATAGATAACGAAAGCATTTTTTTTGCGAAATCCATAGCAGGAGACATAGAAATCAAACAGCATACCTTTCTAAACCTATTTAACTCAGACAAAAAACTGAAATTCTACCTCCTCCCAACTCTGACATCATTCCATGGTATTATTGGGAATGATAGCCTTAAAGAGCTTGACGCAGTCATCCACGTAAAGAATAACTTCATGCAGTTAGAAGGCAATACCAAAATTAAAATCAAGCAGCTAGCTTCAAGATCTGTTAACAAAATTGATACTAAGGAAGATAACTTGTCACAAAAACATCAGAAGGAAATTAATAATTTAGTCGAAAATTTTTCTAATCTCTTTACGGAACCAAATGATAAACTTACCTATACCACTAAAGTCATAGGAGAAATCAGAACGCACAAGGACACTCCTGTTTATACAAGGTATTACCCTTACCCAATGTCATTAAAAGGTGAAGTCGAAAAACAAATCAACAAAATGTTAGACGATGGCATCATTCGACCATCAAGATCCCCTTATAATTCACCCGTTTGGGTTGTAGCTAAAAAGCCCGATCCCCAAGGCAATAAGCAATACCGAATCGTTATTGACTACAGGAAGCTTAACTCGATTACTGTAGCAGACCGTTACCCAATACCCCAAATTAATGAGGTACTATCCCAGCTTGGAAAAAACAAATACTTTTCCGTTTTGGATTTAAAGAGTGGATTCCATCAAATCCCTCTCAAAGAATCCGATGTTGAGAAAACAGCTTTTTCAATAAACAATGGCAAATACGAGTTCACAAGACTGCCATTCGGACTCAAGAATGCTCCTTCAATTTTCCAGCGAGCCTTAGATGACATTCTTCGTCATCACATTGGAAAAATTTGCTATGTCTATATCGATGATATAGTCGTTTTCAGCAACTCTGAAGAAGAGCACATTCTCCACTTAAACCAAATTTTCAAAACCCTTGAGGAAGCAAACATGAAAATACAAATAGACAAATGCCATTTTTTCAGGGACTCAGTAGAGTTTCTAGGATTTATCATTTCCTCAAAAGGAATAACAAAGAATCCCTCAAAGGTAGAAGCAATAGTTAAAATACCTTACCCCACAAATATTAAGCAACTTCGCTCATTTTTAGGCCTTTCCGGCTACTATCGTCGCTTTATTAAAGATTACGCCATGCTGGCTAAACCTCTAACCATACTCTTAAGAGGGGAAGAAGGACGTATATCTAAAAACAAGTCCAGCAAAATCAATATCGAATTGGATGAAGACGCAAAGGACGCCTTCAACAAAATTAAAAATCCACTCATGTCTGACGACGTCATACTTTCCTATCCTGATTTCAATAAAGAATTCCATCTAACGACCGATGCGTCAAATTTTGCAATTGGTGCAGTCCTTTCGCAAGACAAACACCCCATCGCCTTCATCTCCCGAACACTAACCAAAACAGAAGAAGCCTATGCTACGAACGAAAAAGAGTTTTTAGCAATCATCTGGGCTCTAAAGAATTTCAGGAATTATCTATACGGTTCAGCCAAAGTAAAAATTTATACAGACCACCAACCCCTTACACAGGCCCTTAGCAATAAAAATAGCAATTCCAAAATGAAACGTTGGAAAGCCACACTGGAAGAATACAATCACGAACTACATTACAAACCAGGCACAACTAACGTGGTAGCCGACGCACTATCAAGAACGCCTCCCGAACCAATTAACGCCTTGTCAGTAACCCAGCATAGTGACGAGAGTTCATCCGATAACTTAATTTGGCATGTAGAATCCCCAATTAACGTTTTCAAAAACCAAATCTTCTTAAATTCAGTCCCAATTTCCACCTATCAATTCAAGATAGTATTCCCCACATACCATAGACACGTCATTGAAGAACCGGAATATAACTCAGAAATATTAATAAATCTCCTAAAAAGGTACCTAAACCCCTCCATAATAAATTGCATCAAAACCGACGAAAGAACTATGGGTAAAATTCAAGAAATATACCCGATCCACTTTAGTAACTATAAAACCAGGTTTTCTCAACTCCAAGTCCAGGATGTGACAGACGAACAGCAGCAAGAAGAAATAGTCATAAATACCCATAAAAGAGCACATAGGAATTCTCGTGAAAACAAACTTCAAATTCTAGAAAATTACTATTTTCCCGCCATGACCAAAACAATAAAAAGAATTATCCAGCAATGCTCGGTTTGCAAGGAAAATAAGTACGACCGGCACCCTACCAAACCAAAATTAGGAGAAACCCCTATTCCACAATTTCCAGGACAAATCTTGCATATTGATATTTACATAACTGAACGAAATTTCGTCCTTACAGCCATAGACAAATTCTCAAAGTATGCCCAAACCAAAATCCTCCGCTCCAGAGCCGTAGAACACGTTAAGGAACCTCTCCGCGAACTATTGTTTCAATTTGGCGTACCAGAAACGGTAGTTATAGACAATGAAACGTCCTTGAATTCAGCTTCCATTCGATTTTTATTGGAAGATACCCTAAATATACAAATTTATAGAACACCACCTTATGCAAGTTCCGTAAATGGTCAAGTAGAGCGATTTCACTCGACCCTCACAGAAATAATGCGCTGTTTAAAAGCAGAGCGAAGTTTCACCTCATTCGCCGAACTCCTCGATAACTCCGTCTACGAGTACAATTTTTCAGTCCACTCCTCCACAAAGAAAAAACCAATAGAGGTATTTTTCGGGAGAAGAATCTCCACAGACCCAAGCCAATTTGAAAGAGCTAGGGAAGAAATTATCTCGGAACTAAGAAATAGACAACTAAAAGATCTTTCCTACCATAATAAAGCCCGTCATCCAATTAAAACATATGACCCTGGAGAAACAATTTACGTTAGGATAAACACCCGACTAGGAACCAAAATAACTCCAAAATTTAAAAAAGAGGTAGTAAAGGAAGACAAAAATTCCACCGTCTTGACAGAATCAGGAAAAGTAGTTCATAAACGCAATATAAAAAATCAAAATTAAAATTTTTGTTTCCAGACTGCTCCTTATTTACCCAGTATTCGCATCAATAGACATTTATGACTACTCCGCGGCACAAATAGTTACGATAAATGACGGACTAGTAAAAATCCAGAATGGAGACTTCAGGCTAATACACATAATCGACCTCAACAAGTACGAACAATTTCTGACGGACATGTACAGATTCACCTCTTCGGACATACCCAAGGACACAATCCTTTATCCCATCCTAAAACACGAATTAACCCAATCTCTTCAAATTTTAGATACAATAAAACCTGTCGAAAGAAGACAGAAAAGATCCATAAATAGTTTAGGAACGGCTTGGAAATTCATAGCCGGAAGCCCCGATCACGAGGATCTGGATGTAATAACCAAAAATCTTAATGAAATTAATAATAACAATAATAAACAAGTACTAATTAACAATATTTTTAACGAAAAAATTAATAACATTAGCATGATAGTAAATAATCTTCTTAATAACATAAGGAAAGATACTTATATAGAAAACGAGACTATTATAAACTTACAAAATAGAATTAGATTAATAAAAGAAGAGTTGATTAACATTAAATACGCCATACAGTGGGCAAAGAAAGACATTTTAAACACATTATTGTTAAATAAAAATGAAATCGAAATTGCATTAGAAAATTTAGAAAATGACGAAATACCTTTCAAAAATGCTGAAGAAGCACTAGAAATATCAAATATAAATGTAATTAGTCAAAATATGACAATATTTTACATGGTAAAAATACCATTAACTATTAAGGAAAATTTTCAAAAAATGATTATAAGACCAGTTGTAAAACAAAACAAAATTATAATTAATGTCGAATTTGATAAAATATTAAGGGGTACAAAAGATACCTATGGAATTAAAGAAAAATGTAATAATTATAAGAAAATTGAGATTTGTAAGCAAACTCAATTAATAAGTATAAGTAATAGTAGTTGTATACCTAGAGTAGTAAATAGCCTAAATTCATCTTGCACTGTAACAAACGGCCAACATATTCAACAAATTGAAGAAGTAAAACCTGGCACCATATTACTTAATGGCTTCCAAGGAGTAATAGATGCTGACGGAATGCAGAAAAATTTATCAGGGACACACCTTATTAATTTTCATAACTCAACGTTAAAAATAAATCATCAATTTTACATTAATTACGATTTGGTTCCACTGCCGGCAATCCCAGCAGTCCTGCAACCAGCACCGATCGAAAGAAATCGAATTGAATTACTTTCTCTTCAGGCCTTAAAGGAGTTTCATATTGATAACATACGAAGAATAAATCTTCTGAAGGCAGCAACGATATCCAATAGCTCCCTTTCACTTGGAGCCGTTGTAACTATCATTCTCGGTATAATATTTTTTCGAAAATTCTGGAGAAAGCACCAAAACAGAATAATCATATCTTCAAGCCTGGTCCTTAACCAGATGCCCCCAGTCAATATTGATCCTAAGGAGATCAAAGATCTTTCCAATGATCAAAATACTTACATCAATTTTAACAACCTCCCCTATTTTTGATAGGCTCTCGGGACGATCGCTTTTAAGAGGGGAAGTGTTAACATGGCACATGTTAACAATCGCTAAATAATAATAATGCGTAATCAGCAAAGCATAGCGGAAATGCACCTTTGGTTGCGAAATATTTCCCACAGTAAAGCGAAGCGGAAATCCAACACGCGCAACCCAAGTAAGTCAATTCGGAGAATTGACAACATTAAGTCAGCAGTTGGCCAGTGCAACGTAGCTTAGCTTTTAAGTAAATTAATTTTTAAGTTTAGTCTTAGTTCTGTAACCAAACCATGAAGTAATAAATAAAATTTTTTTTAAAAGAAATATATATAAAATTTCTTAACTTACGCTACCTTGGAGGCGAAGCTGTTCGAGCAGCAAGGGAAGCGGTAACAATCGGCGATCGTTTGTTAGTTTCTTTCGGCACAGCTCGGATTTTCTACCAACAACACAACGTTGTGGCGCTTTGTCGGCACGTCAGTGCTTAGACAGATTGACTCTTTGACACTTGTTATTATAAATGTATGTACATATGTATGTGGCTCGCATATGCTTTAGTAAACGTACCGACAAATGTGCCAAAGAAATAATATACAGTGAATCAAAAAAGCTTTGTCACACCTCAGTTTTTCCACTTTGCTTCAATATAACTTTTAACTAACTGAACATACCAAACAACAAACAAACATATTTGTTTAAATAATGCTTTTTTAATACATACATATACATATGTTTATATATAAATTTAAAATAAAAAATTCATACAAGTAGGAAATTATTAAGAAAATAATGAAAAAGAGCCATATTCATATCAAAAAGTATTGGCACAAAATATGAAAATGGTAAAACAAAAGATGAAGGAAAAAAATTGAAAATGTTTAATATTTTGTTGCACCTTCTTTGGCCTTAATAATCGCATGCAAACGCCTTTGCATACTTGCAACCAAATGGGAAGTCTCCCGACTGGTAATATTTGCCCATTCTTCCTTCAAAACATATTTAAGGGATTCTTTCGAAGTTATTTGGTTCTTGCGAATTCTTTTTTGAAGCAAATGCCAAGTATGCTTAATGGCATTGTGATCAGGGGATTGTGGAGGTGTTTTCTGCTGCTTGCAGTTATAAATTAACCACTCTTGAACCAAACGCGAAGTGTGTTTGGGGTCATTTTCTTGCTGGAACTGCCATTTCTCTCCATTTAAGCCCAATTTAGTTACGCTCGGAAGCAAACTGTTCTTCAAAAGGCTTAAATAAACAAGCTTATCCATTTTTTCGTCTATAGAACAAGATTCCCAACTCCGTCCGCGATACACCCCCACACCATTACGTTTCATTATCGCCGCCATGCTTGATTGTTTTTATGATGTTATTTTCTTGGAGCTCCATGTTGGGCTTTCGCCATATTTTTTTAGACCCATCCGATCCAAGTAAATTGAATTTGGATTCATCACTAAAAATCACGTTTTCCAAAAAGTATCAGGTTGGTGTAGGTGAGCTTTAGCGAAATCCAACCGCTTTTTTGTTAGCTTTTGGAATGTGAGGCGTCGAAGTACACGACTACGATAACCGGCTTTATGGAGGGTATTTCGGACTATCCGTGAGCTAAATGTTTTCCTCAGTTGTTCCTGCATTTTTTCACACAATTTTACTGCCGAAAATTTTGGGTCTTTCTCCACTGCGTCAACAATGGATCGTTCCTCCCGATCAGAAAAAGGTTTTGGCCTCCCAGATCTGTAATTGCTGTCTATCTTTCCGCTGTTTATGTAATGGGTTATTACATTCCTTGCACTGCAAACTTATCTATTGACAATTTGTCCTATTTCGCGCAATGACTTTTTTTCAGGTGCAGATTCAAAATGAATTTCCGCACTTCAACGGTTATCTCTTTTCCGCGACCCGTTTTGCTCAATATATGGCTAACACATCACTAAAAGTCAGTTGCTCTAATTATTCATCAATATGCAATATCTAACAGAAGTCACCAAACACGGGATCAAAGGAAGTCAACTTATACCATGTTCAGACCGACACTTAATCACACGATTTCGGCTGTTGAATGTATTATCCCACTAATCTTAAAAATTTATCAAGATTTCGCCATACAAATATGACAGTTCCAAATCACTTCATTGAAATGATTTGAAAGTGATCCACGCTAAATCTTTCTGTGCGACTCTGATTTTGCGCAATCTACTTGTCAGCACTTGAAATCTGTTACATTATCACAGCTGATTTGGACACTACAAAGGGAAAAAATGTAAACAAACAAATTTTTTTAAAGCAATGAATCTAATTTCACCTGAAAATCGACTTAACAAATGAAAAAATTGTCCATTATTTCTATTATATGGAAAACATTAAAAAAAAACCTCTTTTCAAAATACTATATGACAGTCTTTTCTTTTGATAAATATTAAGCGATGTGAATTATTAAATGACAATAACAGCCGTTTTTATCTTACTATCGGCAGTGAGAACACTTTTGGGTTATGAAATGATTAAATGTAATCTAATCTTTTAAATTTTCGGTCTGAACATGGTATTACAGAGGAATATGCAAAAAACATGATTTGTGACACTACTTTTTTGATATGAATATGGCTCTTTTTCATTATTTTCTTAATAATTTCCTTCTTGTATGAATTTTTTATTTTTAATTTTTGTATATATGTGGGAATCCATGGTGAATGAGCATTTGAAGAAGAGGAAGACTAGAAAAACCGGCAAGAAGACATATAGTTAAACCGCGACCGCCTAATTGAAAAGACGTGTTAAATTAAAAAGACGTGTTAAATTATATTGTAAAAACCTTTTTTCCCTATCAATAAACAATAAACCTTTTTTTATATTATCAAAGAACAATAAACCTACATTTTGGGGGCTCGTCCGTGTTTATGTGGAAAAATGGCTTGTTTAAACGATGTAATTTGTGGAAATCTGCGTTGGTGTAAAAAACCAAGCATAGTAGCTTTGCATAAATTTGTGTTCGGGTGCGACGGTGACCGAAATAATCGAAAGCGGTTGCGCGAGTTTATTGGTTTTAATTTCGCGGAGCAGAGCGCTGAGTATGTCGAAAAAATGAATTACATTGAGAACAATTTAACTCAAGCAGATCTGGTGTCAATTTGCAATGTCTTGGGCATGAGGCATAATGGTGAACAATTGGCTGGTAATATTTTTCGTAACTTGCAAGAGGGCAATTTGTTGAAATACGACGTAAATGACGACGATGCTTCAAACGACGAGTCGGATGACGAAACCGACAACGAGGCATACGAAGATGTAAGAAGTGCAAATCACTCAGTCACAGCAAACCAACGTTCAACACCAAAGAGGCAAGTGCAAGACAGAGCAACACGATATAGCGCAAGCGTCAACGACGACAGAGGCGACAGCGTAAGACGAGAACGTTCTGAGCAGAACGAAAGCGATAGAATGACGACGGCACGCTTTGCAACAAACTTTCGCGACGTAGAAGACAGCATTCGTAACTTTGATGGTACTAATTCTATGCCTATTGAAGTGTGGGTAAATGAATACGAAGAACAATCCGAATTAATGCGATGGGATGATTTTCAAAAGTTTATTTTCGCAAAAAAGGCATTAAAGGGAATTGCAAAATTATTTGTAGCAAGCGAACGAGGATTGAATTCATGGAATGCGTTGAAAACAGCGCTGCTAACAGAACTCAAGTCCACTGTAAACAGCAAGCAGATACACGAATTGCTCGCTCAGAGCAAACGAGGTAAAGCCGAAGATGTTTTTGAATTTTTTTATCGGTTGAAAGACATTTCGTCAAGAGGCCATATTGACGACGATGCTCTAATGCAAAATGTGATAGACGGAATACGCGGTAAAGCAACAAATAAAACAATTTTGTATAATGCAAAAAATATGACTGAATTCAAAGAAAAATTGAGAGTGTACAAAATAGTGAGCGAAAAAGAGAAGAGTGAGACTATAGTGCGGGTAGAGGACAATTCAAAGAAGAAGTTAAAAGAATTGCTTTGTTTTAATTGTGGTGAAAAGGGACACGTATCAAAGAATTGCCAAAATAAAGAGAAGGGTAGAAAATGTTTTGATTGTAACTCGTACGGCCATATTGCAAAAAATTGCAATACAAAAAAAAACAAGTGACCCAGTCAGAAAAGTAAACACGATTGATGCAAAAAGCAATATAATGCATAAGACGGTAAACATTGGTGGTTGTAATTATTTGGCTCTGTTTGATACAGGCAGTGGTGCAAATATTATGAACAGTGAAATTTATAATAAATTATTTAATCCACGGTTGAACAGTTGCTCAGTATAATTGACAGGTTTTGGCAAATCAGCTAGTGTTAAGCCGTTTGGCCAATTAATGCAAACCATTGTAGTAGACAATGAAAAATTTGACTTACTTTTTTATGTTGTGCATGCAAATCACCTTGACGTAAATGTAATGATAGGTGCGGATTTTTGTTTAAAAGCCGAAATTTTAATAAATCCATCTGGTTTAAAGATAAGAAAACTTTTAGATACAAGTCAACATGAAGAACTGTCAGTGCTTAATATTGACGTGGCTGATGAGAATGAGTATATTGACATAGGCGATACGGTGAGTGCTTCGGCCAAGCAGGAAGTGTTTGAACTTATTTCAAATTATAAACCCTTAAAGTCGAAAACAACAAACATTGAAATGCGTATTATTTTAAAAGACGATTTACCAATATTTTCGCGACCACGTAGAATGGCGTTATCTGAACAAGATATCGTTGACAATCAAATCGATGAGTGGCTAAAAAATGATATTATTGAAGAATCGAACTCTGAGTTTACTAGCCCAATAGTTCTTATTAAAAAACGTGACGGTTCTCCGCGACTTTGTGTAGACTTTCGCAGAATCAATAAGGTAATTGTTAAAGATCGTTTCCCTTTACCATTAATAGAAGACCAATTGGACAGACTACAAGAGGCAAGAGTATTTAGTACCATTGACCTCAAAAACGGGTTTTTCCACGTGCCTGTTGCAGAGTCAAGCCGAAAGTATACGTCGTTTGTTACGCAAAACGGCCAATATCAATTTCTGAAGGTGCCGTTTGGGCTGTCAAACTCACCAGGCGTGTTTCAACGTCATGTAAACGCTATTTTCATGCATCTGTCGCGTAAAGGTATTGCTTTGCCTTAGGTTGACGATGTTATTATACCTTCTAAGGACGAAAACGAAGCTGTACAAAATCTCAAAGAAGTCATCAACGTATGTAAAGACTATGGCTTAGAATTAAATTTAAAAAAATGTAGTTTTTTAAAGACGCGAATACAGTTTCTTGGTCATATCATTGAGAATCAAAAACTGTACCCATCTACAGAAAAAATTGATGCAGTAATTAAATTTAGAACTCCACAGACGTTGAAGCCGTTAGAAAGTTTTTTGGGCTTAACCGGATACTTCAGAAAGTTTATCCCAAACTATGCAATAATTTCAAAGCCGTTGTCGAATTTAACTAAAAGTAACGTAAAGTTTGTAATTGGTATAGAAGAAGAAGCCGCAATCAATCATCTGAAGAAACTTTTAACTGAGAATCCAGTACTAAACATATACAACCAATCGTACGAAACTGAGGTGCATACAGACGCTTCAAAAGATGGATTCGGTGCAGTTTTATTGCAGAAATTACCAGACGACTCCCAGTTACACCCAGTATATTTTATGAGCAAAAAGACGACAGATACACAGCGAAAGTATACTAGCTATGAATTAGAAATATTGGCGGTGATTGAAGCTCTGAAAAAATTTCGAGTTTACTTGTTGGGAACACATTTTAAGCTAGTAACCGACTGCAACGCTTTTACGAAAACCTTAGAAAAGCAGAATTTGTGCACGAGGGTAGCACGTTGGGTTCTTTTCTTACAAGAGTTCGACTATACCGTTGAGCATCGTGCTGGACGGCGTATGCAGCATGTCGACGCGCTCAGTAGATACCCGATATTGACGATAACTAAAGATGACGCTTGTGTTGGTATTGGTAGGGCACAAGCAAACGACGAAAAATTAAAAGCTATTAAAGAAATTATCAGCGATGAAACAAAAACATACGAGAATTATTTTCTTAGAGGTGATATTTTATACAAACTAGTAAACGACGATGAGTTGCTAGTAGTCCCAAAAGCAATGCAAAGGCAGATCATTAGCAATGCGCACGACAGAGGTCATTTTGCAGCAAAGAAAACAAAAGACTTGATTTGTAGATCTTATTATATCCCACAATTGGAAGACAAGATTAAGCAGTACATCGAATGCTGCATACCCTGTATCATGAGTAACCGTAAACGAGGCAAACAGGAAGGGTTTTTGCATCTACTGAAAAAAGAAGACGTTCCATTATATACTTACCACATTGATTTCTTGGGTCCATTAGATTCAACACATAAAGACTATAAACACATTTTAGCCGTTATAGACTCTTTTACTAAGTTTTGCTGGTTATATCCAACGAAGTCAACAACGTCGAAAGAAGTAATTACACGGCTTAGCAATCAAAGTTCATTGTTTGGCAATCCAGCGTATATTATATCTGACAGAGGTTCTGCTTTTACCTCTCAAGACTTTATTAAATACTGCGATGACGAAGGTATCAAATTGGTTAAGACGACAACAGGTTTACCACGAGTTAATGGTCAAGTGGAGAGACTGAATGCAGTCATTATTTCAGTCCTCTCTAAGCTAAGCATCAACGATCCATCTAAGTGGTATAAGCACGTTAGTAAAGTACAACAGGCGATCAACTCAACATTTTGCAGAAGCATAGACGCTACTCCTTTTGAATTATTGATTGGTACAAAGATGCGAACTCGAGAAGATATTCAGTTACGAGACTGTATCAGCAAAGAATTTTTAACCACGTTTTATGACAATCGAGATGACTTACGAGCAAAGGCAAAAACAACTATGTATTTTGAAGGTACAAAACGAAAACAAAAAGACATATAATCTACGGCGTAAAGCAGCACGACAGTATAAAATCGGAGAACATGTAGCTATAAAGAGAACGCAGTTTGGTAGTAACCTTAAGCTGAAGCCAAAATTTTTGGGTCCCTATCAAATCGTTAAGGTCAAGCACAACAATTCATACGACGTGCAGAAGATAAGCAGTGGCGATGGTCCAAAAAATACAACAACTTGCGTAGAATATATGAAGCCGTGGTCAACGTCCAAAGACGACGCAGATAGCAACGAAGCATCCGAGACGGATACTTAGTCAAAATGGCCGAATGTGGGAATCCATGGTGAATGAGCATTTGAAGAAGAGGAAGACTAGAAAAACCGGCAAGAAGACATATAGTTAAACCGCGACCGCCTAATTGAAAAGACGTGTTAAATTATATTGTAAAAACCTTTTTTCCCTATCAATAAACAATAAACCTTTTTTTATATTATCAAAGAACAATAAACCTACATATATGTGTTAAAAAAAACAATATTTAAACAAATATGTTTGTTTTTTGTTTGGTATGTTCAGTTAATTAAAAGTTATTTTGAAGCAAAGTGGGAAAACTGAGGTGTGTCAAAACTTGTTTGATTAACTATATGCATGTATGTATGTATATACCGATAATATAAAATAATATGTATGAATATTTCTGTCTCATTCTTTCCTGCCCTCATCCTTCACATTTTCGTATTTGTGTCTCTTATTTGTCGTTTTTTTCGTTGCATCCGGTTTGAAATCACAACGATTCTAAAGAACTTTCACTTCGACAAGAAAAAAATTTAATTTCGGCTGCACCGAAGCCAATAGACCCTTCACAGGTCCATTTCTTTTAGTAACTGTCCAGTTTGTATAGAAGCTATATGCTATAGTAATCCAATCTGAAAAAATTTTTCGGAGATTACGTTATTACCTTAATTACGTCAAATGCGACAGTTTTCTATACACGCCCTTGATTCCGATCATTCGGTTTGTATGGCAACTATGTATATGCTATAGTGAGCCGATCTGAACAATTTATTCCCATATTACATTATTTCTATAAAGAATAACTCATACCAAATTTCGTGAAGACATATCGTTAAAGGAGGAAGTTTCCCATGCAAGCATTTGATTCCGATCATTCAGTGGCAGCTATATGCTATAGTTAACCGATCTGAACAATTTCTTCGTATATTACATTATTATCTTAGAACATAATCTGTGCCTACTTTTGTGAAGATACATTGTCAAATGTGAAAGTTTTCTGTACCAGCACTAAATTCCGATCGTTCAATTTGTATGGCAGCTACAGTGGCTCACAGTGAAAATGGTCCACCTATAACAAAACCTCTTTAACTGTAAACAAATCTAACAAATAAATACATATACCAAAAGTTGTTGTGAATTGGATCAGTTCAGTTTATTCAAATTACAAATTCAAAAAAACATTTTGTTATTTCATTAACTATTTTTATAAAAATAAGCTTTTAACAAAATAGGATAAAAATTCATGTCACAGTGAAAATGGTCCACCCTAGCAGAGCTGCGATAAATAACGGAACTTTTTCTTAATCTTATGTTATTTTGGTCTGTTTACTTCATTCACATTCCTGCGCTGAAATGAGCACGTGCTTAATATATTAAAAAAATTATTTAGCTCTTAAATTCAAGATGGGCCGCCAAACTACAATTGAGTTGCGAAAATTAATCATTGAGCATTATAAGAATGGAAAGTCTCAAAGAGAAATTGCCAAAATTGTTAAAAAAGCCCGAACAACAGTTGAAAACATTATTTTTCGGTTTAAAAAGGAAAATCGTGTGATAAATAAGCCGAAAATTAACCCAAGAAAGTTATTCAGCGACCGTCAAGAGAGGTGGATTGTCAAACAAAGCCAGATTGATCCTCGGCTGAGTGCACCAAAATTGCGTGACATGGTAGAGAAACAATTTAGAATAAGTTGTAACGCCGAGACTATTAGAAGAGTCCTTCGAAGGGATGGTAGAAATGGCAGAATCGCACGAAATAAACCCTTTGTTAGCAAGAAAAATAAAAGCTTGCGATTGCAGTTTGCTCACAATTACATTGGGAAAGATTTTTCATTCTGGAAGAACGTCATTTTCACTGATGAAAGCAAATACAACATTTTTGGATCAGATGGCAGAGTGAACGTGTGGAGAAAACCAAATCAAGAGATGGATCCTAGATATTTGCGGCCGACGGTTAAGCACGGTGAAGGGAATATGGACAAATATCAATATTTAAATATTTTGAAAAATAATCTTGTACAAAGTGCTGAAAAACTTGGTATAAAGGACACGTATCATTTCTACCAAGACAATGATCCCAAACATACGGCTGGAATCGTTAAAGAATGGCTACTATATCATTGCCCCAGAGTGCTTAAAACGCCTCCACAATCACCAGATATAAACGTAATCGAAAATTTGTGGCATAAATTGGAAACTGAAATAAGGAAACACAGTATATCGAGCAAAAATGATTTAAAAAAAGCCCTTTTAGAAGAATGGGATAAAATAAGTCCGGAATATACGAAAAAGCTAGTGGAATCTATCCCAAATCGTTTGAAGTCTATTATTCGTCAAAAAGGATATCCAACAAAATATTAGTAATAAGTTTAATAGTACTTTATTTAATAGTTGCTGTAATGGACCATTTTCACTGTGACATGATTTTTTCTCATATTTTGTTAAATTCTTATTTTTATGAAAAATGTAATTGAATTAAAAAATGTTTTGTTATATTTATAATTGGAATAAATTGAATTTATCAAATTCAGCAAAATTTTTTGTATTTATAATGATTTTTCATATTTGCTTGCAGTTAAAAGCACTTGTTTACATGTGGACCATTTTCACTGTGAGCCACTGTATATGTTATAGTGGTTCGCTATCGACAGTTCCGACAAATGAGCAGCTTCTTCTATAAAACTTTGGCACTTACACTACCCGAAATGATTAAATAAAACACAGGTTGTTTGTTTTCTGCGGGATTTTAATTTTAATTCGCTTGATCGTTGAAATATTGTCTTTACAAAAGAAATATTACAATGGTTGATGGAAAATCTAAATTGAAGTTGACTAGCGAATTGGTCGTGAGGCGCGTCGTCGTTCCATGGCGATTGGTATCGAAAAAGAGACTGGGCCGCTACTTCTCTTCTCTTTTGTTGATGTTTGGTGTGAATGTTAGTATGGTGTGTGACGTGGAATGTGTGTTGTAAACTGGTGAATGCGGTGTGTCAGTGTTGTCTGTCTGCAGAAGGTCGTATGCAAGTGTGGTGTATGGAAACTCATTTGGCCAATATCCGACATTGCAACAAAAAAAGTCGATTTACTTGTCTTTCGTGATCTTTTTAAAAACTAATCCGCGCCCATGCAAAGAATAAGTGGCGATCCTGTCAGGAGAAACAAAGGAACCTCCGGATGGACAAAATGTGTAGTATTATATCAGAATTGAAAAAGTGGAATTACTTTAGCTTTTATAAGCGTTCAAGTAACGGCACAAAGTCACTTGAAAGTTCGATTGTCTTTATTTTAGATATATGGTGACTAAAGGAAGTATTGGTCCGATTTGACCTATTTTTGACATGCAGACATACCATTGTCACAGAAGACATCATTCGTGCAAAGTTTAAACCCGTTATATTAATTGCTTCTTGATTTGCATATTGGAAACTGAACGAATCAAATTGAATTTAAAATTATGCTTTATGAGAAGTAGGCGTGGTATTGTTAATTTCGCTAATTTTAAAAGCGTGGTTTAGGAATATGAAAAAAATGCCGTACCTATTCCAAATTTAACGAAATCGGTCAGTCAGGTCCTGAGATATGAGAATTCACCAAAAAGTGGGCGGTGCCATGCCCATTGTCCAATTTTCACACCGGTTCCCATAAAGCTTTTTCATACCGTCTTGGAGGAAAATCTTTACGTCTCTGACGCAATTAATTATTGATTTATCGCGCTTTTACTAGTTTTTAACAATGCCCTTATATGGGGAATGAGTGGGTTATCCTCCATTTTCACATTGTCAGCAAATTTGGTTGCTGTAGCTTAAAAATTTTTCCCACAAATGCCCTTTCCTACTGCGATCCCCTGTGCCAAATATGAGTTTTATATATTAATTAGGTGCTTAGTAATGACACTTTATAAGTTTTCGGTTAGTGACGATTTGTGGGCAGTGGTCGAAATACGCCCATCTACGAACTCGATTTTTTTTTGTACTAACAAGTTTGATCAATATACTTGTATATCAGAGAGCTGCAACGATCACAATTTTTTCAATCACACCCGATCATTGGACTCAGATTTTTTGTGACGGAAAACTTTGCTTCAACAAAATTGAAAGATCGTAAGCCGGCGTGCTCGAAGCGAACAATCAGTTTCAATCACTGTTGCTTGTTTCGTAGTGGTTTTTCTCGATCGAACGCTTTGTGTGAGCAGCAAAGAATGTTCGAGAATGCTGCTTGCATTCAGCTCGATCACAATCATACTGTTTGGTTATACCGGGTAGTTCGTGCCAGCGGTGCAGCCCCTGAGCGTTCTTTTTCTTTATCTGAAAATATTATAACTGAAAAAAGAAATAGACTCGGGCCTTGTTCAGTTGATAGCTTATTGTTTTTACATTCATTTTTTAAAAGTTTTAGCGATTAAGAAACCAAGTTTATTACCTTCTTTTAATTTTAAGTTTTTGGTGATCTCAATGAAGAAGTGATAAAAATTTGAAATTTGTGTTCCCTAATATTTTAAGCATTACCTTTGTTTATTAATTGAATTTTAGTTATAAGCGTTAAAAATGAAGAAATATATGCAGTAATGTTTTGGTTAATTTTATGCATCGCAACTTGTTTCCGTTAAAACACACAAATATGTACATACAACCTATGTATATACATATTCGCAGGGCAATTCTCGATCTGATTGGTTCAATCACAATCTATTCAAACGCACAGTTGATCGATGTCTGAATTTTCGTGCATCGTTGGACTTGATCGTCTTTTTCTGTACAATCACTTCCAATCATCATACCGGAACCAACCAATCAGTTTCAATCAGTAAGCAGAGCAATCCAATCAACTGATCGAACTCCTTCGTTTTTTGTTGCGAACCGCTGTGCTGAGTTGTGACCGTTTTGAGCGAGGCTGATCAAACCGAATCGATCAAACTCAATGCAGGTCTCTGTTGTATATCAAATTTTACTCAAGTTACATCTTCCACGGACGGGCGGACATACAGAAAGTCGACCGGATTTCAACTTTTCTTGTCACCCTGATCATTAATATATATATATTACCCTATATCTATCCGACTAGTTTTAGGTGATACGTGCAACGATTAAGTGAACAAAACTATAATATTCTGTAGCAAACGCCTGCAAAAGTATACAAGGAAACAAAATTAAGTAAAATTTAAAAAATATTCAAAAGGAAGAGTTCCTTAAAAACGACAAAAAACAGTGTGCCAGTAAATGTTTTTCACTGAGTATTGCAAATAAAATAATCATGACGTTTACAGTGCTCTTATTTAAGAAAAAAATGAAACAAGATATTTTCTTATATATTAAATATATGTATATAAATAAAAAAGAAAACAAGATAATAAAGTTTATTTTATTATTATTATTTTTTTTTTAAAGTGGACAACATAATTCTAAAACTTTCGAAAATGACCGTTAGTAATTTTACTGCAGAAGACATATGTATGTATGTAGCTCTACTTATAGCGACTCAAGCGACGAACTTTAGAGCTGAAATAGCTCACATAAACAACCAAATAAAAACAAAAAAACTGCTATGCAGTTGACAGAATACGATGCAATGAAAGTTTAGAAATTATAAAATCTTTACTAGAATTCTCGAGAAGGTCATACGTAAGCAGGATGGAAGCTGCGAAAAATTCAATGAATCTCTATAGTATATAGAAGGGAGTAGGAGATATTCCCGAGCCATAACAATACTGAGTAATAAGATTTGTTGGCAATGCTAACGACATTTGCACAAACGCAGAAAAAAATCCGAAATAACAAAACAATTAAATATTCAAAATCGAGAAACCGTGCTTAGAACATTCACAACTGGCTTAAATTATCCTATACGTCAAATACTTTTTACTTTAACGTCACCGATTTGTCTAATTTTCTTTCTAAAGCGCAAGAACTTTAGTCAAACCAAATGAGATCACAGTTCGCTTTACATTTCTCTAAGAAGAATCAAGAAATTGTTTCTCAAAAACAACATCAATTGAATAGAAACTTACAAAATAATTTGAGGTCTCCGCAATGGAATATTGATACAAATCAAAAATATCCCAATCATCCAGAACCAATTGATGTGGATCAATCAATAGAGAAATAATTTATGAAAAAGTAAAAAGAGAAAAAAGTAATTTAAATCCTAATACAAAAAACAAATAATTTAATATATCAAACATTCTATATCATACATAATTGACTACACAAGAGAAAATTACTAATCGAAAGTGAAATAATAAAATGCGAAAATAAATTTTATTCCGTCCAATATTAAAAAAAGAGAGTTAAATTATGAATTTTATCCGATAAAAAGAAATAATTAAGCAAATAAAGTAAAAAATTTTGTCCTATAACAGTTTCCGGAAAACGTAATGAAAATATTCATACAAAAGACGGAGTATATTTGATAACTTATGAAGATAATGTAATAATTGATGATACAAGAATTTTTAAATATTTAAAACGATGACAATTTTAGCCAGTTTTGTAAACGAATATACTGACACAACAAATATTGATTTATGATTAAAAAACTTTAACATTTTAACCCCAATAAAACAATAAATAACAAGTAAGAAAGAGCTAAGTTCGGGTGAAACCGAACATTTTATACTCTTGCAACTTGCAAGAATCAAAACCAGGGAAACTTTAAGGTGTAAAACCAATCACATTAAGTATAGTCAGCCGGGTGTTCGAAAATCCTGATATTAGTTATAAATGGGCTCGGCCAAGTTTTCGCTCAAATTTATAGGTCAAAGATACACTCTTATTAATAAAACACACCCTCTTGGAATATCTCAGATATTGGGCGAAATATGCAGTAAAAAATCACCCGGAAGTTCGAAATTCTTTATATTAAGTATATGGTATAAGGGAAGTATTGGTCCGATCCTATCTATTTTTGACATGCAGACATACCATATAAGAGAAGGATTATCCAGTTATTCTAGTTATACTATAGGTACTGGGATCCACATATTCGGTATCTTGTATCTTGACCAGTTTTGGTTTGATTTGAACAATTTTTTGTCATAAGGTGGCATAGACTAAAGGCATTATTCGCCCAAAGTTTAAGTTGGCAAATTTGGTTGTTGTTACTATAGTGATTTAAGAGATATGCACATTATACATATTAGAGGCGAGGCCAAGCCCACATTTTCAAAATTGTTTATCCACAGGTGCCCCTTGCTACTGTGATCCCCTGTTTACAGTTCTATATTTTAATTAAGTATTCGTTATGGCACTGTATAGGTTTTCGGTCAATGGTGATTTGTGGGCGTAGCAGTGGTCCGATTACGCCCATCTACGAACTCGATATTTTTTTGTTAAGGAACCTGTATACCAAGTTTCATCAAGATATCTTTAGTTTTACTCAAGTTACATCTTTCACGGTCGGACGGTTGGACGGACGGACGGATTGACAAACAGACAGCCAACCGAATTTCAACTTCTCCCGTCATCCTGGTCATTGATATATGTATGTACATATACATATATAACGCTATATCTATCTGGTTTATAGCACAACCAGTGAAACACGTAAAATCGTGGCCCGAGTCAGCTGGCACGACCTATCTTATGGGCGCGCAATGTAACTGAACAGTGAAAAACGCTACTCCCTTCTTTTTTTGACGTGAGATGACGTGAGAATTCACGACATTTGGATTTTTGCCGCAGAAAACGTGGCAGCTGATTGCTCTCTCACAACGAAGGGTTGCCAATATCGATATTCTGCAGTAATTATCAACTTTTATAATTCAACCTGTTCAATATGTTTAAAATTTTATTTATTTTTTTTTTATTGTATATATGTAAATATAGTATATGAACTATTTTTAATAGTTTGTTTTCAGTTTTGATATTTTATATTGTAAAAAATGTTAATTTAAAACAAAGATGTGCTCAAAACTATATATGCCCATTGCGCAATGGCAACAATATTCAAATGAAAATAAACAAAGATGGCTGATTTCTGCGTTTTTACCACATTTTTCACTGTTCACACATTTTGCCGATGAGGAAGGAAAAGGAAGGAAGGCAGCAGCGTTTTTCACGGTTGTGCTATTAGACTTAGGTGATACGTACAACCGTTAGGTGAACAAAACATACTCTGTTGCAATTGCTTGCAAGAGTATATAAAGAGATTCTGTTAGGTGAACATTTAGAATTTTATTATTCATAATCATAATAGGTTATTTTATTACCAAAGTAATTAAATATTAAAATCAAATATTCAAAAGAACAAAAGGAATTGTTAATAAAATTATCAACATAAATTAATATCTTACAGTGATTAAATTGAAATGTGAATTTTGCCCTTTTCATCTCCTTCAAAGTAATCCCCTCCCTCTGCTATATACTAATGCCAAGGAATTTTCCAGTCATCATAGGATTTGCAAAAATCCTCCGTCGTAATGGCCATCAGAGCCTTCTTTGATTATGCTTTGACTCAATTGAGGATATCAAAGTTTAGTCAAAACGGTGTCCACGGATTAGTAATGTGAATTTGCTGAATAACCAGAAGCTACACGAAGGTAAATCAGGCGAATGCGCTGGTTGCGGCATGATATTACTTTAAAATGTGGCGAAATGATCACGAATAACCAATGCAGTATGAGAAAGTGCATTATCTCACTTATTTGTTCAATTAACTCAGACATAGTAAAAATCGAAGAATTCACTTTTTCTTCTTCTTCTTAATTGGCGTAGATACCGCTTACGAGATTATAGCCGAGCCAGGCGTTGACGCTTGTTAAAGCTGGCACGGTGATGAAAGCGAGTGAAATTAGCGTGCCAGGCGTTGACGCTTGTTGAAGCTGGGTAGTGTTTTCCGGGCTCCTCTGCGAAGGAGAGATATAGTTAGGAACGAACTGTATTCGTTGACCTCCGGCTAGCAACTGAACTAGCACTGTACTTACATGCGAGTCGCCTGTTAGTCGCGTTAGTTTGGTAACTATGGTGCACTACGGTATGCAGGCAGCGGTACTGACGCTGTTCGAGGCAGCGCAGCTGTGACTCACATAGTAACGGTGCACTAGTGTGCAGGCAGCGGTAGTGACGCTGCTCGAGGCAGCGCAGCTGTGATGTCGCTGTATCACAATGCAACTACGGTCGAGCCTTTGCGCGTACCGATATCACACGAAAACTAACAAAACGGTGTTAACTGGTGTTACACCGATTTGGTGTAGTACCCTTTCAACACAACGCCTGCGAAAACTGCCTAATTCGATTGTTTCCCCCCTGGAGCAGAGCCATTGCGAGCACTGGCATCGCCCCGAGGTGTGATGCCTTTTCAACGCAATGCCTGCCTTATACCGTAGACGTGGGTACTTCACAGGCATTGCGTTAACAACCGCGCGTCGCTTCTTCTTTTCGCTACGTGGCGCCAATTAAATATTCCAAGCGAAGCCAGGTCCTTCTCCACTTGTTCCTCCCAACGGAGTGAAGATCTTTCAGAGCTGGAGTGTTTTCACTTTTTTCGCCTCACAAAACGACGAGTATCTCAAATACTCATGAATATTTTGACGTGACATAGATGTCACTAACAGTCCTACCAACTTAAAAAGAAACCAAGTCAAAAAAACACGCGTAGTATGAAAATGTCGACGACGAAACGCAATTATATGCATGTTTGATTCTCTCATGGTGTGATTGCATGAATTATTTAAGGAAATATGTATATGAATTTTTTCCCAATAATATTTTTTTTTAATCCACAACAAATTTATAAAAAATACAAAAATTATGAAAATGTATAGGAAATTTAGAAATCGCATGGCATAAACATATTCATTACTTTGTTGATCAACAACATATCCTAGTCGATCATGTAATTCTACGGATTCGCTTCTGCTAAAATCGAAACAATGTTAACATTTCATTGGGTGAATTACATCGTTGTGAGGTGTTCTCTGGTTGTAACGGGTGATTTTTTTGAGGTTAGGATTTTCATGCAGTAGTATTTGACAGATCACGTGGGATGTCAGACATGGTGTCAAAGAGAAAGATGCTCAGTATGCTTTGACATTTCATCATGAATAGACTTACTAACGAGCAACGCTTGCAAATCATTGAATTTTATTACCAAAATCAGTGTTCGGTTCGAAATGTGTTTCGCGTCCGTGTCCGATGAGCGATGAGGCTCATTTCTGGTTGAATGGCTACGTAAATAAGCAAAATTGCCGCATTTGGGGTGAAGAGCAACCAGAAGCCGTTCAAGAACTGCCCATGCATCCCGAAAAATGCACTGTTTGGTGTGGTTTGTACGCTGGTGGAATCATTGGACCGTATTTTTTCAAAGATGCTGTTGGACGCAACGTTACGGTGAATGGCGATCGCTATCGTTCGATGCTAACAAACTTTTTGTTGCCAAAAATGGAAGAACTGAACTTGGTTGACATGTGGTTTCAACAAGATGGCGCTACATGCCACACAGCTCGCGATTCTATGGCCATTTTGAGGGAAAACTTCGGACAACAATTCATCCCGTAAGTTGGCCACCAAGATCATGCGATTTAACGCCTTTAGACTATTTTTTGTGGGGCTACGTCAAGTCTAAAGTCTACAGAAATAAGCCAGCAACTATTCCAGCTTTGGAAGACAACATTTCCGAAGAAATTCGGGCTATTCCGGCCGAAATGCTCGAAAAAGTTGCCCAAAATTGGACTTTCCGAATGGACCACCTAAGACGCAGCCGCGGTCAACATTTAAATGAAATTATCTTCAAAAAGTAAATGTCATGAACCAATCTAACGTTTCAAATAAAGAACCGATGAGATTTTGCAAATTTTATGCGTTTTTTTTTTTAAAAAAGTTATCAAGCTCTTAAAAAATCACCCGTTACCATACAAAGTTAGTTACGTACTTTAGATGATTCCACAAGGCTTCGATGGTATGAATGCATGAAACATAATATATATGTATTTATGTACCATGTATATTGCAAAGCCACTGAACAACCATCATATTTTTTTATTGTGTTGAGAATGCCAAATTTTGTACCGAAAAGTGATGATATGCAGAAAGCAATAATTTTTAGTTTCCATCTGAAGAAAAGTGCTGCAGCGCCTAATCGACTGCTTGTCGGGGCATATAGAGATCAGACAGCTGCATCGAGTATGATTAAGTCAGAACAAACAGTCGCGCCAAAAACATAATCAAATCAATTCAGTTAATCATAGACAACATTGATGATCAATTCGAGTATCGTTAGCTGATTGAATCGAACGAATATGTTAGTACGGGTCAGCTTGATTGATTTTAATCATGTGAGGCAAAAACTGTACAAAAACTTTGGTAATTCTTAGTCGATACTTCGTTAAAACACTTAACTGTCAACATACTTCTACCACAGTAGTGGTTGTAAATTTTATTCCTAAACCGCTGATTTAATGCTATTAAATAAGTATTTGTTAAAAATATTTTTTAGTGGACAGCAAATGTATTTTTTCGCAATGAATCAAGTTAACTTTTGAGACAACAACGCAAACCAAACAGCCGAGAGATGTTACCAAGTAACGAAAAAAATCATCCTTGCCGGTCTGGTATTTCGTTATTCGGTGAAACGGTAATCTGTTAATTTTACAAAAACAGAACGCACCTAAAAAAGAGTAACGACTAACAAAGATGGTCTGAACACCCTTTATGAACTTTGAACATGCGGCATGTTGCAAATTTTCGATGCGTAAAAACATCTGTCAGCATATGCATTGAAAATGCCCAGCAAGTGTACGAGTAAATCAATGTATAGAGTACATATGATAAACAACTCGATCGCTGTCGAACATTTCAATCTTTGAAGTATGAGTATGAATCATTTACTGTAATTTTTTGCTAAAGCGAACGTTCGTAAGCAAATCATGTATAAACTGATCGCTAGTGATTCAAAGTTTCATTCGTATACATGAATCGAACTGACAGAATCAGACCAGAGAACATAAAACCATAGATAAGGTGCAAATTGAATTTTGTATGATGCTCGATTGGATGCTAACAGAGCCGAGAAACTTCAACCGTCGAATTCACCATATTCGTGTGCACGAAAAGAGAAAAATGAAAGAAATAAGCAGAAATCATGTTTTTTGGCTTCTATTTTTATAAGTTTATATGCAATTAAGTATATTTTTTGATATACATAAGTATAATTTGGCCAATTTAATACAAAAATATCTATGAGGAAAGTACATATGTAAATTTTAAAAACCCAAACAAGGTTATTATTTTGCTGGTTTGTATGAATACATTTTAAAGTCGATTTGGAATTGTATAAGTAAGTATAGTAAATCTTAGAACAAAAATATTTTCATTCATAAAATCAGACGAAAATTCAACAACTCGCTTTATTAATAAACCCAGACGCCGTAACATCTCCCCTAGCATGCCTTGCACAAAAGCGTCTTTTTGCTACGATAGCAAAAGGAAAGGCTAAGTTTGGGTGCAAACGAACATTTTGTACTATCCCTGAATTTCTATTATGTATCTCAGACGTTAACTGATATTTTCTAACAAAGGTCAACTATACGTTTTTGTCAGATTTGAACAATTTTCGTCATAAGGCGGCATACACCAAAGGTATTATTCGTACACAGTTCAATCCCGTTATATTAATTGCTTCTTGATATGCGTACTGAAAACTGAACATTTAAAATTGTGCTATATGGGGAATAATGGTTATTGTCCGATTTTTCTTACAAGACTATAAAAGAAAAGCCATATGCCAAGTTTTGTTGAAATCGAATTGTTTATCTTAATTAGGTGCTTAATTATGGCACTTTATAGATTTTCGGTTAATGGCGATTTGTTGGTGTGGCAGTGGTCCGATTGCACCCTAAGAAACCTGCATACCAAGTTTCATCAAGATATCTCAATTTTTACTCAAGTTACAGCTTGCACTCGCGGACGGACGGACGGACAGTAACACACTCAACTGGATTTTCTCGTCATCCCTGATCATTTATATATACAATTGTATAACCCTACAACTATCTCGATTAGTTTAAGGTGATACGGATGGAGTCATATGTAGAAGTTCACGCAAGTGAAGAAAGTTCTCTGATCGCCATTCACTTGGGAGTAGCCACAAACGATACTTTTACATATGGCTCAAGCAGCTCACAACTTCCGGTCTTTGACAAAGTATACTCTGGGTAGCCTAAAAGCATCCGTTTGAAGGCGAGATAAAGGCGAAACACTCCCCTTCACAGAGTTGTGCGCTGGGTTTGGGACCCGCCACGTATAAAGCGCACCCAATGAAAGATTACCAGCTGCCTCGGATGAGAGGCCTCCTTTGATGACGACCATGGCAAACGTAATAAAGACTATGATTTGAGGGCATGCACCTGGAATGTCCGGTCTCTTAATTAGGAAGGTGAAGCTGCCCATCTGGTTTATATCCCCGTTAGAGTGAAGGCTGACATCATCATCGTCCAAGAAATGCGGTGGAGGGGATAAAGACTGAGGCGAAAGGGTCCTTGTGGCATTTACTACAGTGGACATATAAAGGAGCATAAGTTTGGTGTGGGAACTGCCCCGTCACGATGTCAAAGTCGTGCTTGGCGACTTTAACGCCAGGGTGGGCACAGAAGGTATTTTTGGCACGACGGTCGATAAATTTAGCCTCCACGAGGAAACATCCCCATTTGGGTTGAGGCAGACCGACTTCGCTGGGCCTGAAATATGGTTATCTATAGTACTAGTTTCCAGCGTAGAAAAATTGATCACGGGACTTGGCTGTCTCCAGATCGAAATACCACCAACTAGATCGATCATGTTGTGATAGACGGAAGACACGTTTCTAGTGTTTTAGACGTGCGTTCAAGATCCTTACGTACAGTTGCAAACCATACCGGCCAACGAGCTAAAACACTCGTTCGACATGCTTCTGGACCGTGCAAAAAGCTGTATTGAAGCAGAAGAAGACTATTTGAATGCAATAAATTGATTTTGCCGAAAAAGCTTTTTGTTCTGTTTTTTTTTAAGTCCTGTTTACTTTGGAAAGGCCCTTGTGGTTCTCATCGATTTAAAAATCGGTCGTTTGTTAGTTTCTTTCGGCACAGGTCGGATTTTCTACCAATAACACCATGTTGTGGCGCTTTATCGTCGCGTAAGTGCTTCGACATATTGACTCCTTGACAGAAAGTGAGCTTCGGCCATTTGTTTCCCATGATAATAGAGATGCGGAAAGATGAGTACGGCACTTGGTATTCCATTATGACAAGTTTATATCTGACTTTCGTGAACATACTGACAAATGTGCCAAAAAATAATATACATATGTATGTTCTGTGTAAGCATTGGTTTATTTTGCTTGTCGGTCTATGAGCAAGAAATAAACTTAATTATTGAAAATAGGATGAGTCTGAACATATACATACTTATGGATATAATTTTAAAAGTTTAATTAATTTTTAAATTATAATTTAAACAAATGAAATATGGAAATAATGTTTACTTTATAGGTATCATATTAACCACTTTTTTATATTTTTGTAATTATCGAAATTTGTTAATTGGGCGTCAAAGAAATCAAGATATGCTGACCTCTAAACGTATTTGGTATATTACATATCCACAAGTTTTAGCTATTCAGAGATATGTATTTAATATCGACTTCAAAAACAGATGATTCGGTAAGAATGCATTGCTTTGTATTTGGTGGGAACATAAGGGTGTACGTGGAGCTTCTAAAAACTGATGAAACTGTTAATAATAATCATTGCAGACAACAAATGATCAAATTTAGCCGTGCATTGGTTACAAAACGGTCAGAATGGGCCAGAATACACGGCAAAGTAACTTTCAAAGTACTTGGCTGGGAGTTGCTAAACCACCCCCCGTATTCACCAGACATGGCCCATTCCGATTCCAAAGACAAACATTTGTATTGGCATGGTATCCACAAATGGCCAGAAAGGTGGTCAAAGGAGTTCTTATATTAGATATGTTTATGGGAGCTAGGTTTACTATTCACTCAATTTTATTGTTTAATGACGATATGGTATAACCAGGAAAATACATATGTTATCAAATTTTCAACAAGATACTTCACATTTTGACCAACTTATATTAGATATGTACGTGGGGGCTAGGAGAATCTCTTCTGTTGTAAGAGATTTTAGCTGTCGAAATACTTCAAAAACCTAGTAATTTTATGAAATGCTTTTATACGTTTCGTTAAAGCAGACAGTACTTTATCAATCATGACAATAAACTCTTCAAATTCGAAACATTGTCCAGGTATTTGACTTCCAACCAAGTCGTCGAGTGTAGTAAAGGCGCTGAAATGGTCGTACTTTGTATTTCGCTTGATTCGTCGTGATGTCTGTTGCTGGTATTCTTCACAGTAGGTCTGATCTTTGGCTCTTGCCTCAATATCTGAGAAATGGATCGCCTTGCAAGCGTTCTAAAATTCCGTTCCACGTAATTGTCATTATTCGCGTTTCTAACTTATTCACCGTTGAAAGTAAGTCCGTAAGGTTTATTACAGCACACCGCTTTTTCCAATACTTACTTAATAGTGATAAAACCACATAAAAGTGCCTTCGTAGCATCAGCTCGGATTGACCACCTAGTGTCCAATAACCGCTTCAAAATCGGAATTTTTGAAGTAGAATCTTTAAGTGCGTTCGTGGGGTCGTTTTACGAAGGTAGAAGTGGCAAAAATGTATAGGCTAGGCTGAACTAAAAATGTTTGCCCTGTTAAGAGGTCAGCGTCCATTTACTACTGTGTTTTATGATATAAAATAATGTTTTTTGTTTATAATATGGAAGGCCACAAGAATATCGCTAAACAATTATTTTCAAGAATATACTGTAAAAATTTAATAATTATACTTATTTTCTTTTGACGGTTATGAAGCATACAAAATCTAGTGATATTTGATAATGATTTTCTTTTTATTTTATTTTATGAAAATTTTTATTTAATTAAAAAATATTTAATTAAAAAATAAAAATTTGGATGCTTGGAGGGTATACATAGTATAGTATAGATACTAGTCTAAATGTATCGATTGTAATATTTATAATTAAACATTAGAACATTAAAGTTAAAAAATTCGTAAAATGTCTACTTATTTTTACGACTTAACGTGACGAAATCGAGTTTTAGATTTTCCGGTGAAAAGTGGAAGTGAAGTACAGCCTAAGTACATCACGTTTAAAGCATGCAAGGATAATTTACGATCCATCTAAATTTATATTTTTTTAATAACGGTCAGTTGGAGCGCGGGCCCGTAGCATTTGCTACTCTTGCTATGTGGCCAATCCGGCACTGCTGTATGTACATATATGTATGTTGTTGAAATGTGGAGCAACCACGCGTTTATTATACACCCAGTGACTTGTACTATAAACTATACATATTATGTTTTCGCATCATTAAGCCAAGCAAAAAATTTTATGACATCGCAATAACAAGTACAAAATTGGCGAGTAAGAAAGCTAAATTCGGGTCTAACCGCAGATGTGAAATTCTCGCAATTGGCAAGGAATAGAGGCGGAGAAATACTTTCGATGCAAAAATTTATTAAAAAAAACTGTAAAATGTTATGTATGTATCATGTGTGGTATCTTATTAACTTACGGTGTTCTCATAACATCACTTAGTTTTTTTTTAATTTTTTGTTTGAGGCCCAGGACATTTATGTATAATTAATAGCTATGTTCTTTTTTTTTTTCTACTGAATGATAAATAACTATTAATTATAATTATTCTCGCTTCAATTTGGGAATATATCTACCATTGAGATACATATGTATATGCGACATAAACTCAACCAAAGAAGAAATTTAATTACAGTAGAGTTCATTTATAACGACGTCGCTTATAACGACTAACCGTTTTTAGCGTCGATATTATTTACTCAAGTTCGGTTTAATAATTAGCTACTGAGAAAATGTAACCGTTTAGTGCGACTCCGGTTTGAGCGACAAACCGTTTATAGCGACATTTTTTATTTTTTTCTCTTTTGAGGCTGTTATTTGATTGGGGGCAATCAAAGAACTTTCCTCACTTGCGCGAACTTCTACACATGACTCCATCCTCCTTGTTTGTGTCACATGGAGATAGATACATATACGAGGTGTGTTCAAAAAGTATCGCGAATCGTAACTGACAGTTTTCTTCGATTGCGGGGGCGTGGTGCATTATGAGTTCTTGCCACAGGGAAGAACAGTCAATAAGGAATATTACCTGCAAGTTATGCGCAATTTGCGCGAAGCAATCCGCCATAAACGCCCGTATTTGTGGAAGAACAAAAATTGGCTTTTGCACAACGATAACGCCCCTGCTCACACACATCGTTGCTTGTGCACGACTTTTTGGCCAAAAACAACACACTAATGATGCCGCAGCCACCGTATTCCCCAGATCTAGCCCCCTGTAACTTTTTCTTGTTCCCTAAACTGAAGAGGCCCATGAAAGGACGACGTTACGCTTCTCTTGACGAGATAAAGACGGCATCGAAGGAGGAGCTGAAGAAAAAAATGATTTTTTGAAGTGCTTCGAAAATTGGAAAAACCCTTGGCACAAGTGTATAATATCTCATGGGGATTACTTTGAAGGGGACAAAATAGATATTCATGAATAGATAAATAATTTTTAAAAAAACACAAAATTCGCGATACTTTTTGAACACACCTCGTAGCCTTTTTTCCTCATATACTTCAACGACACAATTTAACAGTCACTGCAAAAAAAAAATAATGACCCTAAAAATATGCAGCAAACAGTCAAAGAGCGGACGTGTTTTTTCGAAATTATAGGCCAAACATAATTACATATCGTACACTAACTACAAAAGTCACAACTCATAAACTTTCCAAATCAATATTTTTTTCCAATATAGTAATTCTTAATACTCTTCTCTACCTACTCAAGTAATTTCATTGCCACCGTTTCTACTTTATTTTTGTGTTAATTGTGCAGTATCATCTAAAGAATAATTGCTGAAATAAAATCAGTCGTATTCTGCGAAGTCGAGTTTCTTTCTCTGAAAAAAGTGAATTTAATCATCAAAATTTTATGAACTGTGTAATTTTCTATGAAATAATTGTGATTATCAAACTGTTATGTCGTTTCCACAATGTCTTTTAATTTCTCTGTTAAAGTGGTAACTGAGTCATATTTGAGTAACCCTATTTACAATACAAAAGTGTTTAATTTTTCGGTAACAATTTACCGTAAATCTGACGGTTTAAGCATCAAGTGTGCGATTGTGTGTATTGAAAATGATATGTAAAATACACATATATATGTTCAGTGAAAGTTCTCCTTGCGGCCAGCTCTCATCGCCGGACACTTCTCATAAGCGGACAAATTTCTTGGTACCAAAATTTTCGGTTTGCTGCCCACCCGAGAGCTTTTAAAAATAAACAAATTGCCGATTTACCATTCGATTGAAAATCGAACAAAAAGGCGTGGATGATAACAGGAATTATGACAGGAATATGGTTTTGACAACTTGAAACAAAAATGAAATCTCGGAATATTCTTTTATTTTAAGATAATGCTGCCTCTCATCCCAGAGACAACTGCCTGATAAACATAACTTTTGAGTTTCTACCTTCCAACATAACATCCATATGCCAGCCCTTGTATCAGGGCATAAAACAAAATTTTAAAGTCATAAATAGGAACTTCATTATAAAGATATTTTATCGAATATGGATACAGCTAAATCCGCTGAGAATTATCAAAAAAAGAAAAAAAACAAATAAATCAATGTACTTGATGCTCTGTGTTTTGTTAAAGCTTCTTGGGACGAAATTGAAACGTCAAACATAGAAAACTGACCACAAATCTGGATTTATACAAAATTCGAATGTCGAACTGTTTGAGCTTGAGGATGAAATTTCATTAGCAACGCTCTTTAATTTTAATGAAATTGCACAACTTAGTGACTTTATATTAGAGGATTATAACGTTGCATACACAGAAAATGACAGTATTGAAATTGATTATGAAGGCGTTAGTAATACTGGGGAGGATTTAAGTGATTCTGAAAAGGAGGTAGCTGTGGAAGACTCGGATCTAATAAATAATTATAATGAAGCATTCAAACAAATTTCTCGCTTGAAAACGTTTTTAAAAGTGATGTTGTTTCATATCAACCACTAACCACATTTTTAAAGATTCGTCTTGTGGAAAATGAGAAAAAATGGAAGCAAACCTTCCTAAAGCAATCAACAATCCATAAAGTTTTCCAGCAAAAAAACTAATTTTTAAATTTTGTATATGTACTAATATATAATACTAATTTCTTTTAAGTTTATGATTTATGAATCTTAATTTCTTATACATGAATAATAATTTCATAATAAAAATTATTACAAAATGTATTGAAATGTATTAACATATTTATTTCCTTAGTGGAGGGAACATTCTACATATTTGTTGTTTTTTTATTTCCCTTAAAATGCTGTATTAAAATATGTTTTTATATACTCTAAATAGAAATAATCGTATGGAACTTAAATTTGTTTATATGGGAAGTACACGTGGTTGTAATCCATATGCACCTCGACACACAACCGGTACATGAACAATACTACCATCCTTCCTATTATGCAATTATAATTACTTAAAGCCATCTTCTATTCGACTACAGAATGCCGAATTGTATTTCATGAGAAATTTTCGTATACCTACCGCAGACAATTGTGTGTATTCTTTCCTGCTGATGAATATCTTTGAAAAATAAAAAGCCGACATCACTGCACTCGAGAAAATGTGATGGACGGGACATGGTTGCACAAAATATGCATGCTGCTGCTGCCATGAGACGATACCACTTTATCTCCAGATTCATCCTGAGGAGTGAGGGGATAGCCATAATCCTCATCAAAACTGAATTTTACTACTTACTTTTTTTGACTAATTTGTGCACACGCCCCGACAGAAGTGGCGACGATAACAAAGAGAAATTCTACGAACGCTTGGAGGATATTGATATCATAGGCCTTAATAGCAGAGCCGTCAGCGCAGCCTTTTAATCTTAGAAAAGAAACGAAAGAGGTTGGTTTTGTGGTGAATGAGGACAAGACAAAGTACTTGGAGTCCACACACAAAGACTCCTCGCGTCTTACTAATTACATTACTGTTTTCAGCTATACACTTGAAAAAATTAGGGAATTTATACATCGTCGTACCAGCTTAAATTCCAACAATAATCTAAGTCTGGAAATCATGCGCAAAATAACTCTTGGTAACAGTCGCTAGTTTGAAATCGGTAGTAAATTGAGAAGCGAATCCCATTCTCGCCTCCTAGTTTCTATAATATTTTGCAAGCGTTAGAGTTTAGATATATTGAAAATCTTTAAAAAAACAGGATGTTTTCTACCTGTATGATTTATCAAAATTGTTTTTCAGAAAAAAACCTTAAATTTTTAACTACTTTATGAATTTTTGGAGTACATTATATTTTTGCGATATATTTTTTATGGGTTTACTCGTACATAACTTCCAAACACCTTCCAAACTATTCTCAAAAAGTAAACTCGTGGTTGTTTTCACGTAGCCCGAATTTTATAGCCTTCTGTCAATAACAGCTTGTTTTATTATCCAATGCAGTTATAATCCACGAGCTTTCCTACACAACGGTGTTATAGTAGTAGGAAGTACTTATACAGCTTGATATAAACTCATCAATTACCTACACCTCAGTCCCTCAGTTTTTAAGATATCGTTTTGAAATTTTGTAAACGTCATTTTCTCTTCAAGAAGCTGTTTATTTGACGGAACTGCCGATATTGGACCACTATAACATATAGCTGTCATACAAACTGAACGATCGGTATCAAGTTCTTGTATGAAAATCTTTCACATTCGACAATGTATCTTCACAAAAGTTGGCACTGGTTATTTCCTGAGATAAAAATGTAATATACGAAGAAATTGTTCAGATCGCGTGACTATAACATATAGCTGCCATACAAACTGAATGAGCGGAATCAAGGGCGGGTATGGAAAACTGTCGCATTTGACGTAATTAAGGTAATAACATAATCTCCGAAAAAAAATTTCAGATTGCATTACAATAGCATATTGCTTCCATACAAACTGAACACATAGTTACTAAAAGAACTGAAACTGTGAAGGGTATATTCGTTTCGGTGCCGCCGAAGTTAACGTTTTTTCTTGTTTTAATTCGATTTCGAGACTATGATTCTATATTGTTTCTTCAGCAACCTTGTTCTTAAAGAAATCTACTATTTGAGGTTTACCAAGGAATTTTTGAATTCTCAATCATTGAAGTAATTGAAAACAACCTAAAATATTAAAGTTTTTTTTATTATTTTAAATAAAATGTCTGTATTATTTAAAGACATAAGATTGGTTTCTAAGTTTCAACTTTGCTAGTTTTAAAATATAAGTCAACCACTAATAATGTCAAAGATACTTTGCACTTGCCCAATACCTTGCCATCTAAGTTATGTACATATATTTACATTGAATTTTTTGATAAATATATTTTCTTTTATATTTGGTATATGTATATGTACATATGTACGTAATAGTTTCGATCACGTATGGTTGTTTGTATCACCATAAAATAATCGAGATATGGTTTATATAATATAAGTGTATAAATGATCAGGACTAGGATTCCGTCTATGTAAACTATTAAAATTAAGATATCCTAAAGAAATTTGGTACACGTGTCCTTGCAAAAGAGTGAGAACGACAAAATTTCGCCCACAAAATTCCATTAAAAGAAAACCTATGAAATGCTATAACTAAACACTAAGATAAGATAAGTTAAGAAGTTTTGACTAAAATTGGTGAAATCGGAAGATAACGGTTCCATTAAAAACTAATAAAAGCCGAAAAAAGCAAAATAATTTTAATCAATTTTACTTCTGGTATGACACAGGAAGACTTTATAGTAGGCGGCGTTAACATCAAACGGGGGTGGCAGCACCCATATTTCTGTAAAAACTGAAATCTCAGGACTTACTCTACCGATATCGATCAAATTCGGTAAATAATAGTATCTTGACATTCATATATACCAGTGCGAAATCGGACTACAAAGACGCATACTTTTTCTTCTTCTTTACTACAACAGCTCGCAAGTCGTTTCTTCTTTTCGCTATATGGCGCCAATTGGAGATTCCAAACAAAACCAGGTCCTTCTCGTCAAGCTCCAATAAGTGTGTTGAGATAATAGTGAGCTTAAAGTAAGGAAAGTTATGACCAAGAATTGTCCAATTCGGACCAACACTATTCAAACCCTCAGTCTATGTGAATCAAAGTTCCTTGTAAGATATTTTATAGAAATTCGGAGAGTATCCTCTTCTAGTAATAGTATACCTGTACTTATTTCAAAAATGAGTGGAAATGAATCAATAATTTCTTTATCCCCATATACCTAATTGAAAGATTTTTGAACTTCCAGTTGCCTTTGTACCGCATATATTAGCAAATGTGTTTTCATAAAATTGAGAGAACGTGTTTTTCTAATAACAGTGCATCTTTGTACCTAAAATGGAAAAAATCTGGTGAAATAGGGAGACAACTTTCTCTAGACCCCATATATGTTAACTTACAAATTATATGTACATATGTGCCTGAAAGTATTTCCTTGGCCTTGATCATGGCAAGTTCCAAGAGTACGAAATGTTTGGTCACACCCGAACTTAGGCCTGTCTTACATGTTGATTAGTCTGTAATTTTCTGCTCTAATAGAATCCAATGTGGTTGCAGGTTTTATCTTAGTTTTAGTTGCGGTCGTTGTTATTCTTATAGTGTACGTTGTTTTTGTTTTGTTTATCTGTCCCAAGTTTATTGGCAATTCTTTGCGGTTTGTGGGCAACTGGTGGCAAAGGACGTTGAATTTCGTTAGTGTTTATGAAAATAGTTTTTGATAATTTGTGAAAAGGGGGGATGTAGAATTAGGGGAATGTCTTATTGATATTAATGTGGGTGAATAATGAAAATAGAGTTGCGTGTGAAGTAAATTAAATATATAGCCTTTTCTCTGCACGTTTGGAACGTACATAGTGGCTTGTATGTACATATTTATAAATAAGTAAATACAAGTATCTATTATACGAGTATGTAACAATTCAGGAATTCAAATGGTAATGGAAATAAAGACTAAATTAACTTGAATTTATTTGGGTAGCCACAATATTCCCAAAGAAACTTCCAAATCGGAATTGATATATTTATCATACTATAAGCCTTACATAAAAATTAAAATATTTGGGTAGAGATATGTAACTTCATAAAAGAATACAAATATTCATAAATATGGATAAAAATAAATTATGTGTATTTTATTTGGTTTTGTCCGAATAAACACCAATGTTTTTATTTTTTTCAAGAAAAATTTAAAATGTTTAAAAAATTATGTCAAGATATTTATAGTACAAGAAAAAACGTTAAATTCGGCTGCACCGAAACGAATATACCCTTCACAGGTGCATTTCTTCTAGTAACTATGTGTCCAGTTTGTATGGAAGCTATATGCTATAGTAATTCGATCTGAACAATTTTTTCGGAGATTGTATTATTGTATACTTGATTCCGATAGTTCGGTTTGTACGGCACCATATGCTAGAGTGAGCCGATCTAAACAATTTCAATAACTCATACCAAATTTCGTAAAGATACATATATCGTTAAATGAGGAAGTTTCCCATGCAAGCATTTGATTCGGATCATACAGTTTGTATGGCAGCTATATGCTATAGATACCCGATCTGAACAATTTCTTAGTATATTACATTTTCATCGCAGAAAATAACAAATGCCAACTTTTGGGAAGATACATTGTCAAATGTGAAAGTTTTCCATGCAAGAACTTGATTCCGATCGTTCAGTTTGTATAGCAGCTATATGTTATTGTGGTCCGATATCGGCAGTTCCGACAAGTGAGCAGCTTCTTGAAAAGAAAATGACGTTTACAAAATTTCAAAACGATATCCTAAAAACTGAGGGACTAGTTCGTATATATACAGACGGACAGACAGGCAGACAGTTGGATATAGCTAAATCGGCTCAGCACAACATTCTGATCATTTATAGAAGTAACTATATATGGGTTTTATAAACTTCGTGACAAACTTAATATACCTTGTTCAGGGTATAAAATTACTGATTCTCCAAAATTGAATCTAAGAATATTAAAATACATTTGGGAGATTGGGTTATCATGCTACTTTGTTAATGTACTCAAAATCCATATACATCTGTACAGCGTTTGTGCGGAGAGTAAAATGATTGATTTCCTTCGGCCCGACTGTACTTCGGAGCGTGCGCGCACCGACTCTATTCGGTAGAGAGCGTTCCTAGCTAACGAACGAGCTGGCCAGTTTTCAATGAGCACCTGGAGAGTCAGGACAAGCAATTTTGGGCGTTGTATTTTTGTAAGTGAGTGAGACGTACGCGATTAAATTCTGTGTGAAACTCGGTATTTCTGTAACAGTGAAGTTTAATATGATCAATCAGGCTTGCCCAGACGTTACTTTGGCAAGAAGTGGTGTGTTTCTGTGCTACCAGGTCATTTTGAAGGGTCTCGCCAAAAAAGTGAAGAATGAGTAAATCGATGCTCTTTGTCTTTTTTAACATCAAAGGCATCCTCCACCTTGAATTTGTTTCTCGTGGACAAACCGTCAAAGATAAATTTTACGTGGAAGTCCTCAAGAGACTCAATCAAAGGATCGATTGGGTCCGACAAGAGATCGCATCCGATTGAAAGTTGTCCCACGACAACGCCCCAGCTGACCCCGCCTTTCTTACTTCCTACCTTTTTTGTTTTCTTTCCTGAAAAGGTCGATGAAAGGCAAGCATTTTGATACGACAGAGGGGATCCAAGTCGCTCGGCTCTCAAGGCTATTCGGAGAATGACCTCCATGACGCCTTCAACGTTGGCAGCGCTGTATCGACGCAGAAGTAGCCTATTTTGAAAGTTTTTTTAATAATTATTACCATTGGTTCAATACATTTTTTAATCGACTTAGTACTTTTATTTTCCGGACAAACCCTTTAAAGGTAGATTATTTATATTTCGATGGCTTTGATGCTTGCAAGTTGCAAGTGTTTAAAATATTCGGTTTCACAGTAACTTACCATTCCTTACTTGTTAACAATAATATCTATAGTTGTATACTCTTTCAACCAGTTGCTACCGAATATTATATGTAGTTTTGTTCATCTAACGGTTGTATGTATCACCTGAGACCAAACGAGATAGATATAGGGTTATATACATATATGTATATAAATGATCAGGTTGACCGTCTGTCTGTTCATCCGTTCATCCGTGCAGGCTGTAACTTGAGTAATAATTAACATATCTCGATGAAACTTGGAGTAAGAGTTCCTTAGTAAAAAAAAATCTACTTAAACTACAACAACAAAATTTGCTACTACAAATCTTATAAGAATTTCTACCGACAGTGTGAAAATGAATGGAATCGGAGGATATCCCCGCTCACTCCACATATAATGATAACGTTACAAACTACTAAAAGCACAATAAATCAATAACTAAACACGCCGGCAATACTTAGTACGTGGCATTCTTCTTACAATCTTATGTTACATAATGAAAACGGACGAAATTGGACAAAAACCATGCTTAATTTCCATATAGAACATTTCAATTTCCACTTGATTCGTTCAGTTTCCAATACACAAATCAAGAAGCGATTAATATAACGGGATACAACTTTGTAGGAATAATACCTTTATTATGTGTCCCCATATGAACAAGAACGTTTTAAATCCAATAAAAACTGTTCTAGCCACTCCTTCTTTATTAGCGTAGACACCGCTTACGCGATTATAGCCGAGTTAACAACAGCGCACCAGTCGTTTCTTCTTTTCGCTACGTGTCGCCAATTGGATATTCCAAGCGAAGCAAGGTCCTTCTCCACTTGGTCCTTCCAACGGAGTGGAGGTCTTCCTCTTCCTCTGCTTCCCTCGGCGGGTACTGCGTTCAATACTTTCAGAGCTGAAGTGTTTTCGACCATCCGAGCAACATGACCTAGCCAGCGTAGCCGCTGTCTTTTAATTCGCTGAACAATGTCAATGTCGTCGTATATCTCGTACAGCTCATCGTTCCATCGAATGCGATATTCGCCGTGGCCAACGCGCAAAGGACCATAAATCTTTCGCAGAATTTTTCTCTCGAAAACTCGCAACGTCGACTCATCCGTTGTTGACATCGTCCAAGCCTCTGCACCATATAGCAGGACGGACGGACCTGTTGGCAAGAGTTATCCTGCGTTGGATTTCTGGGCTGACATTGTTGGTGGTGTTTACGCTGGTTCCAAAATAGACGAAATTATCTACAACTTCAAAGTTATGACTGTCAACAGTGACGTCAGTGCCAAGTCGCGAGTGCGACGACTGTTTGTTTGATGACAGGAGATATTTCGTCTTGGTCTCGTTCACTGCCAGACCCATTTGTTTTGCTTCCTTGTCCAGCCTGGAGAAAGCAGAACTAACGGCGCGAGTGTTAAGGCCGATGATATCAATATCATCTTCTTCAGCTGTTCTTTTGCATCTTCCGAAAACCAATGGTTTCAGTTGCAGCTGTACGTAAGGAGTCATTCGTTAGTTGACTGTCGACGCGGATAGACGTGCGTGCGCATCGTTGCGATTTTTCGAAGTGTTTTTTCGGTGATTTTTCGATTCTCTTTTGTGCGGTCATTTGTTTATGCGAATTAGTTGGCACCGTTATTGCCTGGCGCGTGTGCGGTGAAATTGTTTGTGCGATCGTGGGTAGTGAGGGTCAGTGACCGCGAGTGTTGCGTGCGAGTACACATTTTTTTGCAATTTTTGTGCATTTTTGTGTACTGACTCGGCGTGATATAAGGGGTGAGTAGTCTTTCTTAATACTACCATATATACGGGCAACGTGGTCATCCACGTTGTTGTTATTAGCGGAAGCTTCGCACGGTTCCAGTGTAGCTCCGTGCAGTTGGCATTCTTGCTGACTGGACTGCCAGCCAGTAGTTCTGTGCTGAGCATCTGGCGTTTAGTCGGCTCGGTGTCAGGGGAGTCTGGACAGGATTGCCCAAAGGGTATAAGCGTCTGTCTAGTGTTGGAGAGTGCGACTCCTGTAAGGACCAACGGTCGTAAAAGCGTACCGTTTAGCCCACGGTGCGATTCGGTTCAGCGCCACATCGGCTGACTCGGGACCGTTACGGGGACATTGTCCGTCCGGCGGCCAATTGAGTGGCCTTTGTCCGACCACTGGTTGGGGTTGTGGGCTGCGCCACTGCGATCACGCGATAATCGACAGCTTAGGTGGTCGCTATTACTGAACGGGCCTGCGCGCGAGTCGTATTTTTCAGCGCGTTCAGACGTAAACACCTGGAGAGCAGCTGCTCCAGAATCGTTCTGTCCATGAGCCTGCTGCGCTAGTGTTACGCCAGCAGATCAGTTCAGCTGATTAGGTGAGTCGGGAAGCGAGATGCCTCCTGGACGGAAGAGGAAGTCGAAGACCTTCGCTGGAAGCGGAGTATCCGCCGCTTCTACAGTCGTGGATGATTCCACGTCGGGAGGCGAGGGGGAAGTGGCGAGAGAGACGGGAGTAAGGTCGCCACCGCGGAGCAAGCCGCGTTCGGGGTCGCCGTATCATGAGGGCGGAAGTGAGGGAGGGAGCGGGAGTTGTGGCGGGAGTGCCAGCGTGGCCTCCGTTGAGAAGGTGGTTGCGCGTCTGGGTCGCAGCGTAACGTAGGGGGAAAAAAGGGAGGAGCGGGAGTGCCATCGTGGCCTCCACTGAGAAGGCGGTTACGCGTGCTGGGTCGCCGCGTAACGTAGGTGGAATCGCGGGAGGGAGCGGTAGTTGTGGTGGAAGTGCCAATGTGGCCACCACCGAGGAAGTAGTTGCGCGTATGGGGTCGTCGCGTAATGACGGAGGGAGCGGTAGTGGGAGCGTGGCCCTTCCGGCCAGTACGGTGGGCATAGGAGCGGGCGCGGTGAAAGTGGGCGCTATGAAAGCGGGCACTCGTGTCTCGAGTGCCAAAAAAGAGGGAAAGCGGGAATTTTCGCGAGGACCTGTCGTTGTTGGGGGTGGGGCAGTCAGCCATGTTGCGGCTGTCAAAAGAATCACGGGGGAGCTAAGCGAGCTTGTGTTTGAGTCGAAGAATTTCGAGGCGGGGACTGCGAAGGGGCTGGTGGAGCTTGCCTCAAAATATGAGGCGCTCTTGATGATGGTTATAACCGAGAATGCCCATCTTCGCGGTCATGTTGATGCCCTTAGGGGAAGTTGCGTGGGACACTCCTCGACACCGAACAGGTCAATGCCGGCTCCGTCGGCACCGATGCCTGCGCCTCCAGCACCTGTGCTGGAAGCTATTACCCCGATGACGTCGAAGCCCGTGGAGACTTGGTCGGTCGTCGTTAGGAGTAAGGGGCCTGCAACTTCCTCTAAAGAGGTAACGTGAGGGTCCACGAAGTACGACCTATTAAGGGTGGTGGGGCGGTTATTCGTACTCCCTCTGTTTTAGAGGGAGAGAGAGTGGCGAATAACAAAAAATTCGGGGAGGCGGGGTTGGACGTCTCTGTCAACCGGAGGTGGGGTCGTCGGAGATCCCTCATGAAGAATTCATGGAGGAACTACTCCGGCTGAACCTCCAAGACTTCAGCCCGGCATCCCAGAGGACTGACGTGAGGATGGTCAGTCAACCCTGGAAGGTGGCCGCTGACGGTAGCACCAATGTCGTCCTTGAGGGTACGGACAAATTGATGTCCGCCCTCTTGAAGGCAGGTCGGTGCTACATAAGGTGGTTTTCCTTCAGGGTGGGATTCGATCATAGGGTGGCTGAGTGTAGGGCTAGAGCAAATGTCTGTCGGAGGTGCGGTCAGGAAGGCCACAAAGCTGCCGGTTGCGTCAATGCAATGCAATGCATTGTCGCAACTGTGAGTTTAAGGGTAGGCCAGCTGGACATCTCATGATGTCAGCTGTCTGCCCTATCTACTGTGGCATTGTTGAGCGCGTCCTCGCCAGACACTGATGGGGGGGATTATCCAGCCCAACTGTCAGGGCTCTTATGCCGTAATGTGCGAGTTGGGGGGTTGTATTGTAGAGGGAGAGTGCAGTGTTGCCCTACTCCAGGAGCCCTACGCCACCAATGGTGTGGTTCGGGGCCTTCTTGGGAGTTGTGAATAATCCTCGCTACGATTGCGTAGTTGTGGATTCTTCACAGCTAGGTATATGTGTAGCGATAGAAGGGGAGTTCGGTAGGATGACTGTCGCTAGTTTATATTGTAAATATAGCGAGCCCCTAGAGCCCTACCTGGGCTACATGGATAAGCTACTACTATTTGCGAGTAGTATCCCATTTATCCTAGGGTTGGATGCGAATGCCTCGTCCTCGATGTGGTTTAGTAAGGTATACCGGCATTCGTCTGGATACCAAAGCCACAGTCGAGGCGAGGCATTAAACGAATGGATGGTGGCTAATAGCCTCCACGTTTTGAATGAGCCGAGCGAATGGTATACGTTCGATGGGCCTGGGGGCGTGAGCGACATTAACGTGACGCTTATGAACGAGGCAGCAAGTAGGGCTTTTAGCGTTAGTTGGGCGGTTAGGGGAGGGTGGGGATTGAGTGACCATAATGTGCTTCAAATTGTGGTTATCCCTCGATCCCCTCCCTCACCTTATGAGAGTCCATTGCGGCGATGGCGTACGGCTGGTACTGACTGGAACCAATATGGACTCTCGGTTAGGGAAGCGGTGTTTACTATACCGCTTAGGGAGTTTGAAGAGTTGGTTGTCGACGAGCAAATTGCTCGTCTCTATGAGTTTGTTTGGGGGGTAAATGATAAGGTGTTTGGCAGGTATGAGTGTTCCAAGGTTAGTAAAATTAAATGGTGGACGCATGAGTTAACCTTGAAGAGGAAGACTGTCAGGCGATTGAGGCGAAAGTTTCAACGCGCCCGACGGTCCAATTCGGATAGGCTGTCCCAGCTTAGGTATGAATTTAGTTGTGCAGATAGGGAATACAAGGAGATGTTGGTGAAAGTTAAGGAAGATGAGTGGAGGAGCTTCGTTAGGGAAAATAGGAACGACCCCTGGGGTCAGGTCTATAGGATCTCCAGGGGTCGTAGGAGGGAAGATATCACCTCTCTTCGCGTCGGTGACACTCTGTTATCGTCGTGGAGAGAGTGTGCGGGGGTTCTGTAAGATGCTTTCTTTCCTAGGTCAGAGGTGCAGGTACCTCAAGCACAGGAGGTGCCTGTCCCTCCATTAGATGATGGGGAGTTGGGGTACGCCGTTGGCCTGGTTAGGTTTAAACGGTCCCCAGGTTTTGATGGTTTGAACGGAGAGATGTGTAAAAGCTTATGGAAGTTATTCCGAAATACCTGGAGGCTATTTACAATAACTGCGTCTGGGAGGGATACTTTCCACGCGAGTGGAAAAGTGCTAGGTTTGTTCCTCTCCTGAAGTCCCCTGATAAGGTCAGGAGAGATCCTCGATCTTATCGGGGCATCAGTCTCCTTCCAGTACTTGGAAACGTGCTGGAAAGGGTCATGGTGGAATGGCTTCAGGACCTAACGCGGGTTATGTGATCAGATAGGCAGTTTGGGTTCAGGAAAGGACGCGGTACAGAATGTCGTTAGGGAGAATGTCAACAAATATGTCCTTGGCAAATTTGTTGACTTCAAGGGGGCATTTGACTACCTAAGCTGGGATCGAGTGGTGCAACGGCTGGAGGAGCTTGGCTGTCCGGAAGTTACTCTTTGGCGGAGTTATTTTTCGTACAGAAAGGCCTCTCTTATCGGCATGAATGGGAGTGTGGAGATTGGAGTTGTTCGAGGCTGCCCGCAGGGTTCCATCTGTGGTCCATATATTTGGAAACTTATGATGGACATTCTGCTTGGGCAGCTCGAGCCACTCTGTAAATGTTGCGCGTATGCGGACGATCTTCTTCTTATGGTTGAAGGTCGCTCGAGGGCGGAATTAGAACGGGAGGGAGGAGATCTCTTAGAGATCGTTAATTCTTGGGGTTTAGGTGTGGGGTTGACATATCGGTGGACAAAACGGTGGCAATGCTGCTGAAAGGTAGATTGTCTCCGGTTCGTCCACCGATTGTCCGTGTGAACGGGGTCGGCATCAGATATGTGACGCAAGTCAAATATCTGGGGTTGATCATAAGTGAAAGAATGTGTTTTACTCCACACTTGGCGAATGGAAAGGAGCGACTACACGCAACCGTAGGCAAAATACGACGTATTTTGAGGAGCGATTGGGGTCTCGGACGTCGTGCTGTCCACACCATATATCGTGGTTTGTTTGTGGCCTGTGCCACATATGGAGCCCCTGTATGGTGGGAGGCAGCCACGACTGTCTTGGGGTCTCAAAAACTCCTCTCAATACAGCGTTGTATGATGTTTGCTTGCTTGCCTGTATGTCGCACCGTCTCAACGGATGCGATGCAGGTGTTATTAGGTGCACCCCCTCTTGACCTGATTGTCATATAGCGTGCTGCTGCATTCAGGTTAAGAAGGGGTTTGAGTGTGTCATTGCTGCGGAACGATTGGATTTCCGACGATGATGTGGAGAGGGAGGGATATCTGGGGAGCAAGAGGCTTCTAGATGATAGGGTAAGGTGTAGGTGGCAACAACGTTGGGACAATAGTCCTAACGGCCGAGTGACGTACGAGTTCATTCGGGACGTTGGGTTCGTTGAGGATAACCCAGACTTCAGATTTTGTCTGAGTCTGGATTTTCTGCTCACGGGGCATGGGCCTCTGAATGCATTCTTGCATCAGAGGCACCTATCGGATACGTCGGGGTGTTTTTGTGGGGCTCGGTTTGAAAATTGGCCGCATTTAATTGCTGAGTGCCCGATGTACTTGGACATTAGGGATCTGGGTGGTATGGGGATTAGCTGGACTGATGGACGATTAGATGTTAGTGGTGTGATCTCCACTAGTCGGAATACCGAACAGTTAGGGTCGTTTGCGCGTGAATTATTTAAGCGGCGAAGGCGGTTAGCTGGAAATTAGGGTTTTAGTTTTTTGTATGATTGGTGTGTGTAAGTGATGTATGTATGGAGTCCAACCCCTGGCCACCAGTCCAGAGCAGTATGGAAGCTCAACTGGTGGTAGTTTCGGCTACGAGGTTTGACCGGAGACTTAATTCTGGTACCACGGGGAGCAGGAGCCCTTGGAGGTAACTCCAACCTCCAACCTGCTCATGCGGACCGGCCCCTCGGGGAGTATCGTGGTGGTTGTGGTTAAAACCCAAATCGCGGGAAGAACTGACTTTGTCAGTTGAAAGTGGAGTTGTATTGCCACCGGGTGCCGGACCCAAAGCACGGCAGAGGTTTTATATGGGCCTCGAACCCGACCAAGGTGGTTAGTGTGTCCATTCTACACTGCTTAGCATTCTCAGGGCGCTGATCAACGCATTGATTTGATCCGCTGTGCTTTTGAGCGCCGTGGAGTAAGGCTGTCGTCAGCAGGTACCCACGTTAAACACACAGGACGTTGTACGTAAGGAGTTTGAAAGGCCGTCCCCCAGTTCCCTTAAACCGAGTTGTTGATGAGTGCTCTCAGTAAGCAGCAGTGCAAGCCGAGTAGAAAATCGTTCGGCTGTCTGTTTTGATTGCAGCTTCTTGACGTCGAGCCTTCCTTGTGTTTGTTGGCGTACGTTTTTTGCTGCACAGAGGCGGGTGCGAATCTTGGCTGCAAGAAGATAGTGGTCCGAGTCGATGTTAGGACCTCGGAGCGCATCGTACTTTTCTTCCGTCGGGGCGTGGGCGTAAATCAGCGATATGTTGAAGAACCTCGCTTTGATGCGGATTGTGGCTAGACGTTCATTCAACGCAGTGAATGATAGTACTCGGTGACGGAGTCTCTCTGGCACCACGAATCCCACACCAAACCTTTATATGGCCACTGTAGTAAATGTGACAAGGACTTTTTTGTCTCTGACCTTGTCCCGTCCATTGCATTTTTTGGACGGCGGTGATGTCAGCCTTTATTTTCACGAGGACATCAACCAGCTGGGCAGCGGCACCTTCCCAATTAAGGAACCGGACATTCCAGGTGCATGCCCTCAAATCGTAGTCCTTATTTCGTTTGCCATTGTCGTCATCAAAAGGGGGGTCTCTCATCCGAGGCTTGTTGTTCCTTTTCATTGGGGGTGTTTTTTTACGTGGCGGGTCCCAAACCCAGCGCACAACCCTATGCAGGGGATGTTTCGCCTTCTCACTTTAGCTCGCCTTCAAACGGTTGTTCTTAGGCTGCCCAGAGGGTACTTGGTCAAAGACCGGATGTCGTGAGCTGCTTGAGCCATATGTAGAAGAATCGAATGGCGATCAGAGAACTTTCCTCACTTGCGTGAACTTCTACACATGACGCCATCCTCCGAGATTTACACTGTTATAAAAGATTGTACCTGCTCGATTAAGTTCTGCAGCTCGAATTATTTTCTCCAGCAGCACACTAAAGAAGTCCCATGATAGAAAGTCGCTTTGCCTGAAACCTCGTTCGGTATCGAACGGCTCGGAGAGGTCCTTCCCGATCCTTACGGAGCTTTTGGTGTTGCTCAATGTCAGCCTACACAGCCGCATTAGTTTAGCGGGGATACCAAAGTATAACATCGCGGCATAAAGGCAGCTCCTGTTCGTGCTCTCGACAACAGCTGTGAAATCGACGAGGAGGATGTGTGTAGATTCTCCTTTCATGGGTCTTTTCCAAGTTTTGGCGCGTGGTAAATATCTGGTCGGTTGTTGATTTTTCAGGTCTAAAGACATATTGATAAAGTTTAATCAGTTCGTTGACGGTGGGCTTTAGTCTTTCACACAATACGCTCGATAGAACCTTATACGCGATGTTAAGGAGGCTAATTACACGGTAGTTGGTGCAGATTGTGGGGTCTCCTTTTTTATGGATTGGGCATAGCACACTTAGATTCCAGTCGTTGGGCATGCTATCGTCCGACCATATTTTACAAAAAATCTGATGCATGCTTCTTATCAGTTCTTCGCCGCTGTGTTTGAATATCTCGCCCGGTAATCCATCGGCACCCGCCGCTTTGTTGTTCTTCAGGCGGGTAATTGCTATTCGAACTTCTTCATGGACGGATAAAACTTTTCTTATAATGGTATGTTTGTACGAGCTGCAACGAGTATGAATAAATCAGAACAAGCACTCGGGCTAAAAACACAATCAATTCAATTCAGGTCATTATAAATACGGTTACCATATTCCATGATTTGTCAGAGAATTCCTAGGTTTTGACCTTCGGCACTGATTCCCTGACTTTCGTGAAAAATCCAATGATTCCCTGGTTTCCTCCTGAATCGGCGATTTTTATTTATTTATAATTTTTTTGGTAAGCGAGTGCGTGAAAAAAGTGAGTATCACAGCGTGTTAGCCTACTTGGACGTTTTGAATTTGGGCGCATACTCCATGCATTTACATGAATCATATCATTCATCGGTGCGTTCCAAAACTCAACCGAGTTTAACTCGCACATGTTTTTTTTTTTGTTTTTTGGTATAAAAGTCCTCCGCGAGTTGAACTCGGTAGAGTTTTGGAACGCCGGAATGGACATTTTTTTACGCCGAAAATTGTGTGGTTTAATTTAAATCTCTAAGTCTTCACCGTAACTTTTGTGACGTAAGCAAAAAAAATAGTTTTATTTTTTATAACCGTTATAGGTTAGGGTACCATTACGTATTTTTGTTTCTTTAATGAATAATGAGCTGAATCGCATAACTACATTATAAGGATGATATGTATATTTTGTTGAATATATGTATATTAACAAAAATTTATAATAATATTCTATTTTTTTCCTATTTTTTGCAATCAAAGCTGGATTTTCTGATCTGAAGTTATTATTTTCCAGCAATGTTTTGTTTATTTCATGAATTGAATATAAATAATAGTTTTTTTTTTTGGATTCCTCCTAGATCACTTATATTTATTTGAAATGCATAAAGTTGTCAACGCTTTGCAAAAGAGAATTTAACAAAATTTCATTCGTTTCACTTTAACCACCAAACTCAATGCTTTGAATGTATAAAGAAAACGTAAAGAATGTGTGAATTTTCCAGAAAATATTTTTAATGGTTTATCGAGAAGCATAGGGCTATTTATTGAAGTGGACTGCATCACTTTCTGAATTCAAAGCATTTCATTGGTTGCAATTTTCATCTGAGCCTGAATCAAAAGTGAAATAAAGGGTGATTTTTTAAGAGCTTGATACCTTTTTTTAAAAAAAAAACGCATAAAATTTGCAAAATCTCATCGGTTCTTTATTTGAAACGTTAGATTGGTTCATGACATTTACTTTTTGAAGATAATTTCATTTAAATGTTGACCGCGGCTGCGTCTTAGGTGGTCCATTCGGAAAGTCCAATTTTGGGCAACTTTTTCGAGCATTTCGGCCGGAATAGCCCGAATTTCTTCGGAAATGTTGTCTTCCAAAGCTGGAATAGTTGCTGGCTTATTTCTGTAGACTTTAGACTTGACGTAGCCCCACAAAAAATAGTCTAAAGGCGTTAAATCGCATGATCTTGGTGGCCAACTTACGGGTCCATTTCTTGAGATGAATTGTTGTCCGAAGTTTTCCCTCAAAATGGCAATAGAATCGCGAGCTGTGTGGCATGTAGCGCCATCTTGTTGAAACCACATGTCAACCAAGTTCAGTTCTTCCATTTTTGGCAACAAAAAGTTTGTTAGCATCGAACGATAGCGATCGCCATTCACCGTAACGTTGCGTCCAACAGCATCTTTGAAAAAATACGGTCCAATGATTCCACCAGCGTACAAACCACACCAAACAGTGCATTTTTCGGGATGCATGGGCAGTTCTTGAACGGCTTCTGGTTGCTCTTCACCCCAAATGCGGCAATTTTGCTTATTTACGTAGCCATTCAACCAGAAATGAGCCTCATCGCTGAACAAAATTTGTCGATAAAACACATTTCGAACCGAACACTGATTTTGGTAATAAAATTCAATGATTTGCAAGCGTTGCTCGTTAGTAAGTCTATTCATGATGAAATGTCAAAGCATACTGAGCATCTTTCTCTTTGACACCATGTCTGAAATCCCACGTAATCTGTCAAATACTAATGCATGAAAATCCTAACCTCAAAAAAATCACCCGTTATGAACAAATTGTTGAGCCGGTTCAGTTATTAAATTGAAAAAAAGTTCGCAAGCTTGAATGCGCTCTTGAAATCGAAAGAAGAGGACCAAGAAATATCAGACGAGTTTTTAGCGAAATCTGTTAATGACCAGCTGTGTCGATTCTTCAAAGCTAATAAGAACGCTGAGTGGTTTTCCGAAATCTTGACATTAGTTCAGTATTTGTTGTTTATCCCTGGTAACAACAATCAATACACAGTGGAAAAACGAGCGTAACCGCCTCTCAGTTGAGACGGTTAAGATTATTGTAATTATGCATTATAACTTCAAAGAAATGAATTGAAAGAAAGACAAAGAAAAAAGCGATGGAGGTAGTAGGCTTCGGTTCAAAACGTTTAATGTCACTTCATAACGTTGCGACGATTGTTTGAGTCGATGCGAGTAAATCTACGAGTACAGCATACAACAACAATTTTCTGCTCAATTGATTTGAATCATGTGTGCAAAAAATGTATCAGCTTTGAAAATGTTAAAAATTTTCCATACGTAAACAATGGAAATTCCATTGAATACATACATACCTTTGTTGTATGTACATATGTACTCGATGGAATTTCCATTATACATATAACATATGTATATATATAGTAAATACGTATGTATATGCATATGTATTAGAAATAGAACAGAAGTGTGCCGGTAAATCAGTGTTTAGGGGATGATATAGAAACCGAACGCTGTCGATCATTTAAATCATTGAATCATGAGTATGCATCATTTTGGGTATTTTGCGCTAAAAGTGGATATACAAGACACACATATGCGATTCCAATTTACTCGTGTACGGGTTTGTACACATACCAATCCATGTTCCCGAAAATGTTTAATTTTTTGCGATCAGTGTGCACACACGTATGTCGTGCACACAAAATTTCATTCTCTCGTGTCGCCGAATAGGAAAGATCGCGGACGAACTTGAATTTGAAGACTAACGGTTATATTCGTGCACATGAATCGAACTGACGATTATGAACAAAAATGTATTGCTCATTGCAGTTCTCTGGTATGTATGTTAATAGCCCTCATAAACTTAATACAAAGATTTTCGAACTTCGGGTGACTTTATACCATATATAATGGACACTATGTGAGTTATCCCAAGGAAAATAAGAAAACGTGTTTTATTCATAACAGTGTACCTTGGTGCCTCTTCTTCTTCTTTACTGGTGTAGACACCGCTTACGCGATTACAGCCGAGTTAACAATAGCGCGCCAGTCGTTTCTTTTCGCCGCGTGGCGCCAATTGGATATTCCAAGCGAAACCAGGCCCTTCTCCACTTGGTCCTTCCAACGGAGTGGAGGTCTTCCTCTTCCTCTGATCCCCCCGGCGGGTACTGAGTCGAATACTTTCAGAGCTGGAGTGTTTTCGTCCTTCCGGACAACACCACCTAGCCAGCGCAGCCGCTGTCTTTAATTGGCTGAACTATGTCAATATCGTCGTATATCTCGAACAGCTAAGCGTTATATGCGCAAAGGACCATAAATCTTTCGCAGAACCTTTCTCTCGAAAACTCGCAACCTGGACTCATCAGTTGTTGGTATCGTCCAAGCCTCTGCACCATGTAGCAGGACCGGAATTATGAGCGACTTATGGAGTTTGGCTTTTGTTCGTCGAGAAAGTAGAGATGGCAAATATTTCAGTACCTGTGAATCGCTGGGAAACTTAAACAAAGTAGCGGTCACAGTGTCACATGAAAAATTGCGACTGTGACAAAATAGCTTTTACAGTGGAACATGAAAAATTGTGACTGTTGCAAATCATTCACAGTGTAACACAAAAAGTTGCGGCTAAGATGACTTCATATTTATCATTTTTAGATAAGTAAAATTTGGTATATGTCAAAAAACTTAATTTAGCCTTAAACGGGTAATACCTATGTATGTTCAAATTAAACTGATTACAGAAACCGATAGTAAAGCCAATTATAAAACTTTTATTCTTAAATTTGCATAAATTTTATATACATACTAGCTGAACCCGCAGGAGATTTTCTTGCGTGAAATTATGTGTTTTGAAATGAAAAAAAGTTGAATGTACTATATTTTGTGTTTAAATCATTTATTTGCGATTTTTCTAGATTTTTTCAATGTAGCGCAGCTTGATAAACAACTTTTTTGGGTATCTGTTCCGGGGCGTAAATGTATTGAAAAGTTGGGTTTCGGATATCCAGATTTATGCCACACACTTCTAGCGGCTTTCTTTGTGTCCTGTTGATTGTCATTTCAAATACAATTTACCCTGGAAGCTGAATGGGTTTGAACTGAAATAGCAAATCGTTGGAGCTAAAAAGAATTCGTAGCACCAAGCATTCGACGCCCTTGTATTCCATGGCTGCATCACAGTCAGTCGGGTCCATTACATAGTTTCAGCACATGAAGATTGCGAAACATAATAATGACAGATCCAACTTTGAGACGCAAATGATGCGGCGGCATACCAAGCCTCTCTAAAGAAATTGGAAATTCTACTGGAAAATTCACGGCTTCGTCTTCATTATCAAGATGATCAGAATTTTCCCATTTACAATTCTTAGCGAATACGATGTAAAATGCCTTCGGCAATGTAACTTTTGTTCGTATCCCATAATTGACGCAGATTTGGAGTCTGATATGTTGAAATGATCATCGCGAAAAGTGTGCGAACTTCAGTGGCATGAGAAGTAGCTATCGCATCGTCCATTGTTTGATTCCAGCGATTATCATGTTCCAGCAATAGTAATGCCTGACTCCTGATTCTTAACGCAAGTCGAGAAAATACTCGTTAATGACAATTTTATCGGAGCGGTGTTTCCGTTGGCTGTACTGACTTCTCTGGATTGAAATACACACTTTGGCCTTCTCCAAATGAACTGCGGGATGCACAATAGTCAAAAAAAGGTTCATGAATTACAAAAGAAAATATCCTACAAAGCGCTTCATTGCAGTTCATTTATCGACCCATTTGATAATTTCTGATAATCTCGTTCAAGGCCAATAAACGCCAGTTTGCTTTCTTTGGTAACATACATGTAAACGTATTTGATCGATTTCACCAAACAGCAAAACTCAATATTGATTGTTATGAAGTGGGATTGTGGTGTCCGCAAGGTCCATGAACCATATTGGTTTTCATCAGTTCGTATCATACTGGATCTTTCTCTACATCAGAAATTTCCGCAAAAATTATTTCATCAATTTGATCTGGTGTAACCACCATACACTATCCAAAAAGAAACGTGTGCATGTGGCAAACCTCTCTTTTGCTACTCAACAGAGTACATCTAGCACCTAACAGCACCACATATACGTTGTTTCAGATAAAGTCCATCAAACAACGTAGGTGTTGTTTGAAAAGTCGTGCTGCATTATCGTGATGACTGCTTGCTGATTGACAGTGATCCATAATTCCTCACGTATGTCATCGCATCCTGGGAGTACTCGTTTATGTGTCTTGGGCTGCCATACGTTGATGGGAAAAAGAACACCGACCGATATTAGCGCGGTCTCTTCGTGACTTCGTAGAAAACATCGCGCAACACATCTAATTTCATAGCTGTAACGGCACATTATGTCTACGAAAATTTTGGATTAACGTCAGTACTTTTACCGTCATTCCAACTAAAACAAAATCATACAGCTGAAAACTTAGGTGAGGCGATACAACAAATCGTAAGTGATTGGAAAATTAACGACAAAAAATTGCTAGCTGTTTCGGATAATGATAGTAACATAAAAAGTGCCATAATTAATAAGTTAGGTAAGAAGCATTTTGGATGTATCGCTCACACAATTAATTTAATTGTAAAAGATGGATTGCGTATTCCTGAAGTAGAACAAGTAACTGATAAAGTTAAAGTAATAGTTGCTCACTTCAAGATAAGTACCTTAGGGAATGAAGCGTTTGAAAATTAGCAGCGCAATAGCCATGAAGAACCTCTAAAATAATTAAGCAGGTTAAAACGAGGTGGAACTCCGCACCGGCGATGTTGGAGCGCTTTCTGAGTTGGAGGAAGCGGTGAAATATACATTGGTAATTATATATGCTACAATAAGCATTAGTGGTGAAACGTATTGCACGGGTTCACTGGTAATACTAATCGAAAGTGGTCTATTAGATATATATAGACATTTGCGAACTGAAATATCTTCAAACTCCATAAAAAAAATTATTAAATATTTCGTAAATGGAATTTGAGAACGTTTTAGCAGTTTGCAACACAGCAATACACTTACGGTAGCTACTTTTCTAGACCCAGATTCAAATTAGTGGCATTGGCTGATGAATCGGCAGCACATAATATAAAAAAAAATATAAGATGTTATCTAATAGAAAAGCAAAGGGAAGAAATAGAATTTCAGACTGAAAAAACAGAAAAAAATGTAGAACAATCAATATCAATATGGAGTTCTCTCGATAAATACGCTAATGAACATAAACCACAAAAAGTAGTGTACGAGTAGAAGCAAAAGCCATTATTGAAATTCAGCGCTATTTGAAAGATAGGCTGGTTAGTGTCGACTAGGGTGGGTCGATTCCGGAATTTTCCAATCTGGGATTTCTAATAGTGCGGAAAAGTTGCATTAGTAGTTCCTGATTCGAATGCAACTTTTTGTTTCGAGATCGGATTGCATCTTCAACCCCAACTCCGGCCTTGAAATTTCGGAAATTCGCCTAAAATCGTGAAATTGTCTACCTAGCGCCTGAAATTCGCATCACATGGCAAAATGTATAGAACAAAAGTTATTTGTCACGTCATTTGCCACCGAAATGGTGATCATGGCCATAGGACGAACCGTTCTCGAGATACGAGCGAAAAGGCGGCGCGCCACAGCGCAAGGTGAAAATTGATGCAGCTCTCAGCTAACCTGTATTGGTCACCCAGAACCCACCGCGTGGAGGTGGCTGCTCTTCGGGTTCCTCCTAAGCCCAACCCAACCAACCAACCATATGTCACGCTTGTTTTAGTCTGAATCTGTGTCAAAATTATTGATAAAGTCAGATTTTGTACTAAACTTTGGTACTTGTTGCCTAGATTTCAGAGTAGAGCGTATAAAACGATCACGAGATTGGGGGCCAATAACTTTAGAAGATGCCTCTGTCACCAGTTTGACGGTTCTCTCGACTGCCACGGTGTGAGAGGGGAATTCACTAAATTTCCATACCTCTGCAGTGTCTCCCGACAGCCCTTTTATGAGTTCTTTGTTAGAAACTGAACAAAGAACTGGTGGAACAGTCAAGGTAATAGTATTCCAGTTAATCATATCGTAATAATTATTAGCTTTGAAATTTAGCTTTGGCACTTTATTACATCTAACCCTTCCATTTACAGTGTCAGACTCTGCTTCTCTGGCTGCCAGAAGACGGTCAAAGGCCAACTTTCTGACTTCTATTCGTTCGTCAGTCATCAATCTAAGGAGAATGTTTTCTGGAAGAGCAAAGAAAGCATTCTGTTGAACGGATGAATCGACAATCTTGCGCAGTTTAGCAGGTAAGTATCTCGACATTTGAATTGCAGCATAGAGATGGCGCGAGCCATCTTTGATTGAACTGTTGAATCTTATTGAGAACCACAAAGGTGAGTAAACTGTAAGTATGTACTTGACCAAAATCTTTATTTCATTTGTTGGTTTGTCAGTAGAAATGTATAATCTCAGAATTCTATTTGCACAGGTGAGACAGCGAGATTTGCACATGTTGCCTGGATGCATCGACGCTAATTCTGAAAAAAACATTGACCTTAAATAACAGTTTCTGATATTTTATAGAGATAAGCTCGGTCTGTGCTAAATTGGGTCGGATTAATAACCTCAGAAGGTAATTGGAAGGATGGAAAACTTTCAAATTTGACAACAGGCAACTTCTCACAATCAGGGAGCAGTTTACCTATGTCGCCAGAGAATGTATTTGGACTCTTTGAGACACCATCAGTTTACCTATGTCGCCAGAGAATGTATTTGGACTCTTTGAGACACCATCTATGTGTTCGAAAAGAGCATGAAATGGAAGTTCGTTGAAATGTAGAAGACAAACAACCCACTGTAATGGCCTACCTATTCTTTCTTCTAGTTTCCGAATGATTCCACCTCTCCAACCTGTATTCGTGTTGGTGCCATCAGCACCGACAACTTCTAGATGTTCCACATCAACTGAATTGTCTTGTAAATGTTGCCATATAGCTTGCGTCTCATCCTCAGCTGACCCGGAAGGAGAGATGACGTGGCGAAAGCAATGACAACCAGGTTCCGCTATAAGAGAAATATGTTCCTCTTTGACTGTGTTGAGGTAGAACTTTTCACCTTCGCTGACTTGTGTAAGTGTATTGTCTTTGCGGCCGTCAAAATACAGCCCATATACGGAGTCAATACTTTCGGTGTTTTGGAGCTTAACTCCAACACTTTTTTTTACCCGACTAATCTTGCATTTGTCAGTGACAAAGCTAGCCTGATCCTCTGTTATCAAACCTCCTTTTTTGGCATCCCAAAAAGCAGATGAAACAATCAAGGCCGCTGCTCTATCACTTAGTCCAAATCTTTGTAAGCTGAAGCAGTGTGTTCTAATGCTAGTGTGTTTTGTTTGGTTTTAGAAGGTGGAAGAGAAAATTCATCATCAACATCGTTTTTGGAAGAATCCATGTGCGACGCACCTACATTGTTGTCGTCTGTATGAGAGTCTGGCTGATCTGAATGGTCACGTGTTCTAGCTGATATTTTTCTGGCAAGTGTTGATGTTGAATGACGTTTTGAAAGCTTTTCCTTACGTTCATTTATCTTTGTAATCTTTTTTGTTTCAGGTAGATCAACACTTCCAATGCGACCAATTCTTCTGGTTCTCTGGTCCAAGAGAAATGCTTGTTCATTGATAGGAACTTCCCTTTCCTTTGGACAAGTGCAAGAAGAAAAATAAATGCATTTACAAGCAGCGATGTCAAATAATTTTCTGACAGAAGAAACAAAGTCGTCTCTTTTAGAGCTTAAACCTATTGGGTTCCTTAAAAACATTTGTTTAAGAGTCAGAAATTTCTTATGGTATGTGGTGAGCATTTGTACAACTCTGGTGTGTGAAACTATCGGAATAGATGACTTTTCGCAACTTTTTCTGTAACCTCTTTATTCCTAGGTTTATAATTGTCGTCTCGGAGTCGCCCTATATGAAATCTTTCAAACTGATAACACAGAAGATCATCCTGGTAAGTAGGTAACTGAGACTCAGAGAGATTGTACGGATATATGCCAAACACAGGACATTTATGTCTAAATTTAAATTTAGATACAGTCATTTTTAGTTCTGTGTTCTGTTGAGAGAATATAACTGATAGAACGCAGCGAAATCACCGACAAGAGTGAAGCAACTCGATGAAAAAATATTTGTGTGGAGACCTATCCGAACGTGTCCTTTTGCGTAGATGAATGAATGTGAGTGATAGCACTCGCCGAAATCAACGTCAAGAAGTGTGGCCGCAAGCCGGTTTTCACCTTGCGCTGCGGCGCGCCGCCTTTTCGCTTGTATCTCGGGAACGGTTCGTCCTACGGTCATGATCGCATATCCCATTTCGGTAGCAAATGACGTGACAAATAACTTTTGTTTTATACATTTTGCCATGAGATGCGTATTTCCGGCGCTAGGTAGACAATTTCACGATTTTGGGTGAATTTCCGAAATTTCAAGGCCGGAGTTGGGGTTGAAGATGCAATCCGATCTCAAAACAAAAAGTTGCATTGGAATCAGAAAGTACTAAGGCAACTTTTCCGCACTATTAGAAATCCCGAATCGAATAAAGTCCGGAATTGACCCACCCTAAGTGTCGACCCATTTCATTGGTGGCTTGAAAATAAATAGAGCTACCCTAAAATGGCTGAATTAGAAAAACGGTACTTATGTGGTTTAGGAGGCCTCCGTTCCTTGCGAGGAATTTTTTCAAAAGCGGGGCAAATTGTAAGTGATCGTCAATCAAGATTAAGCGAAAGAAATACTGCTGTTTTTGAATACAAATGGAAAATTTTTATAAACATAATACTTTAGCTTTCTTGTTCATTTAATGTAATTATTTTCAACACTATTTGATTTAAGTGGAGGATGGAGTCATGTGTAGAAGTTCACGCAAGTGAGGAAAGTTCTCTAATCGCCATTCACTTGAGAGTGGCCAGAAAAGTTTCTTTTACATACGAGGTGTGTTCAAAAAGTATCGCGAATGAATATCTGTTTTGTCGCTGTCAAAGTAATCCCCATGAGATATTATACACTTGTGCCAACGGTTTTTGCAATCTTCGAAGCACTTCAAAAAATCATTTTTTTTTCTTCAGCTCCTCCTTCGATGCCGTCTTTATATCGTCAAGAGAAGCGTAACGTCGTCCTTTCATGGGCCTCTTTAGTTTAGGGAACAAGAAAAAGTCACAGGGGGCCAGATATGGGGAATACGGTGGCTGCGGCATCATTAGTGTGTTGTTTTTGGCCAAAAAGTCGCGCACAAGCAACGATGTGTGTGAGCAGGGGCGTTATCGTGGTGCAAAAGCCAATTTTTGTTCTACCACAAATCCGGGCGTTTCTAGCGGATTGTGCCTAACTTGCAGGTAATATTCCTTATTGACCGTTCTTCCTGTGGCAAGAACTCATGATGCACCACGCCCCTGCAATCGAAGAAAACTGTCAGTTACGATTCGCGATACTTTTTGAACACACCTCCTATGACTCAAGCAGCTCTCGACTTCCGGTCTTTGACCAAGTATCCTCTGGGTAGCCTAAGAACATCCGTTTGAAGGCGAGCTAAAGTGAGAAGGCGAAACATCCCCTGCATAGGGCTGTACGCTGGGTTTGGGACCCGTAACGTAAAAAAACACCTCCAATGAAAAAGTAGACCCCCCTTTTGATGACGACCATGGCAAACGAATGAAGGACTAGGATTTGAGGGCATGCATCTGGAATGTCCGGTCCCTTAATTGGGAAGGTGCCGCTGCCCAGCTGGTTGATGTGCTCGAGAAAATAAAGGCTGACATCACCGCCGTCCACGAAATGCGATGGACGGGACAGGGACAAAGACGAGTAGGTCCTCGTTACTACAGTGGCCATATAAAGGAGCGCACGTTTGGTGTGGGATTCGTGGTGGGAGAGAGACTCCGTCGCCGAGTACTATCATTTACTCCGGAGAATGAACGTCTAGCCACAATCCGTTTCAAAGCGAGGATCTTCAACATATCGTTGAACTGCGCCCGCGCCCCGACGAAAGAGAAGGATTTAACGAGTGCTTGGAGCGCACTTATGAGCGCTGCCCCCGCCACAATGTCAAAATCGGGCTTGGCGACTTTAACGCCAAGGTTGGCAAGGAAGTTATCTTTGGCACTACGGTCGGTAAATTCAGCCTCCACGAGGAAACATCCCCAAATGGGTTGAGGCTGATCGATTTCGCCGGGGCCCGAAATATGGCTATCTGTAATACTAGAATCCAGCATAAGAAGATACATCAAGCTCCCTGGCTGTCTCCGGATCGAAAAACTACCAACCAGATCGATCATGTTGAGATAGACGGAAGACACGTCTCCAGTGTTTTAGATTTGCGTACGCTTCGAGGTCCTAACATCGACTCGGACCACTGTCTAGTTGCAGTCAAAATTGGCAACCGCCTCTGTGCAGTAAAAAACGCACACCAACAAACGCAAGGAAGGTTCGACGTAGAGAAGGTGCAACCACAATAGACAGCCGAACAATTTTCTACTCGGCTTGCACTCCTGCTCTCTGAGAGCACTCGTAAACAACTCTATATAAGGGAACTGTGGAACGGCATTTCAAACTCCTTACGAACAGCTGCAACCGAAACCATTGGTTTTCGGAAAGTGCAAAAGAACAGCTGGTACGACGAGGAGTGCCGCGCCGCAGCAGAGAGAAAACAGGCTGCCTACCTCGCAACGTTACGATCGTCCACAACACGTGCGGGATGGGATAGTTACCGAGAGTTGAAGAGGGAAGCGAGACACATTTGCAGACAGAAAAAGAAAGAGGCCGAAATGCGTGAGTACGAAGAGCTTGATAAGCTGGCCGACAGGGGTAAATGCGGCGACTTACAGAAGGTTTCAAGACCGGAGCATACTCTTGTAGAACCCTCGACGGTGATCTAATCACCGATGCCCAGATCACACTTAAATTCTGGAGGGAACACTTCTCCAACCTGCTGAATGGCAGAGAACGCACAACGCCATGAGAAGGCGAACCCGATTCCCCAATCGATGACAATGGAGCAGACGTTCCATCACCCGACCATGAAGAAGTGCGAATAGCAATTGCCCGCCTGAAGAGCAACAAAGCGGCAGGGGCCGACACGGCGGCGAAGAACTGATAAGGAGCGTGCATCAGCTTCTTTGCAAAATATGGTCGGACGAAAGTATGCCCAACGACTATAATTTAAGTGCGCCAACTATAGCGGGATTAGCCTCCTCAACATCGCGTATAAGGTTCTATCGTGCGTATTGTGTTAAAGATGAAAGCATACCGTCAACGAATTGATTGGACCTTATCAGTGTGGCTTTAGAGCTGGCAAATAAAGAACCGCTGCTTTCGATAGCACCAAAAGGAGTTGCCTTTATGCCGCGATGTCTGAATTTGGTATCCCCGCAAAACTAACACGGCTATGTAAGCTGACGTTGAGCAATACCAAAAGCTCCGTCAGAATCGGAAAAGACCTCTTCGAGCCGTTCGATACCTAGGTTTCAGACAAGGCGATTCCCTATCGTGCGAATTTTTCAACCTGCTTCTGGAGAAAATATTTCGAGCTGCAGAAATAAATAGGGAAGGTACCATCTTCTATAAAAGACGAAATATCTCCGGTCATCAAACAAACAGTCGTCGCACTCGCGACTTGGCACTCACGTCACTGTTGACAGTCATAACTTTGAAGTTGTAGATAATTTCGTCTATCTTGGAACTAGCGTAAACACCACCAACAATGTCAGCCTAGAAATCCAATGCAGGATAACTCTTGCCAACAGGTGCTCCTTTGGGCCGAGTAGGTAATTGAGAAGCAGAATCCTCTCTCGGTAAATAAAAACGAAACTCTATAAGTCGCTCATAATTCCCGTCCTGCTATATGGTGCAGAGGCCATGACGATGTCAGCAACGGATGAGTCGACATTGCGAGTTTTCGAAAGAAAAGTTCTGCTAAAGATTTATGGTCCTTTACGCGTTGGCCACGGCGAATATCGCATTGGATGGAATGATGAGCTGTACGAAATATACGACGACATTGACATAATTCAGCGTATTAAAAGACAGCGGCTACGCTGGCTAGGTCATGTTGTCAGGGTGGACAAAAACACTCCTGCTCTGAAAGCATTGGACGCAGTACCTGCCGGGGGAAGCAGAGGAAGAGGAAGACCTCCACTCCGTTGGAAGGACCAAGTGGAGAAGGACCTGGCTTCGCTTTGAATATCCAATTGCCGCCACGTAGAGAAAAGAGGAAACGACTGGCGCGCGGTTGTTAACTCGGCTATAATCGCGTAGCGGTGTCTACGCCAATTAAGAAGAAGACGATTTGATTTAAGATTTTATGCATATATTTTTTAGTTGCTGATTTTCTAAACATGAATTTACTATTTTAATTTTTGTTTATTCTAAAAAATATGCTTATTATAAGTAAATGAAAAAAGGTAACAAGCTCTACTTTATTAGCCTTTGCCTGTTACAATCACAGCTTAAACTCACTGTTCGATTCCGCTTAGCGCCACATCGGTCGAATCCGGACCGTTACGGGGACTTTGTCCGGCCGGCGGCCAATTGAGTGGCCTTAATCCGACCACTGGTTTGGGTTGTCCGCTGTGCCACAGCGAGCACGTGATAATCGACCGCTTGGGTGGTTGATTTTACCGAGCGGGTCTTTACGTGAGGCGCATTCTTCACCGCGTTCAGATGCAAGCACCTGGAAAGCAGCTACTCCAGAATCGTCCTGTCCGTGAGCCTCTTGCGCTAGGGGTACACCAGGGGACTAGTTCAACTGAAAGGTTAGTCGGGAAGCGAGATGCCTCCTGGACGGAAGACCTACTCCACTCGAAAGCGGAAACACGCTACACAGCGTTGTGCGTTTGCTGTTGCTGTTGTAAGTAAAGTCCACAAGCCAACGCGTAAGAATCTCTCGCTTACCAGTAATGGTTGCGAGCGCTTGCTGCTTGTGCTTGGAGAGCGCTGCAATATTGGCGCGTGACTTCGCTCTTCATTTGCGCAGAGCCACCGCACCGCCAAAGAGTTGAATGTGAGCAATGCGCGCGCAAGCCATCACATACATACATATGTATGTGTGTAGCTTCATATTGCACCATCACTACATGGATTAAACACAGTTTTTGTTTTTTCAGCGTTTTTTGTGAAGTGCGTGAGTGGCATTAGAAAAGCTTTGAGCGCCGCGCTCTGTTAATTTCAGGAGTAATAGGCGCTCTCACAATTTTATGTGCCTCACTTGACTGCGGGGTCGGCTGTATCGCCGACGTCTATAGAATTGGCGCTTGCCGCGCGCACGCACACTCCAAGAGATGTATGCTTCTGTCAGCTCAGCGTTCTACAGTCGTGGATGACTCCACGTCGGGTGGCTAGACGGAAGCAAGGCCGTTTGGGTCGCCGCGTAAAGAGGGCGGAAGTGAGGGAGGGAGCGGTAGTTGTGGTGGGAGTGCCATCGTGGCCACCACCGAGAAAGCGGTTGCGCGGATGGGGTCGTCGCGTAATGAGGGAGGGAGCGGTAGTGGGAGCGTGGCCCATCCGGCTAGTAGGGTTGGCAAAGGCGTGGGTGTCGCGAAAGTGGCCGCCATGTTGCGGCTGCCGAGCGAATAACGGGAGAATTAAATGAGCTGGTATTTGATGCCAAAAACTTCTATGTTGGGGCCGCGAAGGGGCTGATGGAGCTTGCCCCAAAGTACGAGGCGCTCCTGATGACGGTCATAACCGAGAATGCCCATCTTCGCGGTCAGGTAGATGCCCTTAGGGGGAGTTATGGGAGACCATCCTCTTCGGCGGCGAGCAGGTCAATGCCGGCTCCGTCGGCACCGATGCCTGCGCCTCCAGCACCTGTGCTGGAAGCAATCGCACCCTTCAATCCTCTCCCTTACCTTTTGAGAGTCCATTGCGGCGATAGCGTACCACTGGTAGTGACTGAAACCAATATGGACTCTTGGTTAGGGAAGTGGTATCCGGTATACCGCTTAGTGAGTTTGAGGAGTTGGGTGTTGACGAGCAAATCGCTCGTTTATATAGGGTAGCTTGGGGATTAAATGATAGGGTAGTTAGGAGGTGTGATCATAAGATTAGTAAGATTAAATGGTGGACGCGTGAGTTAACCTTGAAGAGGAGGACTGTCAGGCGATTAAGGCGAAAGTTTCAACGCTCCCGGCGGTCTAATTCTGATAGGATGTCCCAGCTTAGGTATGAATTTAGTTGTGCGGATAGGGAGTATAAAGAGATGTTAGTTAAAATGAAAGAGGAAGATTGGAGGAGTTTTGTGAGAGAGGATTGGAACGACCCCTTGGGTGAGGTCGACAGGATCTGCCAGGGTCGTAGGAGGGAGGATGTCACCTCTCTTCGCGTCGGTAACACCTTGTTATCGTCGTGGAGGGAGTGTGCGGGGGTTTTGTTAGGTGATTTCTTTCCTAGGTCAGAGATGCAGGTACCTCAAGCAGAAGAGGTGCCTGTCCCACCATTAGATGATGGGGAGTTAGGGTACGCCTTTGACCTGGTTAGTTCTAAACAGTCCCAAGGTTTTGATGGTTTGAACGGAGAGATGTGTAAAAGCTTATGGAAGTTCATTCCGGAATACCCGCAAGCCGTTAATAATAAGTGCGTCTGGGAGGGATACTTTCCACGCTAGTGGAAAAGTGCTAGAGTTGTTCCTCTCCTCCTGATAAGGTCAGGAGCGGTCCTCGATCTTATCGGGACATCAGTCTCCTTCCAATACTTGGAAAAGTGCTGGAAAGGGTCACGGTGGAACGGCTTCAGGAGCTAACGCGGGGTATGTGGTCGGATAGGCAGTTTGGGTTCAGGAAAGGACGCGGTATAGAGGATGTGCGGACGACCTTCTTCTTATGGTTGAAGGTCGCTGAAGTCTGAGTTAGAGCGGACGGGAGGAGATCTCCTAGAGATCGTTAATTCTTTGGGTTTACGTGTGGGCGTTGACATATCGATGGATATGCTGCTGAAAGGCAGATTGTCACCGGTTCGTCCACCGATGTTGACCATGAGTGAAAGGATGTGTTTTACTCCACACTTGGCGAAAGTGAAGGAACGACTGCAGGCAACCGTAGGCAAAATACGACGGATTTTGAGGAGCGATTGGAGTCTCGGACGTCGTGCTTGCCGCACCATATATCGTGGCTTGTTTGTGACATGTGCCATATGTGGAGCACCTGTATGGGGGGAGGCAGGGTTGTATGATGCGTGCTTGTGTCCCAGTATGTCGCACCGTCTCTACAGATGCCATGTAGGTTTTATTAGATGCACCCTCTCTTGACTAGCAGCATGCTGGTGCATTCAGGTTAAGAAGGGGTTTGAGTGTGTCATTACTGCGGAATGACATTTCCGACGATGATGTAGAGAGGGAGGAATACCTAGGGAGCCAGAGGCTTCTAGATGATACGGTTAGGTGTAGGTGGCAATAACGTTGGGAAAATAGTCCTAACGGCCGAGTGACGTACGAGTACATTCGGGACGTTGGGTTCGTTGAGGATAACCCAGATTTTGTCAGAGTGTGAGTTTTCTGCTTACCCGGCATGGACCTCTGAATGCATTTTTGCATCAGAGGCACCTATCGGATATGTCGGGGTGTTTTGGTGGGGCGAGGTCAGAAAATTGGTCACATTTAATTGCGGAGTGCCCGATGTACTCGGACATTAGGGATCTGGGTGGTATGGAGATATCAATATCATCGGCATACGCCAACAGTTGTACACTCTTATAGAAGATTGTACCTGCTCGATTAAGTTCTGCAGCTTGAATTATTTTCTCCAGTAGCAGATTGAAAAGTCGCCTTGTCTTAAACCTCGTTTGGTATTAAATGGCTCGGAGAGGTCCTTCCCGATCCTGATGGAGCTTTGAGTGTTGCTTAACGTCAATTTACACAGCCGTATTAGTTATGCGAGGATACCAAATTCGGACCTCGCGCTTTAAAATCGACAAAGAGAAGGCATGTGTCGATTTTTTTTTTCACGGGTCTTTTCCACAATTTGGAGCATGGTGAATGTTTGGTCCGTTGTTGATTTTCTAGGTCTAAGGCCACTCTGATAAGGTCCAATCAGTTTATTGACGGTGGGCTTTAATCTTTCATACAATACGCTCGATAGAACCTTATATGCGATGTTGAGGAGGCTAATCCCACGGTATTTGGCGAAGATTTGGGGTCTCCCTGTTTGTGGAATGGGCAAAGCACACTGATGCATGCTTCTTGTTATTTCTTCGCCGCCGTGTCTGTATAGCTTGTCCGGCAATCCGCCGACCCCGCCGCTTTGTTGTTCTTCGGACGGATAATTACCATTTGAACTTCATAATGGGTTGGCCAATTGGGTTCGACATCTTCAGGTGCTCCCTCCATAATTTTAGTATGCTCTGGGTATCGGTCACTAGATCACCTGTAAGGGTTCTACAAGAGTATGCTCCGGTCTTGAAATCTTCTGTTAGTCGCCACATATTTTCGATCATTACCCCTGTCGGAAGGCTTATCAAGCTCTTCATACTCACGCATTACGGCTTCTTTCTTTTTCTGTCTGCAAATGCGTCTCGCCTCCAGCTTCAACTCTCGGTATCTATCCCATTCCGCACGTGTTCTGGTCGATCGTAATGTTGCGAAATAGGAAGCCTGTTTTCTCTCCGCTGCGACGCGGCACTCCTCGTCGTACCAGCTGATGTTTTGAATTTGTACGTAAGGAGTTTGAAATACCGTCCCACAGTTCCCTTATACCGAATTGCTGACGAATGCTCTCAGAAAGCAGGAGTGCAAGTCATGTAGAAAATCGTTGGGCTGCCTGTTGTGATTGCAGCTTCTCGACGTCGAACTTTCTTGTGTTTGTTGACATGCGCTTTTTGCTGCACAGAGGCGGGTGCAAATCTTGGCTGCAACTAGATAATGGTCCGAGTCGATATTAGAACCTCGGAGCGTACGCACATCTAGAACACTGAAGACGTGTCTTCCGTCTATCACAACATGATCAATCTGGTTGGTGGCTTTTCGATCCGGAGACAGGCAGGCAGCTTGATGTGCCAAAGATACCTTCTTTGCACTCTGGCGTTAAAATCGCCAAGCACGATTTTGACATCGTGGCGGGGGCAGCTCACATAGGTGTGCTCCAAGCGCTCCTGGAAGGCATCTTTGGTTACATCGTGTTTCTCTTCCATCGGGGCGTGGGCGCAGATCAGCGATATGTTGGAGAACCTCGCTTTGATGCGGAGTCTTTCTGCCACCACGAATCTCACACCAAACTTACGCTCCTTTATATATCCACTGTAGTAAATGACACAAGGACCTACTCGTCTTAGTCCTTGTCCCGTCCATCACATTTCTTGGACAGCGGTGATGTCAGCCAATATTTTCACGAGCACATCAACCATCTGGGCAGCGGTACCTTCCCAATTAAAGGACAGGACATTCCAGGCCTAGTTTTCATTAGGGGTGTTCTTTTTGCGTGGCAGGTCCCAAACCCAGCGCACAACCCTATGCAGCGGATGTTTCGCCTTCTCACTTCAGCTCGCCTTCAAGCGGATGTTCTAAGGCTACCCAGAGGATACTTGGTCAAAGACCGGAAGTCGTCAGCTGCTTGAGCCATATATAAAAGAATCGTTTCTGGCCACTCCCAAGTGAATGGCGATCAGAGAACTTTCCTCACTTGCGTGAACTTCTACACATGACTCCATCCTCCTAAAATATATAAATTTGTGGGAAAAATTTGCCTAGCCCTTATATAACTAACATCAGGATTTGCGAAAATCCGGCTGGCGTTGCTCTATATAATTGCATTTGCACCTTAAAGTATTTCCCTGTTTTTGATTCTGGCAAGTTGCAAGAACATAAAATATTCGGTTGCACTGGAACCAAGTCCTTCCTCACTTGCTTAATATTAAAAGTTTTCAAATTAAATTTAATATAGTTCTTTTCTTTGTCGAACAGAAAAAGATTCGATGGTTTTCCACTCTGAAATGGGGAACTAAAGTGTTGGAGTTGTAGTACGTGGCAAAATTTAATTATACCCTGAACAGGGTATATTAACTTTGTCATTATACCCTGAACAGGGTATATTAACTTTGTCACGACGTTTGTAACACCCAGAAGGAAGCGTCGGAGACCCTATAAAGTATATATATAAATGATCAGGATGTTGAGCTGAGTCGATTTAGCCATGTCCGTCTGTCTGTCCGTCTGTCCGTCTGTCCGTCTGTCCGTCTGTCTGTATATATACGAACTAGTCCCTCAGTTTTTAAGATATCCTTTTGAAATTTTGCAAACCTCATTTTCTCTTCAAGAAGCTGCTCATTTGTCGGAACGGCCGATATCGGACCACTATAGCATATAGCTGCCATATAAACTGAACAATCGGAATCAAGTTCTCATATGGAAAACTTTCGCATTTGACAATGTATCATCACCAAATTTGGTATGGATTATTTTCTAGAGAAAAAATGTAATATCCGAGAAAATTGTTCAGATCGGTTAACTATAACATATAGCTGCCATACAAACTGAACGATCGGAATCAAGTCCTTGTATGGAAAACTTTCACATTTGACAAGATATATTCACGAAATTTGGTATATATTATTTTCTAAGGCAACAATGTAATATCCGAAGAAATTGTTCAGATCGGTTAACTATAGCATATAGCTGCCATACAAACTGAACGATCGGAATCAAGTCCTTGTATGGACAACTTTAACATTTGACAAGATATATTCACGAAATTTGGTATATATTATTTTCTAAGGCAACAATGTAATATCCGAAGAAATTGTTCAGATCGGTTAACTATAGCATATAGCTGCCATACAAACTGAACGATCGGAATCAAGTCCTTGTATGGACAACTTTAACATTTGACAAGATATATTCACGAAATTTGGTATATATTATTTTCTAAGGCAACAATGTAATATCCGAAGAAATTGTTCAGATCGGTTAACTATAGCATATAGCTGCCATACAAACTGAACGATCGGAATCAAGTCCTTGTATGGACAACTTTAACATTTGACAAGATATATTCACGAAATTTGGTATATATTATTTTTTAAGGTAACAATGTAATCTCCGAAGAAATTGTTCAGAACGAGTTACTATAGCATATAGCTTCTATACAAACTGGACACATAGTTACTAACAGAAATGCACCTGTGAAGGGTATTTAGCTTCGGTGCAACCGAAGTTAACGTTTTTTCTTGTTCTCATTTCAAAATGGTAATATTTTATATGCCCTTTTTGAATACCGAACGTGTATTTTTTATGTATTAATTAGCAACTAAAATATATTCAAATTATGCCGAGGACTATGTGTTGGCGTTCTGGGTAAACTTAAATATGTACTGGTGAATCAGATTGCAATTTTAGTCAATCGAAGTGATTCAACACTTTAGCATAATAGTGCCATTCGTTAATCTCATTGAAAGTCTATGGGAAATAACGGGGCAGTGATAATTCTTTAAGACGACTGTACGACAACGAAATTTTTTTGTCTGCAAATGTCGTCTTGAAGCCAGTTACTTGAACATTTTGAAGATGTCAGTAACATACATATACGCAACTTCATTGTTGCCTACTAAAACTGTTTACTCCTGCTGTCGTGTAAAAACTGTGCCCATAAGAACGTGTGTACTTCAATATTTGTCGCCTGTAGCAATCTACATATGTATGTGTTCCGTTCTTGAGTTATATGGTAAACGACTTTCATTTATATGTAACGGGTGATTTTTTTGAGGTTAGGATTTTCATGCATTAGTATTTGACAGATCACGTGGGATTTCAGACATGGTGTCAAAGAGAAAGATGCTCAGTATGCTGTGACATTTCATCATGAATAGACTTGCTAACGAGCAACGCTTGCAAATCATTGAATTTTATTACCAAAATCAGTGTTCGGTTCGAAATGTGTTTCGCGCTTTACGTCCGATGAGCGATGAGGCTCATTTCTGGTTGAATGGCTACGTAAATAAGCAAAATTGCCGCATTTGGGGTGAAGAGCAACCAGAAGCCGTTCAAGAACTGCCCATGCATCCCGAAAAATGCACTGTTTGGTGTGGTTTGTACGCTGGTGGAATCATTGGACCGTATTTTTTCAAAGATGCTGTTGGACGCAACGTTACGGTGAATGGCGATCGCTATCGTTCGATGCTAACAAACTTTTTGTTGCCAAAAATGGAAGAACTGAACTTGGTTGACATGTGGTTTCAACAAGATGGCGCTACATGCCACACAGCTCGCGATTCTATGGCCATTTTGAGGGGAAAACTTCGGACAACAATTCATCTCAAGAAATGGACCCGTAAGTTGGCCACCAAGATCATGCGATTTAACGCCTTTAGACTTATTTTTTGTGGGGCTACGTCAAGTCTAAAGTCTACAGAAATAAGCCAGCAACCTATTCCAGCTTTGGAAGACAACATTTCCGAAGAAATTCGGGCTATTCCGGCCGAAATGCTCGAAAAAGTTGCCCAAAATTGGACTTTCCGAATGGACCACCTAAGACGCAGCCGCGGTCAACATTAAATGAAATTATCTTCAAAAGTAATGTCATGAACCAATCTAACGTTTCAAATAAAGAACCGATGAGATTTTGCAAATTTTATGCGTTTTTTTTTAAAAAAAATTATCAAGCTCTTAAAAAATCACCCTTTATAATATGTAAGATAACGATAGCCTCCGCATAGAAACCTTACCATAACTGTAAATAAAATCTTTGCACTTTGCAACTACACTGTCTCATAAATTAGAAATATAATAAACGTTATTGATTACTTAAGAATTCGAATGCTTTTTCCGTTCCGAAACCAATAATCCATTATTATCAAAACAATATCGCAGTTAACGGCAGCAGCCACACAGAGACCTAATGATAAATGTAAACAAATTGTATCTTCTTATGGTATTACTGCTTGGTCAGCAGAATGCTTTAATTAATAAGAAATTAATACATCACTTGTTTTGATAAGTAAGCATAATTCAATATTCCATTATTTGTTTCGATAATGAGAATAATTGGAAATCCAATGCTCTGGCATTTCATCACTTAATGTAATGCCAAAGCATCTTTAGTAATAAGCATAGAATTGTAAGAATATAAATATAAGTGCTTTTACTAATAAAGATCAGTGGATAATCGGCAAGCGTATTGAAAGATCATCTTGATGATCAAAGCGCACCATATATTATCGCACTCAAACTAACACTTGTGTTTTATTTCTACCGCGCGTAGCGGAACGGAATACATTTTTTTTAATACTTCCCACGCAAGGGAAGTTAATTTGCGCCCAACGTTAAGGACACGTGTTCGTAACTGTCGCGTTTAATGAACATCGTGCGAGAGGTAGTACGCTTTAAATTTTTTTTTTTTTAAACAAACAAGTATCCCAAAAATAGGGAGAAAAGTAAAAACAAAAAAACAAAACAAAAAACTACAACAGCAAATATAAAGTGATTTCAGAGTTTGAGTTGAAGAAAGAAATTGAAAGTGAACATTTATGAACATTTGTGAAAACTTCAAAGAAATAAAATGAAGTGTGTGGATCCATAAGACATCCATATAAAAAGCACTGAAAGTCCATCAAAAAAACCAAAAGCATCAAAAAATTTCTGTAATTCAGAAATTTCATCTAAGCCGTGTGTGAGCCGCCAACGACGACCATCGCATAACCAACCGCCAAAATTGTACTCAAAAGGCAACAATAGCTGCAAAAATAGCCAAGCAGCAGTGGTATTAACATCAGCGGACGTAACAACAGCAGTAGCAACAACAACAGCATCATCAGCAGAAATTAAAGCCGAGACAGCGAAAGAATACATTTGTAAGTTTCAATTAAAATTAACTACATTTAAAATGTGTATTAGAAATGGGAAATAGCCCAAGTATTAAATATAAAAACTATCATACTGCGATCTTTGTAAGGGTGATCATGATATTAGGAAATGTCTTAAATTAAAAAAATAAAGAAATAAAGACTATAACTAATTGTTTGTACAACCAATAAATTACATAATTAAAAGCTGCGATTCACCACCCTCGGGGGGACCCTCCAGCTTATAACAATTTAAAATTCTCTGCGATTCACCACCCAAGGGACCCTCCAGAGAAATATAAAAATTAATTCAACCAAAATATTTTCTTTAAATCAAAACAAAATGGCAGACTCGGACGCCCTACCGAATAATTTGGACTATCGCGGAAACCGGAAAGTGTGGCTATAATCCAGGTATCAAAAAGCCTATACCGATAAATCAATATAACAATAATTAAAGGCTCGACCAGCCATATAATAAAAATATATTGAAACCGCGATTCACCACCGCAAGGGGGACCCTCCGGTTTATAACAAAGCTTAATTCTGCGATTCTGAACTCCAGACCCTCCAGCATAAAAAAGCACCTCTTCGTAGAAGGGATAAAATAAAAATAATTCACCAAAAAGACGGTAATACATAAATTAAGGCTTCTACAGCCAATAAATTAAAGTACTCAAATTATTCAAAAACTGAAAAATAGACAAAATGGCTAATGGTGACGCTTTGACCGTAGACCTAGTAACTAGTCCTATTTCTGGCAGAAATATAGCTTTCGGCCGCAAGAGAAGAGTTAAAGAATTTATAATATGACTGAGAGCCAATTTTTAGGCGAAGAAGGAACAAATCCCTTATCTCAAATTACACAACCCAAAATTAAATAAAAATTGAAAAGCTCTAGTTGATACGGGAGCAACCTCATGCTACATTAAGCCTGGGGTTTATAATAATAAAAATGAACTAGCCATTTATAAACGCATAAAAACCGTGAATGGCTATTCAAAAATAAAATTTTACCACATAATTACCTTATTTGGAGTCGAAGAAATCTTCTATGAAATAGAAGGATTAGAATCGAATCTCCTTTTGGGATACAATTTCCTTAAAAAGATTGAGGCACTTATCGATGTGCTCAATGGGAAAATTAATTATAGGGTAAAAATAACTCAGAAAATGAAAAAGAAGCATGAATATTTATTATGCAAAAAATATTGTGGAAAGAAAATGTTTTACAACGCCAGCCGATGATAATACCGGCAAATTAAATAAAAAATTTTTTGTGGAACGAAAAAGTTCTACAACGCCAGCCGATGATAATACCGGCAAATTAAATAAAAAATTTATTGGGAACGAAGAAGTTCTATAACGCCAGCTGAAGACTTATACAAGCATAATAAAAAAAATAGTTATAAAAAATATTGTGGAACGAAAAAGTTCTACAAAGCCAGCCGAAGATTTTACCGGCAATAGTATATTTAAAGAAATTATTTTGGGACAAAAGGTCCTAAAACGCCAGCCGAAGTTCTTACCGGCAAAATAAAACCAAAAAGAAATGTGAAAAGCCAAATATAAATATAAAAATACAAAAATTTAAACTACTTGGAACAAGAAAATCCTAGGACGCCAGTCGAGGATAGTACCGACAATAAAATCAAAAAGTATACTCTAAGAAAGGAGGTATTAAATAATATTTTAAAAATAAATAATTTGAATTTTACCGATGAAAATAATTGCGAAGAATTAATTGAGCTGCATATAATGACTATAGGGAATGATTCATATAACTAATTTAATATATTTTGAAGAGATAATAATATCAGATAAAAATTATTATTATGGTAAAATGAAGAACAATAACTTAGCAGTTAACAAAAATATGTATTTGACATAAAAAATTTAGAAGGGTAACCAGAAATAGAACTTTTGGAGACATAATTATAATTTATATAAAATACACAAAATACTTGTAGACCTAACATGTAAGTACTACGATGTAAGAGCCATAGCTCAATTAGATGGTAAGCTTATTATTGACCAGAACATAATATACTGTAATAATACATTTTTTAATATTCAGAATTGTAAAACAGAAATTTCAAAAACCTATGGTAAACTAAATAAGAAAAGCACATGTTTGTCAGAAATTTTAAATAAAAAACAAGGAAAATGTAATAAATTGAAATAAAAAAACTTACAAATTGAAGAAATTAAATCAGGAGCGATATTAGTTTCAGGAAAAAATATTGTAGATAATCAAACATTAAATTGAACATATTTAATAATATTTAAAAATTGTTCTGTAATAAATAAATCTTATGAAAACCTTGAAGTAAAAAATTGGAATTATTTTCAAAATAACCATATTAATAATTTTGAAATTTTAGAATATATTGAAACAACCAAAAAACTGTTAAAATTAGATAATATAAATATTTTAGCAGAACGGAACAAGAACATAACAGTACATTCATATTTTTGGTACATAATTTTAATCTTGGGAATAATTTTCATAACTTACTTAATACTAAAATTAAAAAAATCTCGCACAATTCCCAAACCAATCGAAAATGCGCAATTTCAAGAAATCACTTATAATGCTCTTTTGGATCAAATATACAAATTAACTCAAAATAATAGTGAATCGGGGACGATTCATTTTAGGAAGGGGGGAGTTAACGATAGCCTCCGCATAGAAACCTTACCATAACTGTAAATAAAATCTTTGCACTTTGCAACTACACTGTCTCATAAATTAGAAATATAATTAACGTTTTTGATTACTCAAGAATTTGATATGCTTTTTCCGTTCTGAATCCCATAATCCATTATTATCAAAACAATATTGCAGTTGACGGCAGCAGCCACACAAAGACCTAATGATAAATGTAAACAAATTGTATCTTCCTACTACTGCTTGGTCAGCAGAATGCTTTAATTAATAAGAAATTAATACATCACTTGTTTTGATAAGTAAGGATAATTCAATATTCCATTATTTGTTTTGATAATGAGAATAATTGGAAATCCAATGCTCTGGCATTTCATCACTTAATGTAATGCCAAAGCATCTTTAGTAATAAGCATAGAATTGTAAGAATATAAATATAAGTGCTTTTACTAATAAAGATCAGTGGATAATCGGCAAGCGTATTGAAAGATCATCTTGAAGATCAAAGCGCACCATTTATTATCGCACTAAAACTAACACTTGTGTTTTATTTCTACCGCGCGTAGCGGAACGGAATACATATTTTTTAATACTTCCCACGCAAGTTAATTTGTATATACAATTATTTTCTAAGCAATTTATCACTGGCAGGTCCTACATGGTCTATAGTTTGTCAAAAAAGTCTTGCGGTATTTTTGTTAGTTGACATTGAAAGCGCGTAGTTCTAGTTTTATTCGCCGCATCGGGTCATCCCTCTTTGGAAAGCTCATTTCACGCGCTAACACGTGTTTGATTGATTGTCGTTTCTTTTAAAGGCAAAACTGCATCTCAAGCCGCCAATAAAATTTGCGCAGTTTATGGACCCGATACAGTTTCCATTTCCACCGCACAACGATGGTTTCAACGTTTTCGTTCTGGTGTAGAGGAAGGCCTGTCGTCGAAAATTGCGATAAAATCGCTGAATTGGTCGAAAAAGACCCGCATAGTAGTCATCAAACCGTTATAAACCATTTGAAGAAGCTTGGAGTCACTAAGAAGCTCGATGTATGGGTGCCACACGAATTGATTCAATAAAAATACCGCAATACTTTTTTGACAACCCATTATAACGGTCTCTTATCTGAATAATTCAAGTCAAGCCTAGCGATTATTGCTTTCAAGTTTAGAACAGTATAAAACGATGCAAGAGTGTAGTAATCAGATTCGATAATTGTATTTTTAAATATTCGCATAGCAATATAATACCGACCTGAACCCTCTTTGTAGTATTTCATAGCGAATTGTGCAGCACTTCGCCAACTACACAGAGGCAGAATCTCCTTTGAATTGAGGTAAAGATTTAATCAAGTCTAAACTTGCATTATCTTGAATTAATGGATTTATAGCTAATGGAAGGTATGGTTCTACGCTTGGTGGCTGTAAGTTGTAAACTGTCTTAAATTTAACTGGCGTAACTGTTTTGCAAATTCTAACTTATTGCACTCATTGGTTTCGTTAACAATTTGCAGGACCTGCTCTTCTTATTATCAAAAAGATCTGAATTAAAAATTAAAATTCACACTTTTAATGTTAGAAAGAAAAAAATTATTCACACAAATGTATAGAAGAAACATAATAATTTATTTCATTTTAATATTCCGCACTTTAGAAAACTTCTAAATATTATTTATAAGCCAAAAAGAATAAATATTTTCTGTCACCAATTTTTACAGAAAATGTAGCAAAATTTTAACTTTAAATTTCAACAATATGCTCAATTATGAACACGTGTTTTTTCGAAATATTTTCAACCAGTGTAATTATCAAATATAACATCATATTTTACTTTAGTCCACTTAAAACGTATTTTAAAACATCACTTAAAGTTTTTCGTTATCCTATATTAGATATTTTTCTGCATTGTGTTTAACGGATTATAAAGATTCTATGCTCCTCCGAGTAATACAGCTAATCAGGATTCTATGATCCTTTTCGGTAATATAGCTAACAGGATTCCATGGTTCTTGTCGGTAATACTGCTTCAAGATTCTATGGTCCTTTTCGATAGAGCTTTTCAGGATACTATGGCCCTTTGGTTTTTTTTTAATTTGTGCGAGTTGGCCGCCAATTATATTTTCGTGGTTGCACTCGTAATTTATTATTTAATTAATATTTAAATTTATTGATAATTCGGGTGGTGGAGCTCGGTGCTCGCAGAAATATTAAATAAAACAAAAGGGTTCATATAAAACAAATATTTAATTATAAAAAATTGGAAACACACTTACCATGTCTGTATCGCAGCGTTGTCGCAAAAGAAGAGAGTGCGCAACTTTTTTAGTTGGTGTTTAGTTGCGCGCGAATTAAAATTTCGAAAAAACTTCGAAGAAGAAATTTCTCTGCCGACACAGACGTGGCAAAAGAAATTGGGCGGGGGCGGCGTCAACATTCTCCCCGCCTTGCAGTATTACTGCAAATGCAGTTTACAATAAATTACTTTAACTAACTGGCTCCTGCACTTCCTCTTCCACATCTTTTTTACACATAGGGTGGCCGACGAGACGAATTGAATTTGGTTCGGTCCGGGAAATGCCGCTGAGATGAATCGAATCTCAGTAGGTCATTGCCATGCCGCCAATTTGCATCGAAGTCACCACCTTCCGAGGTCGGCGAGACGACTCGAGTCTAACTCGATCCTGGATAGGCGGTAAATGTGAGAGGCGTTGGCAGCCAGTGCATTTTATTTTGCCGATACTATACGACACCGGATATTATATATCCCAGTGCCGTATTTTGGGCGAGGAATTGGCCCATTGACGCTGGTTATAACCCGGGCAATATGAGCCGGGAGTACATGTCCGCTCCCAAGATTACTTCGACTGGCGCTGCCCTGTGGAATTCGTTATCTGCCAGTTTTAAGTTGCGGAATTGTTGAAATAAATGGTCTTCCAGAGACCTTACTGGCGTCGGTGGTACCGGACGACGTTGTATTTGGGCACTCGCGGAGATTTCTGTTTCTCCACCCTGGTTGTCCCGAAACATTAATTCGGCGTACGCAGTCGCAATCGTGCAATCGTGGAGGCGAGGATAACCGTGGCTGGACTACTAGACTGATAATGGCCACCACTGTTACGAACCTCGTGACCTGCATGACTGTTGACGTCGGTTGATATGGTTGATGGAGCTTTGAATATGTGGTGGCGATTGACATCCTCGTCTGTTTGCGCTGCTCATTCTGCTGATTCACCTTAACGGCACGCTCGTCGTAACTCTTTAGCAGCTGATATAGGACTGTGCGTTATTTGCGCATGCTGTGACAATTGTATCTTCTTGCTTGTGGTGGTCGTACTTTGTTTGCTCGTTGACGACGCTGTGGATTGTGCAGGTGTTTGTGATTGATGAGCACCTGTATAAGTTCGCCCTTGACATGGAGTCGTATCTCTTTGGGCACACGTTTGATCTCCTCGTAGAGTGAGAGCAAGAAGAGCTCATCGGGATCACGAGTCTTTCGTCTTTTTGCTCTTGCGGATTCTCGTTGCATTGTGGCTGTGTCATGTTGTTGGCGGCGCAACAGATGCGAGTGGAAGCCGCTGTGGAAAGCCTGCAGGTGTGGCATCGAATTCTGTTGTTGCGACGAACTACTGCCAGATATGTGGTCACCGTTGTGCGATTGCATCCCAACGCCGGGTGTTCGAAATGCGCCACCATGCTTATCGATGTGATTCGTTGTGCCGGGCGCATCATTCTTAGCCTGATTCTGTTGTTGCTGCTGCTGCTGTTGAGGCTGCTGATGTGGTTTCTGTTGTATAAATATAAAATTATTATTATTTTTGCTACTAGAATGATTTGGTGTTTGTTGTTGAGTTATTGCTGGATTTTGTCCGTCGCCTTTGCCTTTAATCTTCGTTTCTTCGGAGGGAACAGAACACTGTACGTTGTGCAACGAGGGATCCAAAGATTTTCGATTTTACCCCATTTAGTGTAATTTTCGGGTAAAGATCCGCTTCAATCAACAACTCTTTTTTGACTCGTATAGAAATTATTATCCGCTAAGGAGATATTGGGTAACCTTTTGACAATTGAAGCGTTAATTGATCTTGAAAGGCACATTTGAAATATTGGCTTTAATAGAGGCCACATGAGATTTAGTAGAAATCTCAGTAGTGTTTCTGCTGTCAGATATCTGAGCTATATCCTCACTCTAATCCCGCTGAATCAAAGAGTGATGTCTCTGTTTACATTTATTACAATTAAACATACTTTTACAATTTTTGACTTCATGTGAGTCCGGTAAACAGTTAAGGCAGACGTGGAGTTTTCTGACAGCTTTTAACCGTGCATTAGGCTTCATCTCAATGAATCTTTGACAAGTTTTCAAAATGTGCGATTGAGATGAGCACAGTTTACATTTGATATTGTTTGTCTTGGCGTGATGGGAATTGATGGGTTTGGTTCCAATCCTTGACTGCAAAGTTAGTATCCCATCTTCACCATCAGCCTACTTAATCTTGGGTTGAGTACCCAAATTGCCTTTAAGGTTTGATACTCTCTCAAGCGTTTTAACCCGTTTGGTTAAAAACTTGTCTAACTCAACCCATTTCGGGATCTCTGAATCCGAAGCCAGAGATTGTTCCCAAAGCGACAGTGTATAGTCCGGTATTCGGATAGAACACAAATACGTAAATATGGCATCTTAGCTATCTATTTTGAAGCCATGCATTTGTAAAGCTAAAATGCAGCTATTAATCTCCCGCTGCAAATTTCTGAGTTCGGTCTCAGATTCTGTTGAAATGTGCGGGAGCTTGAACAATAAATTCAATTGTGTGCTGACAAGCACTCGCTTGTTTTCATCCTACACAACAAATTATTCCAAGCCAATGCGAATCCGTCATTCGTCAGTAGCGCTTTCGAAACAATAGCTTTTGCTTCACCTCGCGTTTTTTGGTTCAGATGGAATAACTTTTCTACTGGAGATAGCCTTGGGTTATTCCCATATATAGCGGCAAATAAACCCCTAAAAAAGGGCCTTTATAAAACATCGCCATGAAATATTTCGGTATCACATGCCGGTAAATTGATTGAATACCTCACGGGCTCTACAGTTTGTTGTAACCGTTCAGGTTGAATCACTGTAGAATTTGAAGTAGGGCTTTGGTTGAACGCCGTGAGGTTGTGCATGTGTTCGTCTATCAAGGCCGCGCAACACACATAAGCGTGGTGACAGCTTGTATATTTAAGTTTAGGGTCGTCAATTGAGCTTGTGTCAGAAGGATCCACTTTTGGCAAACACAACTTGTATTCTGACTTTACCTCTGCCCACAGAGATTTCAGTTCAGCTTATTGTACTTCCAGAGAGTAGGCACTTTGGTTGTGTGCTGTTGGAGTAAAAGACTCTTCAAACTCCAGTAGAGCGTCTGCAGCTGTGGTAAAGGCTCTGATGAATTCCATTGTTTTCGGAAATTGAACCGGAACTGCAAAAATTTTGCACAAACTCGGATCTAAAACTTGAAATTAAAATTTAAAAATATTTGCAAAAGTTCACAAGTTATAGAACCAATCACGGACAAACGACAAATTAGTAGTGCATTGTTTCTCAGTGAAGCGTGAATTTTCGAAGACACAAAAAATAATAAATTTAGTAAACTATTTTCTCAAAGTATTTTTGAATTTAATTAGAATGTGCTTGCTGGGTAATCGGCCCAATCCACTTGTACTTGCACTTGCAAATTTAGTGAAGTATTTTCGCAAAGTAATTTTCCCAAATTTAATTTGAATGTGCTTGCTGGGTAATCGGCCCAATGCACTTGCAAGCCTAGTCTTTGACTATGTACACAAACAAAATTGATGTGTACTTAATTACTTTATTTAAATGCAAATACTGCTTGCCTTTATTGCTATTCGAGCAATATATGGAAAGGCAGAGTTGAGCGACTAGACTCAAATTAACCATAAGAAAAACCAAAAGACCGAGAGAGATTTTTGACGCTCCAGACGATTTTGTGCGTCCAAGAAATTTATAATTTTTTCTCGAATATCAGAGTGTGTAGTTTTTTGCAAAGTGAAATATGTAAGCGCATTTGCAAGGTATATTTGTTGTTGTACTTAAATGAAGTAGAAGAAGAGAAGTAGAATACCAAAAATAAGTTTTGGTCTCCACTTCACACAGCACAATGGGTTTTGTACATAAATGATGCACAAATTGACCAATCTATTGCTTTATAGTTTACAGAGCACAAATCCAAAATATGTTTGGCTGTAACTTGCGAGTTGCTATAGCGGGCAAATTATGCACTTTCACTTTAAATAAAAAATCAACTTGTTACCTGTTATCCGGCTCAAAGGACCAATGATAATTCGGATGGTGGAGCACGGTGCTCGCTCGTTCCAAAGACGTGGTTGGCCGTGGGGAAACGATCGGCGCAATTATTCCACAGAAATATTAAATAAAACAAAAGGTTTCATATAACACAAATATTTAATTATAAAAAAATTGGAAACACACCACGTCTGTATCGCAGCGTTGTCGCTAAAGAAGAGAGCGCGCAACTTTTTTAGTTAGTGTTTACTTGCGCGCGAATTAAAAATTTGAAAAAACTTCGAAGAAGAGATTTTTCTGCCGGCACAGACGTGGCAAAAGAAATTGGGCGGGGGCGCCGTCAACAATTATATTAATTTTTGTGAAAATAACTTATGAGTATAACTTTTAAGCTTTACAAGGATTAAACTCCTCAATTTTACATTTGCTCGTTACCTTCTAACACTGATTTAACAACTAGCGCGAGTATTCTTCCAAATTATTAGTACCGTTATGCAATTAATGCTAATGTGCTGGGATGTGAAGGTCATCATAACTATTTACTTTGTGGTTGGCGAAAAGTTGCTGCCTTTGACAGCCAAGCATCAAAACTCTTACGTTATTCCAGAAATTGAGTGATTTCCAACATAACTTAGCATACAAAAATGGGTAGCAAAATCAACCATCCAATCCTTCTTACAAATGTTCATGTAGTAGGCTTCAAGACGCCATTTATAGTACACTGTCGTGCAGTCATGTCGTGTCGCCCTCTATGGGTTCAGCACATCACTTCTCAATATAGCCTCCTTTTAGCTCAATTCGGAGTGGTTCGTCCCAATAATTAAGTATAGTAAAGCCTTGTAACCTCTTTGGTAACACCTATTGAGTTTCTAAATACCTATACATATGTTCTTAACTGACGAAAACAGAGCTTTAACCAACTTTTTACTGTTTCGACTGTTTTTTGGCCTGTGTTATGAACCAGAGGATTCATATTTCGTCGATGGACATGAAACAACGCAAAAACTTCATACTGGCACTGTTGGATTGTATATAAGTACGTAAAAAGCATTTTCATGACAGAAATACTCTTAGATTCGTAGGCTTACTATTTTCAGTTTTATAAATATATGTATCTTAATTAAACATTTGTATAGAACACAGTTGCTCCGAAATACCATTACGCACTTGAAATTAGTATATCACCACTGACATATACTTTTTTGACTTTTAATAATTTTTAATTAAAGTATCAAAACTTTAACATCTATTCAACTTTGGCGTAGATAAATAATTTTGAGCAATCTTCAGAAGTTACAATGCACTATGGTTCCTAGGACCACATTTTCTGGCCAAAATCGATTTTTAAAAGTTCCGATATTTCGTCTGTTGTTTTTACCATCACTAAGCTGATACTTTGCATGAGTTAATTGCATATTTTGTTTTCCCTTTAATCGGTTTACCGTTATGTGGTCAGCAGTTAAATTGTAACTTTGCCTATTTGCTTATACAAGTGAAGCTGAAACTCAAAACTGAATATTTTATAAACAAATTAAAATTAACTAAAAGAAAAAATGGAAACCAACAATAAAGGGAGTTATATGTTGTTTCTCGAAAATTAATACATTCAACTGTTGTTAAGTTTGAAAAAAAATTATTTAAATATTAACTTTGGCTTAAGTAATATTTTTCAACTTTACGTAGAGCTTAAAACAATTGGTAGCAGTTGGTAGTCTTGGTACTTTGTGATTGTATAAATAACTCAATTTGGAGTTTGTGTGCAAAAAATTATTTTGCTCTTTTTTGCTATTTTTGAATAATTCACATTTTTCTTAGACCACTACTCCGTGCGATTTGCTGATTTATTTGAAGTATGGAAGGAGGGGGCAAACACGTGCCTTAGACAGACAGCAGTTTTTAATTTTTTGTTAGAAAACGTTATTGCAATTGACCTTTCCGATGAATACACTGTATATTTAAAGGAAAAAAATAGAATTTTATGTAAATATATGTATTAATGACAGATGGGGAAAAAGTCATCGGCGTGTAGATGTATTTTTGAAACAAAATGCAAACTGTCTTTTAACAAAAACCGAAATAATGAAACCGGAGTTGTTATATTCTATACCAAGCACATCAAAAGTAGGCCGTAAATCCCTTACATTTAATGAAAAATCTGCAAGAACGCAAAGAAGAGAAGCTGCGGAATTATCAAAACAGCAAGGGGACAGTATTGACTTAATGGTGTATGCTGCGTCTACGGCTGCCTGTAAAAATGGTCAAATAGATTTAGCTGTAACTTTAAAAAGGACTTTAAACAACTCAAATGAAATGTCTAAAATAAGGAAACTATTAGAAAATAAAACCGACGAGAAATGCCCAATTCGCATGTCTGCTGAAGAGGGGTTGGCTTTCTTGTTGGAAAATAGCTTTACCAAAAAACAATATATAAATATTCGAGAAGAAAGTCTTAGCCGAAATTGTGATATCTTTCTTTCTTACAAAGAATTATTAAGTAAGAAATGTGCATACAGACCGAAGGAAATAGTAGTTAACGAAAATTTGGCAAAAGTTCCTTTGAAAAGATTGCTTGAACACACAGCAGACAGGCTTAGTATACTACAGAGAGATGTTATGGTCGCGGTGATGGAGGATAGGAAAGAAACCTTTTTGAAAGGGTAGTTAATTGTAAACTATGGATTTGACAGCAGTACAGGTCATTCAAGCAGAAATATTCAACTGAATCACATCAAATTGATTCATCGCTTCTTGCTACTACAATTACTCCATTACGTATGAGTGACGAAAACGGAACAATTTTGTAGTACAATCGGACACCACAGTCTATACGATTTTGTTGTCCTTTTAAACTTGAGTATATTAAAGAAACTAAAGAAACAATAACAAAAAAAAAAAAAAACAACGATATTAAAGCGGAACTGGACAAATTAGAGGTCTTCAAAATAAAAATTGACGATGAGAAAACAATTGAAATAAATTATAGGTTGTATTTGACGGCAATTGATGGAAAAGTGTTAAATGTGTTAACCGGAACAAAAGCAACTCAATGTTGTCCTATATGTGGTGTTACTCCTAAGGATTTTTTAAATGAAACAAATCTTAAATCAGAGTAATTTAAACCGAAATAAAGTAATTTAAAGTACGGAATTTCTTCTCTACATTGTTGGATACGGTTTTTTTGAGTTTGTACTTCATTTAAGTTATAAAAAAATTAAAAAAAAGTGGCAAATACGTAACGAATCAGATAAACACATCGTCGCAGAAGAAAAAAAGAATATTCAATGTTTGTTTTGGACTCGTCTCGGTTTACATGTAGATAAACCAAAAATTGGGGGATTTGGTAATACAAACGACGGAAATACTTCGCGCCGCGCATTTCAAAATCACGAATTATTTGCTGAAATCATTGGTGTAAACAAGGAACTTACATACAATTTAAAGAAAATATTAACATGTTTATCTTGCCAACTTCCATTAAACTGAGCAAAGTTTGAATTATTCTGCTTCCGGACCGCCGAACTTATAATGCAAAAATATCCCTGGTGCACGATGACAGCAACTGTGCACAAAGTCTTAGTTCACTCCAAAAAGATCATCGAAAACATGATACTTCCAATTGGTTATTTTGGTGAAGAAGCCTCAGATTGGCGAAATAAAATTTATAAATCGGATAGGGTACATCATGCTCGGAAAAACAGCCGAATCAGCAATCTAACTGACGTGATTAATAGAGCTTTTGACACATCAGATCCTTTAATTTCTAGCATTAGCCTCGACAAACGCATAAAAAAACAGAAACGAATGCAACTTCCTAAGAAAGTTATTGCTTTATTAAGCTCTGCAGATGGTGACGCTGATACATTTTCTGCAAACGACGTTGATGAAAATGATGAGAACGACGAATGTAATTGAGGCCTTAACTGTGGATACGAAGAGCTATTAAATAATTTAGAATTAGAAAATGATTCAATTTAATATTTATGTACATATGTTACTACGCCGGTGTTAGCTTCTTATATGTTAACTAAAAAATTTATTATTTACTACTAACGGTAATAAGTTTAAACATACATACAAATACTATAAAAACATCACCCAATAAAAATCAGAAATTATTTAAATTTGTAAAATTTTCCACAGTTTTAGAGAATATTTTTCGTATAACGAAAATTGTTTTTGTAGTTGAAAGTTTCCAAGAGAGAATACGATGATTGTTACAAATCAACGAAAATTTAAAGAAATTTATACGTTATACGAAAAAAGTTTTCAAAAACATTGTTAAAATCATTGCCAAAAAAGGGGGAAATTCGTAAGTGGAATGCAGAAAACATGAAAAAAGCAATCCAAGCTGTTAGAGGTGAAAAAATGGGAATATTGTTGGCATCGAAAACGTACGGTGTTCCCTTTGCAACTTTGCAAAAAGCTGCTCGTAGTGATAAAAAACTCGGTGATGTTTTAGCTACGCCATTAGGCCGGAGACCGGTCTTTAGCAGCACGTCGAATTGGAGCTGGCAAAATATTTAAAAGATATGGAGGCAAAATTTTGGGGGCTTACTTGTAGCGATGTCTTTAACGAAGGAATGTGCTGGAAGAGATTGGTTGCGCGCATTTCTTAAAGATATAAGGCTGAAATAAGCATACGCAGTGCTACTGGAACTTCATTAGACAGAATAAAAGGCTTCAATGAGGAGAACGTAAACAAGTTTTACAATTTACTGGAAAACGAGTATGAAAAGTTTTAAATTTCCTCCAAACAGGACTTGGAACGTGGATGAGACAGGAGTGTCTATTGTGCAAAGTAGGCAGCCAAGAGTCTTAGCTGCAAAGGGCAAAAGACAAATTGCATGCATGACATCAGCTAAGAGATGATCTCTCATAACAGTTGTAATCTGCATGAGTGCAGGTGGTGCTTTTGTTCCCCGTACTTCATTTTTCCAAGAAAAAAACCTTCTCCGCTTTTAATGAAACATGCTCCCCCTGGCTCCGATTCTTCTTGTCACATATCCGGATAGTTACAAATTCCAATATTTACAATGGGGTTTGACCATTTTATGCGGTTTACACATCCTTCTAAGGAGAACCCAGTCCTTTTTATTTTAGATGGTCACTATAGCCATACAAGAAATATTGAGGTTCGTAATAAAGCTCGTAAAAATGGCGTTATAATTTTATCCTTTCCACCCCATTCTTTTTCTTCTTCTTTACTGGCGTAGACACCGCTTACGCGATTATAGCCGAGTCAACAACAGCGCGCCAGTCGTTTCTTCTCTTCGCTACGTGGCGCCAATTGGATATTCCAAGCGAGGCCAGGTCCTTCTCTACTTGGTCCTTCCAACGGAGTGGAAGTCTTCTTCTTTTTCTGCTTCCCGCGGCGGGTACTGTGTCGAATACTTTCAGAGCTGGAGTGTTTTCATCCATCCGGACAACATGACCTAGCCAGCGTAGCCGCTGTCTTTTAATTCGCTGAACTATGTCAATGTCGTCGTATATCTCGTACAATTCTTCGTTCCATCGAATGCGATAATTGCCGTGGCCAACGCGCAAAGGACCATAAATCTTTCGCAGAACCTTTCTCTCGAAAACTCACAACGTCGACTCATCCGTTGTTGACATCGTCCAAGCCTCTGCACCATATAGCAAGACGGGAATTATGAGTGACTTATAGAGTTTGGTTTCTGTTTGTCGAGAGAGGACTTTGCTTCTCAATTGCCTACTCAGTCCGAAGTAGCACCTGTTGGCAAGAGTTATCCTGCGTTGGATTTCTAGGCTGACAGTGTTGGTGTTGTTTACGCTGGTTCCAAGATAGAAGAAATTATCTACAACTTCAAAGTTATGACTGTCAACAGTGACGTGAGTGCCAAGTCGCGAGTGCGACGACTGTTTGTTTGAAGACAGGAGATATTTCGTCTTGCCCTCATTCACTGCCAGACCCATTTCTTTTGCTTCCTTGTCCAGTCTGGAGAAAGCAGAACTAACGGCGCGGGTGTTGAGGCCGATAATATCAATATCATAGGCATACGCCGTTGTATACTCTTATAGGAGATGGTACCTTCTCTGCTGAGTTCTGCAGCTCGAACTATTTTCTCCAGAAGCAGGTTGAAAAGTCGCACGATAGGGAATCGCCTTGTCTGAAAGCTCGTTTGGTTTCGAACGGCTCGGAGAGGACCTTCCCGATTCTGACGGAGCTCTTCGTGTTGCTCAGCGTCAGCTTACACAGCCGTATTAGTTTTGCGGGGATACCAAATTCAGACATCGCGACATAAAGGCAGCTCCTTTTCGTGCTGTCGAAAGCAGCCTTGAAATCGACGAAGAGTTGGTGTGTGTCAATTCTCCTTTCACGGGTCTTTTCCAAGATTTGGCGCATAGTGAATATCTGGTCGGTTGTTGATTTACCAGGTCTAAAGCCACACTGACAAGGTCCAATCAGTTTGTTGACGGTGGGCTTTAATCTTTCGCACAATACGCTCGACAGAACCTTATATGCGATGTTGAGGAGGCTAATCCCACGGTAGTTTGCGCAGATTGTGGGGTCTCCTTTCTTATGGATTGGGCATAGCACACTTAAATTCCAATCGTTGGGCATACTTTCGTCCGACCATATTTTGCAAAGAAGCTGATGCATGCACCTTATCAGCTCTTCTCCGCCGTGTTTGAATAGCTCGGCCGGCAATCCATCGGCCCCTGCCGCTTTGTTGTTTTTCAGGTGGGCAATTGCTATTCGAACTTCTTCATGGTCGGACAATGGAACGTCTGCTCTATCGTCATCGATTGGGGTATCCGGTTCGCTTTCTCCTGGTGTTGTGCGTTCACTGCCATTCAGCAGGCTGGAGAAGTGTTCACTCCATAATTTAAGTATGCTCTGTGCATTGGTGGCTAGATCACCTTGGGGGGTTCTAAAAGAGTATGCTCCGGTCTTGAAACTTTCTGCAGGACCTCGGAGCGCACGCACATCTAAAACACTGGAGACGTGTCTTCCGTCTATCACAACATGATCGATCTGGTTGGTGGTTTTTCGATCCGGAGACAGCCAGGTAGCTTGATGTATCTTCTTATGCTGGAATCTAGTACTACAGATAACCATATTTCGGGCCCCCGGCGAAGTCGATCAGCCTCAACCCATTTGGGGATGTTTCCTCGTGGAGGCTGAATTTAGTGCTAAAGATACCTTCTTTGCCCACCCTGGCATTGAAGTCGCCAAGCACTATTTTGACATCGTGGCGGGGGCATCTCTCATAAGTGCGCTCCAAGCACTCATAAAAGGCATCTTTGGTCACATCGTCCTTCTTTTCCGTCGTATGCGATATGTTGAAGAACCTCGCTTTGATGCGGATTGTGGCTAGACGTTCATTCTCCGGAGTGAATGATAGTACTCGACGACGGAGTCTCCCTCCCACCACGAATCCAACACCAAACTTGCGCTCCTTTATATGGCCATTGTAGTAAATGTCACAAGGACCTACTCGTCTCTGTCCTTGTCCCGTCCATCGCATTTCTTGGACGGCGGTGATGTCAGCCTTTATCTTTACGAGGACATCTACCAGCTGGGCAGCGGCACCTTCCCAATTAAGGGACCGGACATTCCAGGTGCATGCCCTCAAATCATAGTCCTTATTTCGTTTGCCATGGTCGTCATCAAAAGGGGGGTCTCTCATCCGAGACTGTTTTTTTCTTTTCATTGGGGGTGTTTTTTTACGTGGCGGGTCCCAAACCCAGCGCACAACCCTATGCAGGGGGTGTTTCGCTTTCTCACTTTAGCTCGCCTTCAATCGGATGTTCTTAGGCTACCCAGAGGATACTTGGTCAAAGACCGGAAGTCGTGAGCTGCTTGAATCATATGTAAAAGAATCATTTCTGGCCACTCCCAAGTGAATGGCGATCAGAGAACTTTCCTCACTTGCGTGAACTTCTACACATGACTCCATCCTCCACACGTGACTCCATCCTTCTTGCCACCCCATTGTACGCATAAAATGCAACCTTTGGACAAATCCTTTATGGGACCTCTTAAAACTTACTATAGTGAGGAAATAAGACGATTTATGCGTGAAGAAGGCCGAAAGGTGACACAATTCGATGTTGTAGAACTCTTTGCAAAAGCTTATCTTAAAGTTCAAACTGCGCAAATAGCGATTAATGGGTTCAAATGTACTGGGATTTATCCATTTGATAAGTATAAGTTTCAGGAAAGCGATTTAATTCATGAAAAACATCAAGCGGAAGACGCACAAATCAGAGATGAAAGCGATTTAGAAGAACCGATCGCTAGCACAAGTAAAGCAGCCATGCAGCACTTAATCACGCCATGGGAGATCTCACCTCCACCTAAGCTGATACAGAAAACTAGCTCGCGAGGTAAGCGTTCAGAAGCGACAATACTTACAGCATCACCATATAAGGCAGCGTTGGAAGTAAGAATCAAAAATGCTGAAAACCGCAAAAAGAAGATAAGCGTGAAGCGGGCATTAATGCCGGGTAAAGTAGCTGGGAAAGAACAACGGTTAAAGCAGACTAGGAAAAGTGCATCAAGCGAGTCGGATAAAAGTTTGATATTAAACAGTTCAGACAAGGAATGTTGGGCAGAAATTTCTCCTACTAAGAACACCGTCTGCGCTTTTTGCAATAAAACCTTTGGGGCAGATGAGGAAGTCATGACTTGGACCCCATGCTTGCAATGCGACTTAGTTTGGGCACATAGCAAATGCCTCCCTAAACGTCAGGCAATATTCGTTTGCGAGTCTTGTGAATGACTTTTCAAATATTTTACTATGTATACCAACTATTACAAATGCTTACATACTTTATTGAATTTTTATTTGTTTCTTTTATGATATCATTTTGTTTTGTTTATTTTTTGTATAAAATATAATATATGAATTTTTGCTTTAAATAAATGAATTAATTTAATTAAATAAAAACCATAATTTTTTGGGAATGGTTTGGGTAATTTGGTATGGTATGTATATCATATTAGCCGATGGGGTATATCACATTACCACCCCATTTTTACAAACCGACGTTTTCGACTTTTTATAGTTTTAAACAAATATCTTCCTCAAAACTGAACAAAATGTAATACAATTTCGGAATATGTTGGGAAATGCCTGAACTTATCGCATTAATAAAAATTATATTCCTCTTCAAAATGTTGATTAGTCATCGAAAAAAGTATTCCTATATCACAAAGTTCAAAATTTTGGGAAAACTCATCGAATTTTTTGAAATACAGAAAGTTTGACGTTGATTTGCGCTATTTGTGTTGAACTATATTTTAATAAAACACCTAAAAAAAAATTCGAAAGGAAAGTATTCTTGCTATGGCAAAATATTCCCCACGGGGTCATTTGTTTGAATCACTGTATATTAGATAGATGCGCGTGGCGGCTTTTTAAACACGACCATTCTTTCTATAAACCCTATTTACTATATATTTGCAAAATTTCAAAACTATATTACAGTTATTTGAATTTTGGCCAGAAAATGTGGTCCTAGGAATCATAGTGCAATGTTAAGAAAATACATATGTATATATTTTACTTGCCTTTGGCCAAACGCAAAATGCCACTTAAATTCAAAATTTACAATATCGAAAAATCGTTTTCAATGGTTTCGTAGCGTTTATATGAAATTCAGTTACACTGAAATATCATCATTAAATATTGGCTGCTTAATTTTTAGTAAATCTGAATTTAATTTTCAATAATTTTGATTTAGGTTGCATGGATGCATTTTGAACAATCTGCAATATTAACGGTGCATAATCATGTGATTACGCGCAATCCACGCATCAGCGTAACACACGACAAACATGATCGACATCGGACTTGGTATCTACATATAAGCAATGTACATGAAGAGGACAAAGGACGTTATATGTGTCAGATAAACACAGTAACCGCTAAGACACAATTTGGATATCTAAATGTGGTTGGTGAGTATCAAACAATTTAAACTTTCGCTTATCTGAAATAATTTGGGGAATAAAAAAATATATTCTCAATGTTTACTTAAACTGTTAATCTAACTGTAAAATAAGTAACTTTTACCTCAGCACAAAATTTTATTTAAGAGTAACAACTATTTGTATAACCTAAAATCAAGAAGAATGAAGTTACATTAAACTTTAAATTTGAAAAATGGGCTATAACTGTTCTTCTTGTAAAGAAGATTCAACTTCAAGAATATAAAGTGGTGCAAATTCATTTTCAATAAAAGAAGAATTGTTGCCATGTTTATTAAAGAAGAGGCAAAACCTTATATTTTAAGTTGATGTAATCATAGAGAAATTTTACGCATTTTTGACATTAAACTCTAGTACATATATCCAATATTATATGTTCAGGTACTCTTTATACTCTTGCAACCAGTTGCTACAGAGGATTATATTTTTATATAGGGTTATTATATAAGTTACTCAAATGTAATGTTTAATTCAAAATTCCTTTATTTGCCGTCATCTCGGCTTAGCTGTCAAGTATAAAGTGAAGTTTATAATTATCCCTAACTCAGCTCAAGCCACCAACCCGCATCGCGTCGTGGCTCCTCTGCTGACGTTTTGCTGACCTTGCGCCTCGTGCATGGTGTTAGTTTACTTTGATGTCTGGCCAATGTTCTCACGCAAAATGTGCTAACCTAGCGACATGTGTAGAGTGGTAGGCTCTTATTACGACGGGAATTAGGGTGTGTCGTTTCCTCGCGATAACTTTAGGGTGTGTCGTTTTCTCGCGATAACTCCTCCCCTTCTAAATGGGGAACGTCCTCGGTCCTCAAAGAAGCGGTCTTAATCGCAGTTTCAACGGACCTGGCTATGATAATCTCTCTCTTGGTCTTCCTTATCCTGAGAAGGACGTAAACAGTGAATGCACTGATTAATAAGACACCAAAGGCTGAGAAACCTGTAACGTGACCATAATGGATTGATCGCTGCAGGTGATTGATCCATTGAACATTCTCTAGATTCACATGGTGAAGATAAGAAGCGCTTAATATTTCTGTGTGCTTCGTCAAGTTGATTGTAGAAGCCCGTGGAGTTTCAGGTTTTAGAGGCAACGTAGAATTTTCGTTATAAAAATTCGTACCATTAATCTTTACGTTGTTTTTGAAGACCACGAGGTATGTTCCGTTGACCGTAATAGGGACCTCATTATTTTCCTCGATGACAGCCTATTGGTCATTGATGACAACAAGGCCGTCACTTATCGGTGAAATTGGTGTGGGGTTGTTAAATGTTGTACTGCAATTAACGGTGAGCGCATGATGTAGTCGGAGATGGTAAGCAAAACGTTGGTGTTGTGTCGCTGCAGTTCTTTACGGCTACGGTATGGTTATAACACTTGGCTAAGATGGATTCTTCAAGGTGCAGGGTCTGGTGGCCATGAGCTACTGGTAAAATAGTAATTTTCTTACATCTAAACATAGGAATCGGATATCTTATTAAAAAGTAAATTATGTTATTATACTGTAATATCTTAATCCTAGCTACTGCCATAATATCGGCCACGGTAAGGTCAGTGAAGTGCTCATCTCCTTTTATGAAATTTATTTCGTTACTGTCTAAGAGAATGGGACTTAAGACCCCAATTTTGGCGAAAGTGACATATGTTATAATGTTATTTAATTCCGTAATAATTGCTCTGTTTCTAGCCAGAAGTATGTCATAAAGGTGACCAGTGTTTATTTCTCTTTCTTTTGTTAATTTCAGGATTTTATTTACTGTAATGGTAAGGTTATTGATTTCTTTCTGTACTTGAATGTTTATGGTAAACTGTCTGTCCTGCGAGTTAATTAGCTGTTCTTCTGTGTTCATTAATCTATTGAAGTCGTCATGGTCAGGAGTTCCGGTAATGTATTTCAGGACTGTCCCTAGGGCATTCAGGCTTCTCGCCTGTCTGTGGTGAGCGTTTATCATTTGTATCAGTCGACTTATCTGGTTTATGTCCGCGTGTAGTAACTTCCTCATATGTAACTGAGGAAAGTGATCTGTGGCATTAATTGTCTCGTCTCTCAGTAATTCGTAAAGTGTCAAGTTGGTAACATGCTTGATGTGTCCTGAATTCTCCCAAATTACAAGGTCCTCACCGACCACCGGAATGTACCTTGCATTGGTATAGTCGATTAACCTTCCTGTCGTTGCCGATATTGATAAAGCCAAAGTTATGAAAATCCTAAAAACATATATGAAACTTTTTGTTAATTGTTTATCATTAGAAACACCTAGGTTCTAGATTAAGTTTAACGAAGGTTGTTCTTATGGACCCTCCTCCCTTTTATTAAATCTGTTGTACTCAAATCCTTTTCCACCTCTTCTTCAGTATAAAGAGGCGTAAGCTCATTGCCTAGTCTCCTGTTATTTTTAACAAGTACTTTTTCTCCAACAGGGAACTCCCTATCCTGCCTGTTCTTATTATGAGTTGTTAGTTCTCTTTCCTGTGCGTTTCTTAAGCGGCATGGTATTTGGTTGTCATCTTTAATTGAATGAAATACGGTAAGGGGCTTCATCCCCGTTACTGTGTGAATGGACCTGTTATACTCAATCGTAGCTAAAAGGACAATTTCCTCAACATCATCAAGATTTTTGTCAAGTTTAAGGCATCGTGCTATTTCCATTATAGTGTTATGGAATCGCTCCACCTGACCATTTGATGTCCTATGTAGTGGTGGAGCATTCGCAATGTCGATATTTAAGTGATTCTTTAATGTAGCTTTTCTGCTGTGTGAATTCAGCGACTTCTCATTGTCGCAATAAACTATTCGAGTACCGAAAAACATGTTGAGTAACTGAAGGAGCTGTGGTTTGACATCTACTATCGTTCTTGATTTCAACGACTGTACTATCGCAAATTTTGAAAACTTGTCGATGCACGTCAAGAAGAACTTGGACCCGGTAGAAAATATGTCGATGTGAAGAATTTCTCCACAATATGTTGGTATGGGCGTATGGGCAATAAGCTGCTTCTTTGGGTGCCGATCATACTTCGTCCGCGAGCAAGTTCGACAATTTCCCACAAATTGTTTAACCTCTAGAATTTGTTTTGTGTTCTCCTGCGCGGTTCGATGCGCTCTGTTATGTTCAGCTGCGATAATTTCCTGCTGCTCATTCGGATTCGTAATGTCGTTAACGAATTTCCCCGTATGTTTGAATTTAACTGTTAGAAACATTTCGACCAGTTCGTGTTGAAACTGCGCAAGTGCATGCAGATTGCAGTGTATTGCGTTTACTGCTGTTGTGTTTACGGCCTCCTGTAAAAGTTTTAATAAATCCTTTTTTTCTCGGTAAGAAATGATATGCCTTGTCTTTTTTCCAAAAATTATAAAAGTTTTTCTTTGAGGTTCTGTACCTACCTCCACAATAATCTGGTTGTGGAAGCAATTTACCGGTTTTTCCGATCTTTCAATTGTATGGGTTGATGATTACTCGCTATGAATTGTCTCGACGCTCGTGTTATCTAAAGCATTTATATGTTTCCTAGATAGAGCGTCTGCCACCACATTTTCCTTTCCTGGTTTGTAGATTAGCTTTGCGTTGCATTCGTCTATGAAGGCTTTCCATCTTTTAATTTTCGAATTAGGATTCCTATCCCAAACCGCAAAGGTCAGCGGCTGGTGGTCAGTATAAACATTAAGTTTTGTTACGCCATATAGGTAGTTTCTAAGAGCTTTCAATGCCCATACAATAGGTAACAGTTCCCTTTCGTTGGTAGCGTAATGCTCCTCGCTCCCGGACAGAGTGCGAGAAATCATGGTAATCGGTTTGCCCTCCTGAGAGAGGACGGCGCCTATAGCACGACCCGACGCGTCAGTAGTTAGGTCAAATGGTTTGTTAAAATCTGGATACGTCAGGGTTACATCCTCTGACGCTAAAATTTCTTTAATTGTTTCGAAGGTCTGTTTCTGTTCATCCGTCAAATCAATTCTGATTTTTTTTTATGATGCTTGACAATGGTTTTGATATTCTAGCGAAATCCCTTATAAAACATCTATAATAACCCGCTAAACCTAGAAATGATCTGAGTCCCCTTAGAGTGGTGGGCTCAGGGAAACTTCGTATTGTGTCGACTTTGCCTGGACACGTTTTTATTCCTCCTTGTGAAACCAAGAACCCCAGGTATTCGACCTCAGTCCTAAAAAATTTGGATTTTTCGACCGACACTCTCATGTTGGCTCTAAATAATTCATTTAAAATTGATTCTATATCTTTCAGATGCTGCTGTTTGTTTTCCGAAAAAATAATAACATCGTCTACATAAACAAAACAGCTTTTCCCAATATGCTCTCTTAATACGTCGTCTATGACGCGTTGAAAGATGCTCGGCGCGTTTTTTAATCCAAAAGGTAACCGGAAAAATTCATACTTGCCATTCTTGACAGAGAAAGCTGTTTTTTCCCTGTCACGCTCCAATAGTTTAATCTGATGGAAACCAGATTTTAAGTCCAAAGTGGTGAAGTATTTACTACCACCCAAATTGGAAAGAATTCCTGTTATGTCAGGAATTGGGTATTTACCACCGATAGTTTTTTCAGTGAGCTTCCGAAAATCAATAACTAATCTCTGCTTCGCCTGTCCGTTTTCGTCTTTTTCTTTACCACCCATATAGGGTTGTTAAACGGTGATATTGATGGCCGGATAACTCCATTTGCTAACAAGTCTTGATTTCTTTATCCACGAAATCCACTACACTCAGTGGATACGGGTATAATCTTGAGTAAACTGGTGTTTCGTCCTCCGTGCGAATTGTTGCTATCACTTTTGTATTGTATGGTAGTGCCTCATTGGGGTCAGCAAAAACCCCATTCATCCTTTTGATCATCCTAGAAAAATCTTCCCTAACGTCTGTTGGTACTAGATTTGTTTGAAGCCTAAGATGGCTTACGTCATGACTGGAAATGAAGAAAATTTCCTCCTCTCCAAAATCATGATTTATTGTGTTCGATTTAAGGTCAATGTTCGCATGGACCCTGTTTAGTATGTCGAGCCCAAACACACCATCAAATGATGTTAAGTCCGGTAAGATGAAAAATTCTGCCACTACGCCAAATATTTTTATGTAGCATTTTTCCATGATAGAAGTAACCCCGACGCACCGGTATCGATAAGGAGTTTCACTTCCTTCCCTCTTAGGGACTTTAAAATCCAGGGTAGGAGGGACCTTCCCCTAAAAAATTAAGTTGATCTAAACTTACATCATCCGCCGCTTGCTCGGCTTCTGCACCGTACAATGATTCACTCTGTAGCTCAACTTCCACCACCAGATGATTAACACGTTGGATCTTTGGTCCTGTGTAACGTTCAGAATTTGATGGACGTTTTTGTTGATAGCCCTGTTGCGTTCTATTACTATTTCCTTGATAGGTACCTCGGTCTCTGTCAAACGATTGGCATTTAAATTTTGATAAGGATGGATCAACGTCCATTGGTTCCGCTCTAACTAGTCTGTCGCTATCACGTCCGTTATTTACCCTTTGATTTTCCGTAAAATAAGGTGCATGTCCGGGTTTGTACTGCCTATTACTATAGTAGTGTGGGCTCTTATGAGCTGAGGGTGGATCGTAAGTGTTTGTCCTATGGTTGTTCTGGCTTGAAATTATATTATTATTTTTTTTAATGTGGTTGCCCTCGACGTTCCTGGCAGCAAAATTGGCCGCGAACGCATACCGCTCATGGTTTGAGTCTACCTCCTGTGCTAAAGCAATAGCAGACGGAAGATCAGACGGCCGTGAAGCGAAAAGAATATCGCATAAGGGCTTCCTTGAGCCGGAAATGAAAACTCTTAGGGCATCTGCTCTATATTTCTCGTTTATAATTTCTGCCACGCTACTCTCGTAAGACATTATAGTCTTATTAGCTAGTAACGTTAGCTTCTTTTCTACCTCATCGTAGAATTCCAGACAGGACCTAGAACCCTGTCTTAAGGTAGATAATTCCTGCTCTATAAGATATACGGGACGTTTGTCCGCGTACGTAAAATCTAAACGTGCTATAATGGCATTAAAATTCAGCACAGTACTAAATGATGAGAGGACCGCATCGGCAGCCCCTCTTATTTTGTTCCTCAAAACGATAACTGCTTGGTAGTGTCGTTCACTGCCATCGTACCTTTTGAACAGTTCATAAGCGTTATGCGCCGCCTCGCGCCATGACACATAGTTGCCTATGTGACCATGAAATTCGGGAAGTGATTTGATCGCATCAAGCGTTATGTCACATGTCACTAGTGAATTTACAGATACCTTTAGATATTTTTCTACCTTTGGCCTGCTGCCCGTCACCTGGTTTTGGATTGCTCCTAACTTCCTATCGAACTCCAACCTTTTTGCTGCCAACGCACTTCTAACTTCCGCCTTAATTAACTCGCTTATTTGTTCCGTGTTCATATTTGCTTTCTGACTTCCTAACATTAAATTTCTAAAAGGGTCTTCCAGACCTTCACTCATTAGTTTTTGTTCTGTCACTTTCTTTTATTTTATTCACAATTATTGCTATATTTATTCCAGGAAACGAGCATCTCACTTACCCTTCCATTGGATTTGAATAGATTAAGATTAGGTTCAGGTTCTTCCGGTTAGTTGATCAGGAAAAAAGTTGTCTCCTCTTTAAGTCCACGTTGAGTCCAAGTAGTTGACTGTTGTTGATTTTAAGTGAGCCAGCTGTCGTAGTTACACGAGTCGAGTTAAGCACTTTATATTTTTCTATTAAACTTTTCACTCGAGGGCCCCACTTTGGGCGCCAGTTATTCAAAAGTAATGTTTAATTCAAAATTCCTTTATTTGCCGTCATCTCGGCTTAGCTGTCAAGTATAAAGTGAAGTTTATAATTATCCCTAACGCAGCTCAAGTCACCAACCCGCATCGCGTCGTGGCTCCTCTGCTGACGTTTTGCTGACCTTGCGCCTCGTACATGGTGTTAGTTTACTTTGATGTCTGGCCAATGTTCTCACGCAAAATGTGCTAACCTAGCGACATGTGCAGAGTGGTAGGCTCTTATTACGACGGGAATTAGGGTGTGTCGTTTCCTCGCGATAACTTTAGGGTGTGTCGTTTTCTTGCGATAACTTATATAAATGAACACGATGACGAGAAAAGTTGAACTCTAGGTGACTGTCTGTCTGTCCGTCAGTCCGTCCACCCGTCGCATGCTGTAACTTGTGTAAAAAATTAGATAACTTAATGAAAATTGTTATGCGGGTTTCTTAGTAAAAAAAAAAAAATCGGGTGGGGCTGTGCAGGGGCACACGGCCGTTGGTTTTAACGTGAAACGTCTATGTTGGCGAATCGCTTTTAAAGTAAAAGATTGAAATGAAAACAGTATTGACACTGTTTTAAGTAAGATATCATAAATTATGTTGATCGGAGATGAGTTCTGTCCCGGAGCAATATCCAAACATTGTTCTTCATTCCAGAGCAAAGTACGTTGTCGACCCAGCAGGATTTCAGATTCTGGGGCAAAGTTGTGGTCGATAGACTCAATCTGAAATTCGATCCCGATATAGTCATCTATCTTTGTCAAACACACTCCAGTCGATCTTTATGTTATAGTGTTTGAACTGCAGTTGGTTTACCAAAAAACGCAGCCAGGAATTGATAACTGATCTACGTACGAAACCACTCAAGTAATTCGATGTATGAATAAGTTTCATTTTTATGTTGACATTAAAAGCAAAATTATTTTCTATCCGCCTCGGTAATTGCTGCACCATATTGTCTACATCGACAGGTATATTAATTACATGGCCGACTATACCATAGTTACCTTCGTAGCGTAATCGACGAATTTGCATAAATGGTAACCGCGGTGAAATCAATCGAATGCTGATTGGGTCAAACAGCGGCAGTCCGCTCGGTTTTGGAGGATAACGAAAACCGTTTGAGCGCGACAGCGTTGGGATTTTATTGACATCTATCGATTGGCTACAGGTACTGCGTAAGTGTAATTCCGTCACATTTTCATCGGGTAATTTTGTTTGAAGGAAAAAAATGTTGCGATGTTTCACTTTCTTTAAGTCTCTTTCAAACCAAACTCGATCACAAACGCTGCCAGATAAACCAAACGGATTGGCTTCAAATACCGTTTCAAAGCGTTTGTCCGCTGAACGCCATTTTGCTGATTTTGCATTGCTTCACTTCTACTGATATCTTAGTTCCGTGGCAGATCCAAAAGATATATCGATCGCCTGTTCATTCGTTATGTCCATAAGTATAAGTATTCCAGTGATAGAGGTACTCGCGAGGTTGGCAGCAGCAGCTTTGCGACGTTAACGAAACCGTCTCGCTCGCTTGATGCCGGACATGTGTGGCCCATAGCCTCCTCTTTGTAACGATAGCCATAATTTATATTTCTGGTTGGCTCTTGCACAAGCTGAGGCCGACATACCAAATTTTTTATATATTTGTTATGACTTTCTGGTTATTTTAAATATAAATACTGTCCAAATTACACTTATGTTTGTATAAGTCAATCGGTTCAAATAAACCCGACAAACACACGAAAGAATCACCGCCGTATATAGTCGGAGTCACGAGTTACACTGAATAGAAACAAGCGAAAGCACCGGTTTCGCACATTTAATGCGATTCATTACGGACCACTCATTAAACATACGGGTGTTTCGGCGCGGCTTTAAAGACGTTTCACACCAAAAAATCGAGTTCGTAGATGTGCGTAATCGGACCACAGTCAAACCCACAAATCGTCATTAAAAGTGTCATAGCCAAGCACTAGATTAAGTTATTAAGCTATAATTTGGTATATAGAATCACAGTAGCAAGGACTGCCTACGGGCAAAAAATTTTGGGCCTGCCGTTTAGCATGTTTAATGTACATATCTCCTAAACCACTGAAGCTACAACAACCAAATTTACAAAATACAAATATTATAAGAACTTCTACCGACAGTGTGAAAATGGAAATGGAAAATGAAATTCAGTTTCCAGTACACAAATCAAGAAGCAACTAATATAACGGGATACAACTTTGCACAAATAATATCTTTAGTGTGTGCCACTTTATAACCAAAAACTTTTTAAATCCAATAAAAACTGTTCAAGACTCTATGTACCGAATTGTTGAACCATAGTAACTATAGTCGACTTTTTATCGAAAATGTCGGTCAATGTGTGATATATATCACTGATATTAAGTAATAAAACTTTTCTTATAATGGTGAATCGAAGTAGTACTTCCCTAAGCCCCCATATACTTAATATAAAAATTTTCGAACTTCGTGGTGCGGGTGTACCGCACATTTCGGCCAATATGTAAGTTATCCCAATGAAAATAAGAGAGCGTGTTTTATTCATTACAGTGTGTGCCTAAAATAGATAAATATGAGCGAAAACTTTGTCTAACCCCAATATTAACGGGTGATTTTTTTGAGGTTAGGATTTTCATGCATTAGTATTTGACAGATTACGTGGGATTTCAGACATGGTGTCAAAGAGAAAGATGCTCAGTATGCTTTGACATTTCATCATGAATAGACTTACTAACGAGCAACGCTTGCAAATCATTGAATTTTATTACCAAAATCAGTGTTCGGTTCGAAATGTGTTTCGCGCTTTACGTCCGATTTATGGTCTACATAATCGACCAAGTGAGCAAACAATTAATGCGATTGTGACCAAGTTTCGCACTCAGTTTACTTTATTGGACATTAAACCAACCACACGAATGCGTACAGTGCGTACAGAAGAGAATATTGCGTCTGTTTCTGAGAGTGTGGCTGAAGACCGTGAAATGTCGATTCGTCGCCGTTCGCAGCAATTGGGTTTGTGTTATTCGACCACATGGAAGATTTTACGCAAAGATCTTGGTGTAAAACCGTATAAAATACAGCTCGTGCAAGAACTGAAGCCGAACGATCTGCCACAACGTCGAATTTTCAGTGAATGGGCCCTAGAAAAGTTGGCAGAAAATCCGCTTTTTTATCGACAAATTTTGTTCAGCGATGAGGCTCATTTCTGGTTGAATGGCTACGTAAATAAGCAAAATTGCCGCATTTGGGGTGAAGAGCAACCAGAAGCCGTTCAAGAACTGCCCATGCATCCCGAAAAATGCACTGTTTGGTGTGGTTTGTACGCTGGTGGAATCATTGGACCGTATTTTTTCAAAGATGCTGTTGGACGCAACGTTACGGTGAATGGCGATCGCTATCGTTCGATGCTAACAAACTTTTTGTTGCCAAAAATGGAAGAACTGAACTTGGTTGACATGTGGTTTCAACAAGATGGCGCTACATGCCACACAGCTCGCGATTCTATTGCCATTTTGAGGGAAAACTTCGGACAACAATTCATCTCAAGAAATGGACCCGTAAGTTGGCCACCAAGATCATGCGATTTAACGCCTTTAGACTATTTTTTGTGGGGCTACGTCAAGTCTAAAGTCTACAGAAATAAGCCAGCAACTATTCCAGCTTTGGAAGACAACATTTCCGAAGAAATTCGGGCTATTCCGGCCGAAATGCTCGAAAAAGTTGCCCAAAATTGGACTTTCCGAATGGACCACCTAAGACGCAGCCGCGGTCAACATTTAAATGAAATTATCTTCAAAAAGTAAATGTCATGAACCAATCTAACGTTTCAAATAAAGAACCGATGAGATTTTGCAAATTTTATGCGTTTTTTTTTTAAAAAAAGTTATCAAGCTCTTAAAAAATCACCCTTTACTAATATCAGGATTTTCGAACATCCGACTGACTTTACTCTGCATGATTGGTTTTACACTTTAAGTATTTCCCTAGCTTTGATTCTTGCAAGTTGCAAGAGTATAAAATATTCGGTTCCATGATAGAAAACAATTTAACAAAGCAACAGTACATAAACGTTCGGGCAATGAGCAAGTAACGAAACTGTGATATTTATCCACATTACCAAAAAATTCAAGAGTGCAAACTGCAATGCCGACCTGATGGACTATCGGTAACGGAATCATCAGCACAAATTCCTCTGCAGAGCTTGGTTAACCATACAGCAACAAGAATTTTGTCATACCAAGAAGAAGTTTTGATGCAAATAAATGAGCTGAGTGATGTCAGATTGGTTTTAAGTTATGGTTTCGACGGTTCTACAGGACAAAGATCTTTTAAACAAATATTCAGCAGCAATACCAAAGAAAGTTTAGATAACTCGCTATTTGTGACATCAATTATATCAATCAATCAATCTGTTCGTTTTTGCCGACCACTTAAAATTGAATTTATTAAGGAAACGAAGGAACATATTTTGAAAGAAAAAAAAACAATCTGCATATGCAAATAAAAAACCTTGAGCCCTTAGAATATTTTTAAATGGTAGAAAAATATCAGTAAAATATGAATTTATAATGACTTTAATTGATGGAAAAGTTTTGAACGTACTTACGGAAACAAAGTCTTCTCAGTCGTGCCCAATATGTGGTGGAAATCCGAAGCAGTTTTTGTCAATAAAAGATTTAAGCTCATTAGTGTTTCAGCCAAAACCAAATTCACTAAAATATGGCCTAAGCCCATTACACGCTTTGATTCGATGCCTAGAATTTGTTCTGAATCTTTCATATATACTTCACATTAAAAAATTGCAAATTCGAAATGCTGAGGACAAATTACTAATACAACAAAGAAAAAGTGAAATTCAACTACAATTCTGGCGGAAAATGGGTCTTTATGTCCATAAGCCGAAAAGTAACGGAAGTGGATCAACAAACGACGGCAATACGGCGCGAAAAGCATTTTCAAACCTGCAATTATTTGCTTCAATAACAAACGTTAAAATCGAGTTTTTAAAACACTTACTAGTCATACTAATTGCAATTTCTTGTAATTTTGAGTTAGGTGTCGAAAACTTGAAGAGTTTTTTATAGAACTGCCGAAATATATTTTCAATATTACGAATGGTACCCAATGTCAGCTACGTTGCATAAAATTTTAGCACATTCTTCACAAATAGTACAAGCCTCAATCGTTCCTCTTGGATGCGCTAGGAAAAAGTGCTTCTGAGGCGAGAAACAAATTTTATAAAAAGGATCACATTGAGCACGCACGAAAAGACTCTAGATAACACAATATATCTGATGCTTTTAACAGGGCCATGGATTCTTCTGACCCATTCCTATCCAGTATTTGTCTAAAGAACCGTCATTCAGCAAAAAAAAATTTGCAACTTCCTAGAGAAGTTACAAGACAATTTTGAAGTAAAAGTTATTTATAATATACTAACTTTTATAAAACTTAATGTTCTCTTTTTAGTGGAATTAAATCTTGATGATATTGGAAGCACAAATTAATTTGTAAGCCGATCACTAGCAAAAGAAGACTTTATTATTTATTTATTTACAACAGTTTACACAGCAATAAATTACAGCATAAACTTTAAAATGACACTAGCTGCAAGGCTTTCAGTCATCGTTTTAATACTAAGTTTTATTGCTTCAGTTCGTAGTACTAGTAAATAATTACGATATTTTAACTATGATATCTTAGCTACGCTAAATTAGGTTAAGGATGTTATTATCTTTAAGGAAATTGTAAATATACATAATGTTGTCGTGGCTGGGTGTAGATATTGCCTCCATTGTGGAATTGTTACCAGAGTACTCAGTCTGCCTTGTATTCAGACATTGCGAAATTAGGTGCTTAACTGTATTTGGGCCGTTGCATAGCGGGCAGCAAGATGGGTCGCTCCTTGTTAGAAGATGAGAGTGGCTGAATATAGTGTGGCCAAGCCTTAGGCGTATGTACGGCTTCAGGATGTTACTTGCCGTGTTTGCAGGGTAGTGATGGTTTTGCGATACCCAGTCCGAGAATTCTAGATTTTTTCTTTTCATCTTAATATGCCTGTACAAATCGCCCTTGCTTAAAAAGTCGAGCATTAGAGTAGGGGATCTGCTAACTTCTTTTGCGACAGTATCAGCTCGTTCGTTTCCTGAGATTCCCACATGGCCTGGGATCCACATAAGCTTGATTTTATTTCCAGCGGCAATGAGGGAGTTTCTGATTGAAGAAATTATCTTGTGGGAATTTGCAGGTGATTGAATTGCCGCAATGCATGATTTACTGTCACTGCAAATCAAGTATTTTCCTCTATTTTTTTTAGCATGCTCAACAGCAAGTTCAATAGCTAAGGTTTCGGCGGTGAATATTGTACACATCGGATCAAGGAGCCATTGGCATATTACGTTTCCATCTTTATCGACAACGGCCAACGAGGTGTGGTCTGATGTCTTAGATCCATCCGTAAAGATAAAACGCCAATTCGATGTACTATATTGATCGCGAATGTATGCAAACTTTGCTTGGTAGACTGCGTTAGGTGTATTTTGTTTAGGCAAGTTTAGTAAGGCATTCTCAAAAGATACTGGACTAATGGACCAAGGAGGAAATGGCTCAGAGCTCTTTTTGCTTCCGTAAAAAGATGTGAAACTGTCCCTGACATATTCGAGAGATCTGGATACTGCCGATGATATTCTTAGTGGTCTTTTACGTGAATTTGTTCTCGTGAAGGTATTTGCTAATGCCATGTTTGCTCCATCAAGTTTTTTCGCAAGAATGCGATATGTTGCATCGGCCACTCTACTAGACATGCTCAGCAAGCCGGATTCAGCAAGTAAAAACTTCGTTGGTGAAGTAGGGAATGCTCTAAGGCTGCGACGGATTGCTGTATGATAAGGCACAGAGACTTTACGCATTTGGGATGTTGCGCAGTGTCCGTAGATAGGTAAGGCGTAGTCGATTTTGGATAGCATTAGTGCTCTGACAACATTGATGAGAATGGCCGGGTGTATATAGCTATGTTAACAAGTAAGATACTTAATAATATTTAGTCTATGTACAAGAGAATTTCTTATATAGTTGCAGTGATCTTTAAATAGATACTTAGAGTCTATGATTAATCCTAAAATCCTCAACTTTTCTTTTGGCATAATGTTGCAGTTATCAACATTTAATGAAATGTTGCATGGTGTCTTTTTGCGACAACTATGAAGAAGATTTGTTTTTTCTAAAGAAATGTGTACGCCTGAAGTTGAGGACCAAGATGAAATATTGGAGATAATGTCAATGAAGGTGTTTTGGACAGCAGCCGTGTCATTTACCTTTGTATATATCAGTACATTATCTGCATACATTTGATGGTCAATGTTTTTATAATTAGAAAGAAGTTGACTTAACTCATCAAAGGCGATAATAAAGAGTAAAGACGAAAGAGGTGAGCCCTGTGGCGTACCATTTGAGAGCTTGTGGGTTGTTGAGTGATATCCGTTAATAGTTACTGAAAGTCTTCTATTTGTCAGGAAAGATTTTATAAAATTTAAAGTTCTGGTGCCCACTTTCGAATTTTGTAGCTTTCTTAAGACTACGTGAATTCCAATACGATCAAAGGCTTTTTGGAAATCTAAAGACAACACAGATACATGATTTCTATTAGACAGAGCCTTTGCGACGAAATTATCTAGGTTGAGCAAGGCATCGACTGTGCAGTGCCCTCTTTTATAGCCGACCTGTTGAGAGCTCATTAGTTTATTTTTTTTGGCGTACCATGACAGCCTGTTGCCTCTAATTTTTTCCATTACTTTTCCAAGACAGCTTAGAAGGGAGATAGGACGATAGTTATTGACTTCAGTGGGTAATTTTCCGGGCTTAAGTATTGGAATTATATTGGAAGTTTTCCAGTATTGTGGATAAACCTCAGTGTCAAAAATGTTGTTGTAAAGATTAACTAATCGTAGTTTCATCGACTTCGGTAAATTTTTGATTAACGGATAAGATATCCTATCCAAACCAGGCGTTTTTCCTTTAACTGACGTGAGCGCATACTCAAACTCGGACATCGTTATTTTTGACTCTATTGCTTTTGCGGACGAGGAAAGTGTATATTCTATTTCTCCTATGCTATTTAGGACTGTTTCTTTGCTAATGCGGAAGTCGATGCTAAAGTTTTCATTTGCGCTCTCTCTTGAGTAATAGTTTGCAAAGAAGTTCGCAATTTGATCAGGCATAACCAAATCTTCAGCTGGAGTAACTGATGTGCTTTTAGAGCCGCCAGACAATATATTCAAATCTCTCCATATCTTTTTAACAGTGCAAGTGGGATTTACGTTAGCAGTGAACTGCTGAAAGCTTTGGCGTTTCGCTACTTTTGCTTTGCGGCGAAACAAAGCGTTCGCTTTTTTATAGCTACTTAATTTTTCAATAGTTTGACAACGTTTATATTCATAACAGGCCGATTGTTTTTTTGAACGGAGAAGAGCTAGATCATTGCTCCACCATGGTACATTGTGTGAGGTTTTATTTCTATTTGTTTGCGGGATAGAGCGATTTGCCGCCGCGCGGATAATTTTTTGTATAGTGGCAGCTTCTCTGTTGATATTGCCAGAAACTGGTGTACCGTTGCTACCTATATCACATAGACGTGAGAATGTACTCCAGTCAGCAAAGTCTGTTTTGAAAATTGGTTTTGGATTAAACGATTGGCGAAATTGCCGAGTATCTATTTCAAAAGATATAGGATAGTGGTCACTACCGTGTAAATCACTTAATACTTTCCAGGTGACATTTGGAGCAAGAGCTGCTGAGCACAACGTGAGGTCTAAGTGCGAGAAGGTACCGTGGGTAGAGAAATGTGTTGCGTTACCATTGTTCAGGCATATAAAGTCGGAAGCCAACAGAGCATCCTCAATCAGTTTTCCTCTACAGTATGATGTTGGAGATCCCCATATTGGGCTCCAAGCATTTAGGTCACCCGCAAGAATTGCTGGAGCTGTGGCTTGTTGCAATAAGTCCAAAATATCGGTATTTGTAAAACTTTGTGTAGGTGGAATGTATGCGCAAATTATATTGAGCTTGAAGTGTATATCAACTTCGACGGCGATTGCCGATATTGCAGACTGGATATCAATTGTTTTATAAGGCAAGCTCTTTTTTTATAAGTATTGCAACGCCTTGCTTACTAGGCGTTATATTTGGAGAGTTATAGAAAATGCTTATATATGGTTTGGGACAAAAGGCGTTAACGTTGTGTGCTAAATGGGTTTCGTTAAGTAGTATTAATGATGGTGAAAGAGACTTAATCAAGAGCTGGAGCTCATGGTAATTATTGTAAAATCCATTGATATTCCATTGTAGAACTGAGAACATTGGAATTTGAAAAGAGAATTGAGATAAGCTAACAAAGAGGAAGTGGTTAATTGTTTTTATACGTGTTTTCTGTTTTTTTTTTTTTGTTTTATGTTTTGAGAGAATTTATAAAAGTTTAGTTTATGCTTGAGTGAGTATGAATATTAATTGAGTTCATCGCTAGCAGATAATATATCCGCAGAGTCTTCGGCACTCATTGTTGAGTCCTCCGCCAGAGCGAGAGATAAGTTCCTAGAGTTAGTGTTGATATGGTTTGCGTTGCTGATGGGTATGTCAGTATGTGCGGCTGTGATTAGATTGAGTGAGCGCTGATCTTTAATGTGAGAGGTTGATTCGTTTATAAGTTTGGTGAATAGGTTATTGAGAGTTTGCGGAGTAAACTCAGATGATTGATCACCTGATGTTTGAGGGGCAGATAATTTTGAATTAACAGGTTTGACAATTTCTGATGAGTTTATTTGCTGAGTATTTGCATTGCTTGAGACAGTAGATGAGAATGAAGGTGCATTTTTGGGAAGAGTGACAGTTGAGTTGTATATTTTTATGGCTTCACGTATGGTGCATTTTTTTGTTGTTTTGAGTTTTTGTATTTCTTTCGCTTGCATGAATTTTGGACAGCTGTTCGAAGAGGCCGGGTGATCGGCATGACAATTAGCGCAAAACGTACGTGTGCAATTTAGGGGGTTGTGGGGAGGTAGGCTGCAACTATTGCGTGCTGCTTTTCCCTTGCAATGCTTGGCGTTGTATCTAAGCAACTGGCAATTTTTGCATCGCATGGGGTTGGGAACGTATTGTCTCACATTAACCTTACGCCAGGCAATGTCAATTTGCTCCGGAAGGAAGGTTGAAGGTTAATAGTACTACACCGTTTGGTGTCAATTGATTTGTTTCGTGTTTTTTCTGAAATTTGTATGCGGCGATCACTCCTTGCGGACTTAGTTCACTTACAATTTCTGCTTCACTTACATTGTTTAGAAAGGGTGCAAATACAGTGCCATTAGAATGATTTAAATTATCGTGATATTTGGCTTTTATGCTACAGATACCACGGAGGTATTTCAATGCAATGAAACGTTCAGCTATTTTTTCACTGTTAACTAATATCAGGATTTTACCATCGCGGAGCTCACTTACTGAGTTGAGTTCACTACTCACAGCACAGATGGCCTTATGTACAGCAAAGCAGGAATATTGCATAAGGGTCTTATTTTCTTCAGTTGATTCAATTGTGATATACTTGGGAGCATTACTATTTTTTTTTACTGTTGGTAGATTGGGGAATGCAAAGAGATCGCTAATGTCGAGTTTTTGTTTGGATTTCTTTTCCTTCTTTTTTTTTTACTCCGGAGCCATCGGCAAGCACGGCGAACCGATTGCTCCCAAGGGAATTGGGCCCGGGGGCCATTTTGCACTAAAACACTGAATGTTGTAATAACACAAGTTTTGTTTGCGTTTAGATGTAGATTTTATAAATAAAAGAAGTTGAAGGTGAAAAGTGACAAAGCACGTGTTTTACACCAGAAGTAGTGAGAGCACAAAGATCAGAAGCACACACGAAAATACAACCGCTCGCTGTGAGTAATAGTCGGAGACTCAAAAGAAGACTTATTTAATTTCATGGTTTTATATTAATAATTTTGTTAGTAAATAAATGATATTTCTAGCAGAATGCTCCATTATCCAAGGACCGTGTTTTCTATTAACTCTCCTATCGCTAAGCTTACTTTTCCGGTCAATGCAAGTTGGCATTATAACACTTTCAACGTGGTAAACAATATAGTTACTAGAAGTGGGCGTGGTTAGGGCGGATCGACTTGAGATTTTTATCGAAGAGTAAGATGTCCATCGTAGTCACCTGTACTAAATTTTGAAGCTCTAGCTGCTTCCTGTGATTTCTTGCCTCAAAAACCATTCATTTGACCCATAGTGGATTGTTTGAATCGATGTAAAACTGCTGGTAACATGTGCGCACGTTACAAATTTTCGATGCGTAAATAATTCTATCGAGTACGTACATACTATACATATATACAAACATTTATTATGCTCGATGGAATTTCCATTATATATGTATACATATTATTATGAACAAATGATGTGTACCAAGAATTTTTATTTAATTTACAACTTGCAAAGAGGGACGAACAGGCAGGCAGATATCTTGATCATTTATATACTATATGTACATAGCCCTATATTTATCTCGCTTGATTTTAGATGATACAAACAACCATTAGGTGCACAACTATTACACTCTGTACAAATTCGGCAATAGGGTTCACATTTTGTTAGAATTTTTCTTCAAACAAATATTAACCTATGAGAGGGTAAGAAAAGACTCGCGGGTGTGAGAATTGGAAAAATATAATAAAAATTTTCATGATCTTTTTTACTTAAAAGCAGACTTGGCGTAAACAATACATCTGCATATCCGAATTATTTATGGTATTTCAAGCAATCGTTAACGTGAAAATTATTTTATGCCGTTCAAAATGTTGCCGCAGTATAAATAGATTAATTAAAAAGAAATTTAAATGAATCTTATTACATTTTATTTGACTTTGAAATGTACATATACAAACATAATCCTATCCCACAAATTTTTTCCCTTATTAGCATCATTAATAAAAGGTAGCAATTGTATGAAATAGGCTGTAAGACTCCAAAAATATAGTATACGTACGTACACTTTTTCTACATTTTATGTGATGAAGAAAACTAACAACATTAACAAAATCATCAATTAAAATACTAATTTGAAAACAATTAACAATTGTTGTATTTTATTTCACCGGTTTTGTTTTAAATATAGTACCACCCAACATCGATGATTCACTCAGTTCCAGTGATGTTATTGTACGTGAAGGTACTAATATATCCTTGCGTTGCCGAGCCAGTGGTAGCCCACGACCAATTATTAAATGGAAGCGAGATGACAATTCAAGAATCACAATTAATAAAAACCATATAGGTATGTACATTCATATATGTATCTTACCATCATTGTATACATATATATATTCATGTCCGTATCGAACAAATCATTTGCAACTGAAATATGGTAATTAAAATAATGCCGATTACACAGACGGTAATTGCCGTTGATCTTCTATTTTAATTTTGTTTTAAACATTGGATGTTGATTAAGGTAAACAAAACAAATTTATTCAAATGTCACTCTTTATTTGTTTAATAAAAATAAAAATAAGAAATAAAACATAAACATCTAAATTCAATAAGACAACACATATACTACTCCTAGAAAATGGAATATTAGTTTTTGTTTAATAAAAGTTAAATCTAGTATTTTGTGGCAAACAATCAATAACAGCTAAATTTCTCCAACATGGCCTGGGCAGCCATTGCCTCTTTTTTCGCTGAACTATCTAAATGTCGCCGAATTATATACAGCACAATGCGAATTAAATCATCACCGCACCATATAGGAGGACAAAGAAAGAACTTTAATTGATCTTTTTCTCTCAGTCGTACCCTTTGCAAATGTGCTTTCAAGATAAGGAAATGACGAGATATTAATCAAGACATGAATGTTCATTTCGTGCGACCAAGTGAAAGCAATGCTGTTCACAAAGAGACCTATATGCTTCTGTTTCTTATCAGTCTGAAGCAGAACTAACGGCGCTTGTTGTCCCAAATATCAATATCATCGGTGTTCGCCAGCAGCGTACATTCTTATAGATGATTATACCTAATGTAATTACTTTAGTTCATATTTATTTTACGCAAAGATTGAACAAGTTACCGATAGGGAGTCTCTTCCGAAATTATAGAAGCCCAATCGGAGGCTTGGTGTTGGCACCAAGTTCAGATAAGCGGGAAAAGGGGTTTTTTCGTGCGTGAAGGGGATTTAAAATCTTCTTTTCATGGTTTTTTCCAAGACTTGGTGCATGTGAAAATCTTGTCGTAATTTTACAGGTCTAAAGCCACATGACAAGGTCCAATCAGATGGGTTCTTTACACACTACATCGATACACCTAATTTATATTAATGTGGGCAAATATTTAAACGGAAAATCATTTGAATTTTCTTAAATATGGCTAAGCACATTCAATTTTGTCACGGACGGATGTCACTATATCTTTATTTTTTAATAAATTCCAATGATTTAAAGACGGCATCATAATCATTCATATGAAATTCAAAGTCACTCTTTCTCTTTGACACCATGTCTGACATCCACTGATCTGTCAAATACTACTGCATGAAAATCCTAACCTCAAAAAAATCACCCGTTACTACTCCTAGAAAATGGAATATTAGTTTTTGTTTAATAAAAGTTAAATCTAGTATTTTGTGGCAAACAATCAATAACAGCTAAATTTCTCCAACATGGCCTGGGCAGCCATTGCCTCTTTTTTCGCTGAACTATCTAAATGTCGCCGAATTATATACAGCACAATGCGAATTAAATACATCACCGCACCATATAGGAGGACAAAGATAATGAGGGACTTGTAGAGTTTGATCTTTGTTCGTCTCAGTCAAAAGTAGCGCCTGTTAGCAAGAATGGTGCTTTCAAGATAGAGGAAATTGACGTAGATGATTAATCAAAGACATGAATGTTAACATTGTCGTGCGAGCCAAGTCGCGAAAGCAATGCCTGTTCACAAAGAGACCTATATGCTTCTGTTTCTTATCCAGTCTGAAGGCAGAACTAACGGCGCGGTTGTTGTGCCCAATGATATCAATATCATCGGTGTTCGCCAGCAGCGTACATTCTTATAGATGATTATACCTAATGTAATTAGCTTTCAGTTCATATTATTTTCACCAGCAATAGATTGAACAAGTTACCGATAGGGAGTCTCTTCCGAACGACTTATAGAAGTCTTTCCCAATCTTGGAGGGGCTATTGGTGTTGGTCTACCAAGTTCAGATAAAGCGGAATAGAGGCGGTTTCTTTTCGTGCTGTCGAAGGCGGATTTAAAATCTTCTTTTCATGGGTTTTTTCCAAGACTTGGTGCATGGTGAAAATCTTGTCGTAGATTTTACAGGTCTAAAGCCACATCGACAAGGTCCAATCAGATGGGCTTCTTTCACACACTACACTCGATACGACCTAATTTGCGATATTAAGGAGGCTAAAATAATTTTAAATTCAGTTGGAAAAAGAATCGAAGTTTGAGTAGATTTTACAGTTATATGGCTAAGCAAACAGAGTTGCAATTGTTTTGTCACGGCGGATTGTCATATATTTTATATTGTTTTCAACTATTACCGGCGAATGAAAAAGAGATCACAATAACCATTTCAAAATATGAAATTTCGTATTCTTTTCTTACTTCGTTTTGATTGTATGTAAGCACGAACATATGTATATCCGCTCGGGCTTCGTTATTTACTAATTGCGACTATTGTACATTACTTTATCACTAATTGTTGATGATAATAATTGATGATTTCAGTGAACGAATGGGAAGGAGATACGCTGGAGATTACAAGAATATCTCGGCTTGACATGGGCGCCTACCTCTGTATAGCATCGAACGGAGTACCTCCAACAGTGTCCAAGCGTATTAAGGTCAGCGTAGACTGTAAGTGAATAGCACATAACGAGCAATGTATGCAAATATGGTACTGCCCCGCTTACCCCACAAAATAAAAACCATGGAAGTGGCTTTTGCCGAGTTATTGCACTTGCCGATGTCAAATAAGTTGTTCTTAATTTTGTAAATAAAATTGCATATATATTTGGGAATCATGTCCACTTATTAAATCCTATATATTTTATACTGAAATGCAAATTAACATAAACGCATGCAAATACTATTACTATTTCTTTCTAAATATTTCATTAATTTTTGTGTTTTTTTTCGGCAAAGCAGGTTTTCAACACAAAACGAAAATATCTTCAGGAATATTATTTTTCTCAGACAACTAAATAAATTTGTTAAAATGTTTAATAACAGCATTGATAGCTGCAAATATTTCATTCACTTTATCATCATCATCACAATCGTTCGATAAGTCATTGATCTTGCCCTCATCATCCCACAATGTATTAGGGTTAATAAAATAATATCAAGACTTATAATAAAGTCTACCAAAATTATCCATGTCTTATAGCTCAACTAGCGAACACCGCAAAACCGCAGTCCGAATCACCTGATACGACCTATCTAACAAGAGCGCAATGTAAATGATTAGCCAACACAGCTTCTACCGCCCGCTTTACTGTACGTTAAAGTACGTTTACATATGAACTTAATCCCGTTATAAGCTTGTTCAATAATCTACACGTTTACATAGGCAAATGAGATTATCAACTGTCAAATTAGTTGTATTTGTATTCATCTTGGTGAATTGTAAAGTTTCGTGAATCAATATTTTTACTCGGGAACTAAAAAAGAAAAAATAATAAAAATTAAAGATATGGAAGAAAAACAAAAGAACGCGATTGTATACTTGATTACGCAGATTGCTGCCAGTAATAAGAAGTTGGCAGAACTACGGAAAAGACGACAACTTAGATTGGAAAAAACATTAACTGAGATAAAAATGCAAAATTCCATATTGGTTTTTGTAATAAATAACAATAGGCCGAAACGTTTGTGGAAACACGTAAGCAATTACATTATTTTATAAAATTCCCACTTGCCGCTGTATTGTAGGAAAGGCACTGTAATTTTTGGGAGCTCGACGTTGCTTTCAGTAGTGACCAATTCTTCAAGGAGAGCTTCAGAATGAGTCGGGAATCATTCAAAATTTTATGTAATGTTCTAACAAACATTGGCAAACGTGATACTACATACCGGCAATGTATTTCATTAGAAAAAAGAAAAGCTATCGCTTTGTATGCCCTTGGTTCTTCTGCTGAGTACAGAACAGTTGGAAGACTATTCGGGGCTTCCAAAACGTCTGTATGTTTTATCCTTAAAGACTTTTGCAGAGCCGTGTGGGACATACTATCGCCTAAATATTTAGCCAGCTAATTTGTTACGCAAAAAAAAATTAAGGAGTGCAGGATTTAGAAAAATTGGATTTCCCCAAAGTCTGAGCGCAGTAGGTAAGTGAATGTGAAGTATTTTACCCATAACATGCAAATACAATTTATTTCAGATGGATGTCATATTGAGATTAAGCCCTCCGCATGTGATGCTGTTGACTATTTCAACTACAAAGGTTGGTACTCAATGGTTTTACTAGCCCTCGTAGACTACAGGTAAGTTAACAACATACATGTTTCGAAAATACTTAAAACATTTTTTTTTAGATATAGGTTTAGGTACATTAATTTTGGAGCACCCGGTCGTTGTAATGATTCCCAAATATTTGAAAAATCCGACTTGAAAAGAATTTTGCAAAACCCTCTGCTTAATGAGAATGCGAAAAAACTTTGTAACACTAATGTCCCAATTGTAGTTCTTTGAGACTCGGCGTTTCGCTTCAATACGTTTCTAATGAAGCTCTATCCCTATAACCAAGCCGCTGAGGATCACGAGAATGTTTTCAATTACCACTTATCTAAATCTCGAAGGGTTGTGGAGAACGCTTTTGGCCACCTGAAGGCAAGGTTTAGAAGGATAGGGAAAGGAATTGACAACTATATTAAAAACGCTATATTAATAATAAAATGTTCTTGCGTCTTGCACAATTTTGTAAATGAAATGAATGATAGCATAAACACGAAATGGTTGCAAATGCAAACAATTTTCGAAAGCGCTCACCCACGAGAGCAACCTGATCCATTATTCATTTCTGGAACCGACGGCCCTAATGCAGAGAACATCAAAAAATCTATAGCTATATTTCTATGTATAGTAAGGGTATGTGTTCAGTTCTTTTTTTCTCATAAATTTTTCATGTTAATATCACAATATAACAATATTAATTCATTAACAAAAAAATAATAATTCATAAGAAAAACAAAATAATTAATAAATAATTAAAACTTATATGCCTACAAAACAATATAAAATAATAAAAAAAATCATATACATATACATAAGTATATGTATATATAAAAATAAAAAAAAAATCTTCTAATGGACTAGATAAATGCTTCGTGGTGTAAAACTTTATTCTCACGTTGTCAAGGAAATGTTGTTATATGCTTCTAAGAATTTTTCGAGGATGGCATTTCTTTCTCTTTCAATTTGAAGGGCCTCTCTGTCATCCTCTTTAATTGCTTCAATTTCCGCCGCAATTTTTCTATTTGAAGCCCGGAATTCCTCCAAAAATTCATTTTGAATATTATTTGAAGTATGTTTTTTCTTTTCCTTGCAGGTTCTTCATCTACAAACGGCAATTTTTCCTGGGAATCCAGAGTAATGGAAGAGCTGTTAAGGGGTGATGCACAGTCTACAACTTTGTGAAATGTAATGAATTAGTTTATAAAAATAAATATGAACTTTTCAAATTTTTGTTTTGTTTTACTAACCTGTGCTCTCCTCCACCAATGTTTCCAAATTAAAGCTTTTATAGCTCCCGAGGATACTATTTATTTTAGAGTAGAATTCCCATGTCGAAGGGCTGCCGCCAGAGGGACCAATAGATTTCCTTTCATCTCTGTAAAATTTTTTGTAATTTTTTGGTAACTTTTATATGAATGAATGCACATGCATATTAAAAAAACTTACTTGTATTTATTTGTCAAATTATGTATTTTCACAGGAAAAGTTCAAAGGTTTTACTAAAATGTGTAGTTTCATAACTAAGAAATAAATTAGGATACCGAACTGTATTTTGGTACAAGTGATCTATGTCTTGACTGAAATTTTTTATAAGGTGGACGTAGCTCCGCCATCAAAATGGTTTAAGGTACATATCCTCCAAACCGTTAAAGCTAATTCAGTCAAACTTGCATGAACTTGTAAAAATTGGACAATGGGCGTGGCACCGTCCACCTTTAAGTGAAATCCTATATCTTAGGAACTATCCGATAAATCTCAGCCAAACTTGGTACGTTAACCATTCCTATTACACACTCTGAAAAGCTGTGAAATCGGACAACAACGACGAAGACAACAACGAAGTCTTCCCATATATTTTATTAACTTTAAATACCATCTGATTCTCTCACTTCCAGTAATCAAACACTAAAAGCCAAAAAAGTGTCGAAATCATGCCATACATTTCCAAAACCCCAGACACCAAATATCTGGACTCTAGTGCATTTGACTGATTTTATAAAGCTTTTAATAGCTTCACTTGTATGTATATTTATTCAGTGGTACTGAAACTGAATGACTTGACAAAAGAATCACAGTTAAGTAGATACAAAAAAACAAAAACATGAACTGTCTACCCTAGCAAAACAGCATCAAATTTCCTTGCTGTCATTTCAATAACAAATTTAAGAAGGAACGTTAGTTAAAAAGCTAAAAAATTATTATATATATTATGAAAGTGGAAAATATACAGCTAGTTATTCTATACTTTTTAGTTTGAAAGGGTTTTTAAACTATATTCATTTAATTTGACATCCGACTGCTGCTCGTGGTTCTAAGGTTTCATTACTTCGACAGATGTAGGAACATTGTGCGCGGTCAGAAAACTAAATAAGTTGTTTAAACCCGAATTGTTTAAAATAAAACTCCGATCCCTCGCTTCGTTAAATTAAAAAAACATTATGAAAATTTTGGTTGCATGTTAGAATCCGATTTACATATACAAAGACGGGGCAAATCTGATTGATAACCCTGGATGATTGTCAAATTACATTATACCGCAAAATCGACTTTTTCCACTTAGTGATAACATTATTATTAATCACAGTACTTTTGAAATGTATGTTCCGAATAGAAAGGATGACGAAAAGAGTTGAAATCCGGGTGGCTGTCTGTCCGGCCTTCCCAGTAAAAATTGAGATATCTAAAAGAAATTGGTATGCGGGTTTCTTAGTAAAAAAACCAAATTGTGTTCGTAGATGGGCGTAATTGGACCCCTGCCACGTTCACAAATTGCCATGAACCGATAACCTATGAAGTGCCAACTAACTAAGCATGGGACACCTGCGGGCAAACAATTTAACTCGGCGCAAATTCTATAAGAACTTCTATAGAACGTAAAAATGAATTAAGTCGGAAGATAATCCCGCTCACACTACATATAACAGTACTTTTCAAAACTACTAAAAGCTCTATAAATCAGTATCTAATTTCGCCAGAGACATTAAATCTCACCTCCTAAAGGGTATGAGAAGGCGCTGTAAAAATTGGACGATGGGCGTGGCACCGCCTAGCCCCATAGGTACCGAATATGTGCACCCCAGTATCTATAGTTGACTTTTGACCGAAAATATCGGTCAATGTGTGAGATATACAATTAAAATTCTGGAAGAATCTTTTCCTTCCAATAGTATTCTGTGTATCAAAATTCAGTTGAATCGAGTCAATACTTCCCTGAGCCCCACAAACCTAATTTAAAGATTACAAAACTACAGAACATATTTTACTCATAATAGTACATCTTTGTGCCTAAATACAATTGGGTGAAAACTTGACCTAGCCATAAACGCTCTGATTGCCGATGAACGCTTTCTCGCTTTTGTAGCTTGTCACGAAAAACGGGCAAAGATATTGTCGCTTTAATTTGCAAAATATTAAAAGATTGTCGTAGAAAAGGCAAAAATAATGGTAATAATATGAGCGGTAAATATGAAAGAGCGCAAAGTCATGTCCAACGTAAAACCATGTATGCACTTTTTTCGCCAGGTGGTGCCTCGAGCAATAAGCAAATTTGAGCTTTCCGAAGTAAACAGGACAGGAAAAAAAAGAACAAATGGTTTTTCAGCAAAATGAATTTATTTTGTTCAAAATGTCTTCTTCTGCTTCAATATAGCTTTTTACACGGTCCAAAAGCTTGTCAAACTAGTGTTCTAGCTCGTTGGCCACTATGGCCGCCATTATGCCGGTATGCCAAATAATCGGTCACAAGCGTCAATCGATGAGACAGCGCATTATTGTGCAACAAACGCCAAATTTCATCTTCGCGATATTCAGGCAGAACATGTCGAACACGCCGCACCAAACGGTACAAAACTCCAAAGTAGAATAACGCATTAACGTTTTGGCCAGGTGGAACAAATTCTTTGCGGACAATACCCTTGGAATCACAAAAACAAATCGGCATTGTCTTCACTTTTGACTTCTCTATGTGCGAAATTTTTTGGGTTTCGGGTCATCCGATGCCTTGGAAACACTACGTTTCGTCACCAGTCACGATATTGTAACGGAAGTTTTTGTCCATTTTAACCTCTTTAATGATGTCCTTCGAATGTTGGATTCTGAGCAATTTTTGATTCAATTTGTACGGAACAAACCGTGCACACACCTTTCGTAAGCCCAAATGTTCGGTCAAAATAAGATAAATCGATGTTTTGGAGATGTTCAATTCCATTTTCATGAATTTTGCTGATTTCGGCTGATTTTTGATGAATTCACGCACAGTTACGATGGAATTTCTAGTGATCATGGATGCTGATAGGCCCACATCTTAACCGTCATTTATGTCCTCACGACCACTTTGAAAACGTTGAAGCCACGGGATAGGCAGTCATCGGTAAAATTTTACAAATTTTGAAACAAAAGTTAATGTTGGCTCATTGTTCGAAGCTCATTTTCGCACCGGTAACGCAAACATACTGTCACTTAAAACGCAATAACTTCACTTCCAATACATGAAATGTTGTGAAATTCTCACTGGACAATCGATAAAGATATCAGATTCAGGGAGCGCTAGATACCTGTTTACCTTTTACATGTTTGAATGAAACATTTCTATCTTTTTATTATTATTAACTGTCAAGTCTTGCTTAGCATATATTCCGGCATAATCCGTAAAAAATTTTTTTAAAACAAACTTCTTCCACCCAACATTATAAAGAAAGCAAAATTAAAACAGATTTTACTTATTCTCGAAACAAATTGTGTACAATTGACTTTTGACGCATTTCCTTTGATTTGACTTATTTTCATTGCTTTCAATTGCAAAAGTAAAAATTTTATTGTTTAATGTTCAAGTGTTGATATGAAGCGATTGTGATTTCCAGCCAGTTTTCCTTTTTTACTTTTTTATTATTTCGCTCTTATTTTCCTAATATCTAGTAGCTCCTAGCATTTAAGGTACAAAGCTTTTATTACAGCTAATATCTTCAGGTGTTACAGTAAATACCTTTATATTAAGAGAAGTACGGAATAGCAAAGTTTAGGTGTAACCGAAATTTTTATACTTTTGCAAACCGGAAGAATGAAGCGCTGGTAAAACTTTATAATAAAGAAATAACTTAAAAATAAATAATCTTGTATTTTATTAAGTTATAAGTATTATGGGTCAGTTAGTTTAATATCTATGGTACGTATGTATATTTTACTTAGCTTAGTAGTTATGGGAATTTATATGTTTTCGGTTAATGACGGTTTGTGGGCATAGCAGTGATCCTATTACGGCCATCAATGAATTTGTCCTAATTTTTTGCCAAGAAACACGCAGAAACGGACGGACGGGCTACGCTTGTATATGAATATATACTCTTAAAACTAACTTATTACACGGTTCTTACTTCAATTTATACTAACTAGTATGATAGTTTGTTTAGATATAGATATATATTATATTATTTGTTTATGTCTGTTTACATACATTACATACATATTGTTTGCTTAGATACATTTCCTTTGTTATACCCTGAACAGGGTATATTAAGTTTGTCACGAAGTTTTTAACACCTAGAAGGAAGCGACGGAGACCCTATAAAGTATGTGTATATAGAAATGATCAGTATGTCGAGCTGAGTCGATTTAGCTATGTCCAACTGTCTGTCCGTCTGTCTGTATACATACGAACTAGTCCCTCAGTTTTTAAGATATCGTTTTGAAATTTTGCAAACGCCTTTTCTCTTCAAGAAGCTGATCATTTGTCTGATCGGCTGATATCGGACCACTATGACATATAGCTGTCATACAAACTGAATGATTGGAATCAAATGCTTGTATGGAAAACTTTCAAATTTGACAAGACATATTCAGGAAATTTGTTATAGATTATTTTCTAAGACAACGATGTAATCTCCGAAGAAATTGTTCAGATCGGTTAACTATAGCATATAGCTGCCATACAAACTGAACGATCGGAATCAAGTTCTTGTATGGACAAGTTTCACATTTGATAAGATATATTCACGAAATTTGGTGTATATTATTTTCTAAAGCAACAATGTAATCTCCGAAGAAATTGTTCAGATCGGTTAACTATAGCATATAGCTGCCATACAAACTGAACTGGACAACTTGTACATTTGACAAGATATATTTACGATTATTTTTTAAGGCTACAATGTAATCTCCAAAAACATGTTCAGAACGGATTACTATAGCATACAGCTTTATAATACAATCTGAACACATAGTTACTAACAGAAATGCACCTGTGAAAGGTATTTAGCTTCGGTGCTCTAAGAGAAGGTTGTTGAGGTATTCAAACTCAATGTTGTTTTGATACTTGTTTGTTTATGATTGATTGTTGTAGTGATACTGCATTTCAACTATTTCAACTCAAGATTGTTTTGGTGCAATTTCTTTAATGTTGTTTTGATACATTCTGTTTAAATCTTAAGAAATACGCTCCTTAACTTCCTCTGCAGCAACATTGCAATATTATAAAAATACCCGAAAAGCTGCGATGTTGAGAAAAAGTTCAATCATAATTTGAGATGAGTGACTAACAAATATTCTCGAAGCTTTGTACGGAAAAATGCAAAATTTAACGGCAATGATGAATTTTTTGGTGGTGTTACCCTAATACTCTCTGGTGATTTCACTTAGACTTTCGTTGAATACATAAATATGCACGTAAAATTGTAAACTAAATTCTGCACAAATATACTTCGAACGATTGACTTTGACTTTGTGGTTCGTCTTCTTCTTTATTGGTGTAGACACCGCTTACGCGATTATAGCCGAGCTTACAACACCGTGCCAATTGTTCTTCCTTTTCGCAGATTGGCGCCAAGTGGAGATTCCAAGTGTAGCCAAGTCTTTCTCCATCTGGTGTTTCCAACAGAGTGGAGATCTTACTTATCCTCTGCTTCCTCCAGCAGTTACTGCGTCGACTACTCTCAGAGCTGGATTGTTTTCTTCCGTTCAGACGAAAGACCAACAGCGTATTCGCTGTCCTTAAGTCGCTGAACTATGTCAATGTCGGCATATATCTCTTACGGCTCAACATTACAATCGACTGCGGTATTCGTTAATGTCAATGCGCAACAACAACAACCTTTCTCTAGAAAACTCGTACCGTCGACTCATCAGATGTTACCATCGTCTATGCTCTGCACATATAGTAGAACGGAAATAATGAGTGACTTATAAAGTTTGGACTTTACTTCTCAATTGCCTACTCCAAAGTAGAACCTGTTAGCAAGAATTATTTTGCGTTGGATTTCGAGGCTAACATTGTTGTGGCTGTTAATACTGGTCCCTAGATAGATGAAATTATCTTCGACTTCGAAGTTATGACTGTCATCAGTGACGTTGGCGCCAAGTTCACTACCGGACCCATTTGCTTCGCTGTCTTATTAAGTCTGAAGAAAGCAGAACTAATGGCGCGGTTGTTAAGGCTAATGATATCAATATCATCGGTGCTGCACACTCTAATAGAAAATGGAGACGAATACTATTATTTATTAATAGGTGATTATTTTTAAAAGTTAAATTTTAGTTTTGATCTTTTGCATTATGAAAAAGTTTGCAAATAAAATGATGCATATGCAATACCACGTAAACAAATTAAGCAATGCAACATTGCTCAAATGTAAAATAAAGAGAACAACAGATTTTTACTTTGTCACTACGGGCGGAGTTTTTGTCAAATTTCGTTTGTTACGTACGGTAAATACGAAAAGGCGGAACGTGTGAAGCTTCAGTATTATTTTTAATTTTGCATTGCTCAATTTGTTTACATGGTTTTGCACATCTAGCATTTAAGTTCTAATTTTTAAAAATGAAAAAATTTAACTATTGATAATAGTATACCTATTTATAAATAATAGTATTCCATTGTGATTCTGAGTTAGTTTAAAGATATTTCTAAAACTTGGTAGTCGAAGGAGTCTTTTCGTATTATGCCAATAGATGTCGTTGCATAACATATAGTGTTGGAAAGGTGAGCTTTTAAGCTTCATTTGATCGAAAAAAAATTAAATTTGGAAAAGTGGAACAAAACTTACAGCTGTTCAAAAATTAGTGAAAATAATGAAGAAATTCGTTACATTTTGAAATAAAAAAAAAACAGGAAAAATACCACGCCAGCCACCAATCAGTTCGTGTAGTACAACAATGGCTCGCTCGCTTCCGTTCTGGAAAATTCGAAATTTCGATTTACACTTATGGAATAATGTCTCTAGCGGAAACTATGGTAAAATGGTCGACCAAAATTGTACATATTTTCTTTATTTATTTATTACTATATATAAAAAAAATAAGTTGAAGTTTGACTAGAAGTACGAAAAGACCTTTTCGACTAACCAATATATACAAGTTTATATTTTAATAACTACAAAATATCGATATTACCAACCCTGTGTTATAAGAGGGCAATTCGCTACAATTTAATTATTCTGCTATATAGTGGTTTTATTACTTGCTTCCATTTTTACAGTCCCCCCCATGCTTTTGATACCCCACCAACTGGTTGGAGCTCCTGAAGGTTTCAACGTAACAATCGAATGTTTCACAGAAGCACATCCAACTTCGTTAAATTACTGGACTCGTGGAGAAGGCCCCATTATACACGACTCCTTTAAATACAAGTGAGTACACAATTAATGAATATCTAAAATTTTTTTATTTGCTATTAATAATAAAAATAAAACAGTTTGTAACACTTAAAACAAATATAGATAGTTATAAGTTATTTACATATTAGTAATCAGAAGGTTGGTATTTCAGAGGAGCAGCGCACAAGTTTAGTCGATTTTTACTTTAGCTTTAACTTTCCGCGATCACACTCGTAATAAATGTCAGAGTAGAAAAATGTCCGCGCAATTGGTGCACAAAATTTAATTCAATAATAAAAATATTTATTCATGCGCTTAATATGTATAAAAATGACGAAATGATGTGCAGGATCGAATGTGCGTCAACAATGCGAATAATTTTTGCAATTCTCGTGCACCATATATTTATTGTAATAGCATAGCATTCTTACATAAGTAGTATTTGAGTTAGACAATAAATTATTTCAACATTTATATTTAGACTGAAATGTTTTCTATCGTCCCAAATTTCTCCGTACAAAAGTATATGTATGTATGTACTTGTCTCATGGGCCATTACTGCTATGAAATTAGTGTTGCTTCTACTACATACTTATGAACACCTGGCACCAACTTGATACCTCTGAGAAGTGTGACCACCATTTAACCATTCGGCGGTCATGGTACTTTTTAACATATTCGCTAGTGTTTTCTAACGAAATCTTTTAAACTACGAAAACTTTAAAAATAGCAATTACGCCTCCTTACGTTTATGAGTACAGGAAATGTAAATAGAAATATTAAATATAAAATTTTATTTTATACAATTTGATGTGTTAATTTATTTTAAAGGAAACTACAAAAAGTAAATAATACAATAGAAAATAAATCAAAATAAATTGTTTCAACTCGCAAAGTTTAGTATTAGCTAACTTATATACAGTTTGTCAAGAATATGTTTTTACAACTAATAAAGGACACCGTTTTTATTTTGTGTTGTATTATGTGTTATACTTACTATACATATATTGTAGTCCGTTTTATATTAATAACAACAATATATTAAGATTAACATGATTTTACTAAATCATATTCGTTCGAAATTTTAGTCCATAGTTCATTAATATATGGTATCAATTCATTACGGTTCGAATTTCTTTTGCCACGCTCCGTTAGGTTTGCGCACAAACTCTCAGTTTGATTGCGGTCTTGGCTTCGGGGTGACGTGTTTAGTTTTTTTCGCAATTATAAAGCAACCAAGTTCTTACGATAAGTGTTTTGTGTTTCGGGTAGTTATCTTGATAAAATTTAAATTTATTTCCTTCAAACCCAAATCTAGACGCACTATTGTGTAAATGAAAACATAAAGTGTTACGGTATTGTGTAGCTTCCATATGTCCATCAAAAACAAAAAGATTTTTTCTTTCCAATTTCTCTACAAGAAATGCAGGCTCATACTATCGCCGAAATTTTACCGAACTTTACAATTGTTATAATAAATTTTTGGTTTTAAGCTGTTAAAGGTTGACGCCATACTCTGTTAAGTCCTTCGTTATAATAAAGCATGATCTTCGTTCCGTCATAAAAAATAACGTTGCTATGTAAAATAAGACTTGTGGCGCACGACAGGCGCTTTTCTATGTTCACATTTGACAGCGCAGCTCGCAACGAATATTTATTTTTAAGAAACACTTAGCGAACCGTTTCATGTGATATATCAACTCCAGACTCCAACTTTATTTCATTTGCAATGTTGTTGATACTTCATTATTCGGAACTCATTTCGGTTTTTTAACCTTCATGGTAAATGGAACAACTGACTTCTTTTCTCTTTGCCGGTATGATTAATAACCATATAGTAAGTAAATAAAAAGTTTGTTTGTACAAGGAAAACGTTTCTAATATATAGTGTTCACTTTTCTCTTCATACAAACTATAATAAACTATCCTAATTACATATATCACTCGTCACCCTTTTATCCGTTGTTTCAAAATTAAGTACTATTTTATATACAAATAAAACTTAATTATTTGATATTTATTTTAATACTAAATATGTTCACCAACTGTAGCTGCGCACCGTTACCCATAGCAACGACAAAAATCGAGATTAATTAATCAATGCTCATGTATTAAATAAATGATTTAAAATAATTTAAACGTTTTAGTGCTTTGATTCATTTTTATTTCTTCTTCTTCTTTACTGGCGTAAACTGCGCTTACGTGATTATAACCGAGTTAACAACAGCGCGCCAGTCGCTTCATCTTTTCGCTAAGTTGCGCCAATTGGATATTCCAAGCGAAGACAGGTCCTTCTCCACCTGGTCTTTTCAACGGAGTGAAGATCTTCCTATTCCAGCTTCCTGCTTACCCCGGCGGGTACTGCGTCGAATACTTTCAGAGCTGGAGTGTTTCGTCCATACGTACAACATGACCAAGCTAGGGCACCCACTGTCTCTTAATTCGCTTAACTTTGTCAATGTCGTCAATTATCTCATACAGCTCATCGTTCCATCAAATGCAATAACCCCTGTGGCCAACGCGCGAAGAAGACGACGGGATTTATCAGTAACTTATAGAATTTGGTTTTTATTCGTCGAGAGAGGACTATAATTCTTTTTTGCCTTCAAGAGATATTCTGCGTTGGATTTCGAGGCTGACATTGTTGTTGCACTTAATGCTGGTCAAGATAGACGAAATTATCTACAACTTAGTCGCAAATGCGACAACTGTTTGTTTGATGACAGGATATACTTCGTCTTACCCTCGTTTACAGCCAGATCCATTTGCTTCGCTGCTTTATCCAGTCTGGAGAAAGCAGAACTAACGAAGCGGGTGTTAAAGCCAATGATATCAATATCATCGGCATACTCCCGCAGCTGTACATTCTATTAGAGAATTGTTCCTGCTCGATTGAGTTCTGAAGCCTGAATTATTTTCTCCAGCAGCAGGTTGAAGAAGTCGCACGATAGGGAGGCACCTTGTGTGAAACCTCTTTTGGTATCGAACGGCTCTAAAGCCACAAAGATAAGGCCCATTCAGTTTGTTGACGATGGACCTTTATCTTTCACACAATACGCTCGATGGAACCTTATATGGGATGTTTAGAAGACTAATCCCACTGTAATTGGAGTGTCCCTTTTTGAGGATTGGGCAGAGCACACTTAAATTCCAATCGTCGGGCGTTCTTTCGTCGGACTATGTTTTAGAAAGGAGTTGCATGCTCCTAATCAGTTGGGTTTGAATAGAACGCCTTCTCTGGGCGTTATACTTTCACTGCATTTCAGAAGGCTGGAGAAGTGTTCCCTCCATAATTTTTATTTGCTCTGATCATCGGTTACTAGGGTTCTAAAAGTATTTGCCCCTGTGAAACCTTCTGTTAGCCACGACAATTTTTTGTAGATTACCCCTGTCGACAAGCATGTCAAGTTCTTTTTAATCGCGCTTTTCCGCTTCTCTTTTTTTTTGCAAATTCATCTCGTTACCCTCTTCAACTCTCGGTTTCTAATCCATCCCGCACGTATTGTGGTCGATTTTAACGTTACGAGGTAGGCAGGCTGCTTTCTTTCCACTGCGACACGGCACTTCTCATCGTACCGTAAATGCCGTCCCACAGCTCTCTTATAACCAGTAGAAAATCGTTCGGCTGTCGATTGCAGCTTCTCGACGTCGAACCTTTCCTCTGTATGTTGGCGTGCGTGTTTTGCTGCACAGAGGCGGGGGCGTATCTTGACTACAACAAGATAGTAGTCCGAGTCCGAGTTAAGACCTCGGAGCGTACGCTCATCTAAGACACTGGGGGCGTGTCTTCTATCTTTCATAACAAGATCAATCTGATTGGTGGCTTTTTTGCGATGGGATCTAGTACTACAGATAGCCATAATTCCCCTTCTCACTTTAGCTCACCTTCAAACGGATGTTCTTTGGCTACCCAGAGGATAATTTAAGCTTATAAAACATTGTCTTGTGAACTGTACATATACATATGTATTTAAAAATTAAAAAATATAGCATTTGTAAATGTTAATATTTTGGCATATCATTTGTATCAATCACAAACTTTTTATTTTCAGTATTTCTTAATTTATTGGAACTGTTTGGTAAAGCCTAACAATAATTATTAAAATTTATTTAAAAACTAAAGAAACCCAAGAATGTGGTTGAGATTCTTTGGTAGAACGTTGCTCTCTAGTAGGCTGGTAGATCACTTCTTTTTTAACGCGCTTGATTGCAGGAATTTTCAAAGGCATTAGCCAATGGTTTTTTTTGATCATAGTAATATGTGTTTGTGAAGTGGTGCGAAAGCTTACAAACTTTTACGTAGTATTGAAATATTGCTTGGGTGGGTGCAATTACAACACCAATTTGGTTTTAAAAGCTGTTAAATCGTTTAAGGCAGAAGAAATGATTTTACGACGAAGATTTACTAACAACTTACTAGCTGAAGAGAAATTACCTCCACTAAAATTCTTGTTTATTTGGGTGCCCAGTGAGAATCACACCACTGTATTTAAGTTTTTATGAGTCACTAAAACTCGTAGTTAAAGTTTCTAATTAAAAGCATTATTTTAGCAGATAGGAAATAAATTATAATTTATTTGTAATAAGAATTCCGGTTACAACAAATGGAAAGTTATTCAAATAGGGAAACAAATGCAGGATCGATATGGAACGAAGCGATGCCGAAATAGTTTAGGATGATGACCGATCCAAAGTTACGCAGAAGCGTTTGAGTTCTGCCTCGAAAAGATGCGCTTAGGCCCGTGTCTGCTTTCACATTGTCCATTCTTTTTGTTGAGAGGGTTGGTGTACATATGTAGTGAGTTGTGCTGTAGTGTTCTCAGCTGTGGTGAGTTGCGCTGTTTTATTAGGATGCGCCAGTTCTACCGGGTAGAGGGGGTGGATGCTTAACTCATTTAAACATCCTGGGCCCCCTAGGCGAATATTTTGCCTAGTTTTTTATGTATTATATAACATGAAACATGTTATACATATAAACATGTTACTGATGGTCGAGCAGCCGAAGACGCAGAATATTAGCTGTAAGGAGCGATTTTGGTTTTAATACAAAATTTTATATTCTGTAATTATTGGTGCTTGAGGTAGTAAATGTTTTTGCGTGTTTTGACGATTATTGTACCTATTATTATCGTAAACTAGTTGTTTGCTTTAATTGATTTTATTAGCTGTTATGTAGAATTTCTTATTTCATCGGTTTGGTATACCTATTGTTTTTTAGTTGCCTTTTCTGTATGATCGGCAATTATTTGCATTTAATTTATTCTCTTTATTCTCGGCTTACGAAGGATTGTAACTTCACGCCTGGCTCAGATATTATATATGGCCATAATGTGTACTCCTTATCCCTGGAGTGAGGACTGTGACCAAAGAGGGATCTTGCGAGAGAGTGACCATAAAATGGACAACTCTTCATAATTAATTTGAAGCTTTGTACAGCTGATTCCCATAACCCACCCATATGAGAAGCGTTGGTTAGATACGATAAAAGCGACCTCAGCTTTGTAAGAGTAGGTGCGCCAATGTATCGCATTGGGTGTCTTCTGATCCTTAACTTCCTTTTTGATTTGTATAAAATGTGTCAATTTTTCGACTTTTGGAGACAATTTTGTTATATTTTATGTTTAGGTGCATATTCACTAATTTAGCGTTTATTAATGCGCCACATAACTTGAGATTTTTTAAGGATGTTTTTTGTCTTATTATTGGCAAAGCCAATTCTCTACAACCTGTTTTCGTTTTCGGAATCTGGTTTTTATATGCTGGCAATAGGTTGCAGTAGAGCATATTTTTTTTGTTTTGAGTAAGTGTCGTTGTTATAAGAATACTTCAGTAAAAGTTGAGATATAACGATTAGCACACATGTTGTTTGGCATCTTCGAGAGAATGTTATTGCGGATAGGCGGAATCGAAATTTTACCATGTCCACAAGATGACGTTAATCGAACACCTATAAAATACCGTAACTAAGCCGCAAAGTAAAATACAAAACAGTAATTTGGTACTGAAACCGCACTTAATAGATCTTATTCACATGTCCCACAAACCTCTAAAGCCATATCAACCAAACTTGCAAACGACGAATCATTTTGGCACTTTCTCAGACTGTGTGAATATGTTAAAAACTACTAAAAGTGCTTAAGTGAATAATCACTAAATAATTACGACAGAAAATAAATTTTTTAATAACTCAATTTTTTATTCCGGTGTGCGGATAGGAGAGTTTCTCCAGAGGAGGAATATCCAAAAAATAATATAAAAATAACTTATATTATTTTAAATATTCACGATTAAAAGTTCAAAAATTTGCACTAATAACACATGGTATCTATGTATGTTTCACTAAATTCTTTCACGCTTTTCACTATGTTTATTTAAATATACACTCTAAAATTGGAATAAGTTTACATTCCACTTTTATTTTGCTATATTTTACCTAAATTTATTAATTTAAAAATCACTTAGCACACTCAGCGTTGAAAAGGTTAGATTGTTTACAATTATGAAGAAAACGAGCGTTGCCACATCTTAACAGTAAAATGTAGGATATTTAACGATTTTTCTTTGTTTGTTTTTTCGCGTGATTTTTTTTTTCTATGTTACCTATAATAAAAAATAGTTTCCAACATTTTTTAAATTTTAATTGAGTTGTGAATACATATTTATTATATGTAGATGGAATATGTATGTATATGTATTATATGTGATTTATATTTAATAAACACGAATAACTAAAACTCTATTATAATATCATAAAATTTGTATCAAAACGGGGTGACTGATGTACTTTCGCGTAGAACTCCTTTCTGCGTTGGCGGCCTTTGGCCGCGTTCTAAAAAAATAACCCTGGCCGAGCGAATACCCGGGCTGACGAAGTACTTTCGCAAAGTACTCCTTTCTGCGTTGAAACTAAAAAAAATATATTTAGTTTTCGTTACAAAGTCGTTAAAGTAGTTATATTTTTTTTTTATCAAGCACTCATATTTAAACAAATTTTGAGTTTTCGTTATAAAATGGTTAAATTTTGGATATTATATCTGTCAGCGATTTTCATTTAATTTTGATAATACGTTGTTTTGTATTTTAGGTGACAATATATATAATATTACATACTTGTTTATTTAATTAAATAAAAAATATATAAATGTGCATGGAAAGACTTTACACTTTATTACGTAGTATTATTATATAATACTAGCTGACCCCGCAGCCGTTGTCCTGCGTGAAATTATGTGTTCTGAAATGAAAAGACAAAAATTCGTATTGTGTCGATAATCATTTATTTGCGATTTTTCTACATTTTTTTCATGCAAGGAAATTTTTTGGTTTCTGTTCCGGCGCGTAAACGTACAGAGAAGATGGTTTTCCAACTTGTGAGCACGCCACGTATACTGGCCATGTGAATAACGTAGCATTTCCAAATTTATGCCACCCACTATACGACTATCCTATTGATCGTCATCTCAAATTCAATTTTCACTGGAAACAGAATACGTTTAAACTGAAATGGCAAATCGTTAGAACTCAAAAGAAATCCGTAGAATCAAGCATTCTGCCCCTTATATTTGATAGATGCGTCACAATCAGATTGCGAAACATCATAACGACAGATCAAACTTTGAGACGCAAATGATGCGGTGGCATACCAAGCCTCTCCAAAGAATTTAGAAATTCCCTGGATAATTCACGGTGTCGCCTTCATTGTCAAGACGATCGATCGATTGTATGACCGCAAGTCTCCCGGAATTTGACTTTGAATCTTCCAGTTTGAGTCAACAACATAGGTATTTGTGGCAGCTAACATTGCGCGTGAACTCAAGGAATGGTACTTACGTCCATCTTTCGTGAATTGATAAACAGCATATGGAATTGATATCAAACCATCGAAAGTATCAACCGGAATTGACCTATTTGCAATTCTTAGCGTATACGATGTCAAATGTCTTCGGCAATGTAATTTTTGTTCGTATCCCATAAATGACGCGGATTTGAAGGCTGATCATCGCGAAAAGTGTGCGAACTTCAGTGGCATTCGAAGTAGCTTTCGCATCGTCCATTGTTTGATTCCAGTGATTATCATGTTCCAGCAATTGTAATTGCCGGCTTGCATGTACACACCGTACCATTCACAGTACGAAATGACTCAAATGAAGTTGAACCGCGTACATTACTCAATAGCAACCGAAGGTAGAAGCAATCGTCGTTTTTCGGGAGGATTGTGTAAACTCGTTCTAATGCATTAGTTGGGAACACCCCTGGATGTCCATCTACGGGTTGGCCTTGCTTTCTGCGTAAGTATTTCTTCGACGATGCATCCTATGTATAATATCGAGGCATTTCCAAATAGAGCAAGTTCTCGAAAGTTGAGAAAAACTCCTAAGTATTTATTTTGTTGGCGGCGGTGTTTACACTGGATATACTGTATTCTCTGGGTATTAATAGACTCTTTGGTTTTTCTCCAAATTAACTGCGAGATGCACAACAGTCGGAAAACGTTCATGAATTACATAAGTAAATATCTTACAAAACGCTTCATTGCAGTTCACGCAGCGACCGTATCGTTCAAGACCAATAACCGCCATGTTGCTTTCTTTGGCGACGTATTTTATCGATTAGAACCATATTGGTTTTCATCACTTCGTATAAAATTTCGTATTAAATTTTTTTCAAATACATTATTTTTATAATTACAATATGTAAATAAAAAAACTCTAAATATTCAAGACAATTCATTTTTATTTTTCTATAAAAAACCACCCTCCAAAGAAGTCATGAAAATGGGCATAAGTTACCAGACCTACCTTAAGAATAAATAGCATCAATTATGTCAATACACCAAATCACAAATTCACTGTCAAACGCCCATTCAATTTTTCAGAAAAAATGAACTGCAACCAAAGTTCAAAAAGCCTTTCATGTTAATTCAAACTTTGAACCTTACAGTGAACAAAATTACCAATACAACAATAACTACCAAAACGACGAATACAACTACAACTTTTCCGATACAACAGGAAACGACGAAAACGAACAATCGCTGGACTTGACATACTACTAATAAGGTGACATTGTGTTTATTTTGAAAATTTTTAATTTATTCTTCCAAATCAATTTCATCCAATGCACTTATGCCAACGGATTTTTCAATCTTCGAAACAGTGGTTGTAGTCACTTTCCGGGATGGTCTTTAGTTCCGTCTTCGCTGCGGCATGCATCTCCTCTATCGTATAAAAACGGTGTCCACGGAGAGGTCTTTTGAACTTGGTGAACAGCCAGAAGTCGTACGGCGCCAGATCAGGTAAATACGGGGTTGAGTTTTTAGCGATATGATCACGAATTACGAGGGCAGTATGGGACGCTGCATTATCGTGGTGTAGAAACCAAGAATTGTCTTTCCACGATTCCGGCCTTATTAGGCGCATAGCGTTACGCAAACGACGCATAACGTTGGAAGGAATTTATAATGCACAACACCACGATAATCGAAGAAAACTGTCAACATGATCTCGATTTTTGAGCGACTTTGGCGCATTTTTTTTGGTCTCGGCTCTCTTTTGGCACGATTTTCGCTCGATTGATCGGTTGTTTCGGGGTCGTAAGCATAAATCCAAGTTTCATCGCCAGTTATAATGCATTTCATGACACCCTGGTAGTCGAAAAGCATCGTTTCACACACTTCAACACGACGTCTTTTTTCCAAAAAATTCAATGTTTTCGGTACCAGTCGAGATTTGACGCACTTGAGGCCCAAAACATCTTTCAAAATGGTATTGCCTGAGCCTTTAGATATGCCAACTTCATCAGCAAAGTCTCTAATTGTTAATCGACGGGTTTTCAACACCAAATCTTTGATTTGTTGCACGTCAGTTTCATCGGTTGGGTTTGATGATCGCCCTGGATGCTCTTCGTGTTCGACACCTTCACGGCCGGCTTGGAACTCACTATACCACTTGTAAACATTTTTTTTAGACATACCCTCATCACCAAAGGCTTTCTGCACCATCCTCAACGTATCCGCAGCAGAAACTTGATTCCGTAAACAAAATTTAATGCAAATTCTTTGCTCAACAAATTTCGACATCGCAAAAAGCGAAAAACTCAATTTGAGCAACTCACAAAACGACACGTATCTCAAACACTAATGAATATTTTGACATAAAATTTGACATAAATGTGACTGACAGTACTACCAACCTAAAAAAAAATAATTCTCCAAATCCTTCGACGCGCGCAGTTTAAATTCAAATGTCACCTTATTTTGGGTACAGTAGTACATATGTATGTCCATTTTTTTGATTAAAAAGTTTTTGTTACCTTATTTTAACTGCAAAACGAAGGGTGGAGAAACTTAAAAACTATATACAATCAAATTTAGTACCAAATCCCAAAGAAAACAATAACCCTTTTTACGCAAATTTAATCGGTGGGAAAATACACATTGCCTATCACACTTTTCTAAATTTTTTTAATACCGAAGAATGCAAATTAAGATTTTTTTTGCTGCCCACTCTTACAACTTTTCACCCGATTCTTGGAAATGATAGTTTAAAGGAATTATTAGCATTAATACAATCTAAAGACAATTTCACAATCGTAGCAAACAAACGTAAAATTCAACTCCATCAATATAGAGCGCAAGATATTCATTCCATTCAAATCCGTGACGAACATATGAATACTAAGAAAAAAACAACGAAATTAAACAACTTGTACAAAAACATCGAAGCCTACTTTCAGATTGTTAGACTCTAATAGCAGTTATAACTGCTGACAGATATCCAATACAGAGAATACAATACCCGAAGATTTTCAGTAATCTACTTAAAAAGCAGTTTCCATCAAATTCCTCTTTAGGAATCTGACGTGGAGAAAACAGCTTTTTCAGCCAACAACGGAAAGTACGAGTTCACAAGACTACTTTTTGACTAAAGAACGCCCCATCCAATTCCAACGTGTCTAATGTACATTCTGAGACAATATGTATATAGGAAAAACATGTTATGTCTATAGAGACGTATAATAATATTTAGCAAAGATGAAAAATCTCATTCAGAGCCTATTGAAAAATTTTCGATACACTCCGTAAAGCCAATATGAAAGTACAAGCAGACAATGCGTATATATTCTTTCGTATAATTTCTTCTGCTGGTATTTCCACAAATCCATCTAAAATAAAAAGTATTGCAGATTTTCCATATCCCAAAACACTAAAAGAACTTAGATCATTTTTCAGACTTTTACGCAAAGTTAGCAAAAACCACTTACAATTTTACTTCGTGGCGAAAAGGGTAGAATGTCAAAAAATGTTTCCAAAAAAATTCAAATCCAATTAAAAATGATGCCAAAGCAGCTTTTAATAAAAATAAAATCCACGTTGACATCGAAAGAAGGCATTCTACAATATCCTGATTATAAAAAAAGAGTTCGATTTAACAACAGATGCTTCCAAATATGCCACAAGCGTTGTCTTAGAACAGAATGGAAACCCATAACCTTTACATCTAGAACATTAAGTAAAATTGAAGAAAATTTTGCAGTCAATGAAAAAGAAATGCTTGCCCAAATAATTAAATACTTTTAGAAATTATCTCTATGAAACGGCAGAAGCAATAATCCATGCAGACCATCAACCTCTCACATGCTCCTTAAGCAATAAAAACACTACTTCTAAATTAAAACTGTGAAATGCCATACTCGAAGAGTATAATTACGAATCAAGATATAAACCTGGTATAGCCAACGTACTCGTACATAGTAGCAGATATTCTTTCAAGATCATTTGAAATAAACTTTTTATCAGTAGCCACACATTGAGATGACAGGTCATCACACAACCTAATTCCTGCCATAGAAGTACCCATAAATGTTTTCAAAAACCAACTTTGGATCTTTTTAGGAGCCGAAGATAATTACCAATTTAAAATAATATTCCCTATATACCATGTAATAATTAAACAAGCATTTTCCTCTAATTTCACTTTTTAAACGTTATTTAAAGCCTTCGGTGATAAATGGCATATTTACTTCCAAAGAAATAATGGGAATAATTCAACAAATATACCCAATTAATTTGTTTAAATATAAAATTCGACATACTCAAACGAAAGTTGATTACATTACGAACGAGGACATTCAAAAAGAAACAATATTAAAAGAACATAAACGCGAACAGAAATATAGACGAAAATACAAAACAACTCATTCAAAAATATTATTTTTCAAAAATGAAAGCAAAAATAGAAGCTATAATTAAATAACGCAAAATCTGCAAAGAAAATAAATACTATCGTCATCCTAATAAACTACATTCACTATTGCACAATATCCTGGTGGAATAGTTCATATAGATATATATACAGCACAGGAAAAAATCTTGTATTTACCGCAGTAGAGAAATTTTGGAAATTCGACCAAGTTAGATTATTAAAATCAAAAGCAATAGAGGATATCAGAGAACCCTTGCGGCAAATACTTTTTTTCCTTTGGCGTACCGAAACCCATAGTTCAGATAATGAAAAATCCTAAATCTAAATCTTATGGTCGAAGACCAACTTGGTATTAACATTTTCAAAACACCTCCATTCGCTAGCAAAGTCAATGGATAAGTCGAAAGATTTCACTCCACACTTTCTGAAATTATGCATTGATTTCAAATCGATGTATTTTCTGTCGCACCCTGTCAAGAACTTTTAGATCATTGCACAACGAATATAATTACTCAAAACACTCTACAGCCTGGAAAATACCAATAGAAACTTTTTTGGAAGACGCATTTCAGTAAACCCACAGCAATATGAAAACTCAAAACTCAAGACAACAGATGAAGGACTTAAAAACTCAAAATATAGTACACAAAACAACATCAAGACCTCTGCTTAATTCACATCTCTTTTTATTGGTCTTTCCTCTACTTTCCCCGGCAGGTACTGAGTCGAAAACTTTCAGAGCTGGAGTGTTTTCGTCCACTCGGACAACATGACCTAGCTAGCGTAGCCGCTGTCTTTTAATTCGCTGAACTATGTCAATGCCGTCGTATATCTCATACTGCTAATCGTTTCATCGAATGCGATATTCGCCGTGGTCAACGCGCAATCTTTCGCAGAACCTTTCTCTCAAAAACTGGCAAAGTCGGCTCATCAGTTGTTGTCATCGTCCATACCTGTGCACCATATAGCATAACGGGAATAATGACTGACTTATAGAGTTTGGTTTTTGTTCGTCGAGAGGGGACTTTGCTTCTCAATTGGCTACTTAGTCCGAAGTAGCACCTGTTGGAAAGATTTATCCTGCGTTGTATTGAAAACCGTAATAACGCAAAGAAAAATAATAATTACAAGTGAACACTTTTGCTGCCAAAAATTTGCAAACAAAGTACTAATCACTTTCACGATGGCTAAATAAAAATGCTCACGTATTTAAAGTGTAAAATAATTTAACGTTTATTTAGAACTTATGAAAAATATAATGTTCTATTTGAAATTCGAATATGCCTATACGGAGCGGGGAGGATGTCAACCCGACCGATGAGTGATCGGAGAAGGTGATGTTTTATTACTTCTAGCGAATTTGGTACAATGGTCGAAAGCTGCCCACAGCGCAGTATAGAGCGGAAATGTATATAGAACGAATGTCGACAGTCCAATCGTATGAGACGAATTGGCCTGCTTTCCTGTTGCCCATCCTTTTTGTTGAGTGGTTTGGCGTACAGATGTGTTGAGTTGTGCTGTAGTCTCATCAGCTGTGGTGAATTGCGATGTAGCATTAGGATGCGTCAGTTTTACCGAGTAGAGGGGCTGGATGCTTAACTCATTTAAACAACAAGTGATCTTTTGTTATTCACATCTATTGCTGTGGATTTATGGTAAATTATCGTTTCAAAAAGTTTTTTCGTTCGTTTTGTTTTCTCTTCCTATTCCCTGTATTTGCATACTCTGGTGGAAAAGGATGCATTGACATCCAATAACTTCTTCCTCTTTATTGGCGTAGACACCGCTTGCGCGATTACAGCCAAAATAACAAAACAGCCTCGGAGGACGGAGTCATGTGTAGAAGTTCACTTAAAAAGTTTTCTGATCGCTTTTCACTTGGATGTGGCCAGAAACACGTGGATTCGTTAATTCGGTATACGCCATGGCCAATGCGCGAAAGATCATAAACCTTTCGCAGAACCTTTCTCTTGAAAACTCGCAACGTCGATTCATCAGTTGCTGTCATCGTCAATACCTTTGCACCATATAGCATTTTATGATTTTATTGCATACAATTTGGTACTGGATAATAAAATTGCTTTTTTTAATTAAATAACAAAAAATTTAAAAATAAATAACTATGAAAAGCACATTTCTTCGCCGATTGATCTTAAAAATATTTTCTCATTAAGATGCTGAGGTGATAAGCGACTCCTCAACTGATTTGCGATAAGTTCTGCAAGTGAAAATAATCGCTCACAGGGTACAGACGTCGCAACTATTGGCAAGTACTTTTTAGCTACGTTCCATAGATACGGATATTCAAATTTCATACTTTCCAAAAAACGGAAAAGGATTAGGATTTTTTTTTCCGATTGACAGCCGGGCGTGTCAAATATTGTCGTAATTGTATTGGTAATCCTCCAGCCTCATCAGAATCTGCAAGACTAAGAAAAACTAAAGACTATTTATAAAGAAAGGCTTCGAGTGGTACTTTGTAAAACGAGAAGTAAAAATTTTACCAACTATATTACCATTAGATACCAAGTACAGGAACATTAATGCCTATAGGATAGTGTATGTTTTCAAGAGTACAGCAGGAAGCTGTATAAAGTTACGTAGGTTCTCTTTCTTGCTCTTATAAGTATTTTGCGATAAAAGCAGGTCTTATCTTAATTCCGTCAATTGTCGAAGTCATCGAGTAAAAGTCGATTTTAATCGATTCAACACAGGCTTGAATCGATCCTAAAAAGTCGATTATTTCTACTAAAAGATCGATTTTTGACTAAAGTCAGAGTCGACTTTCCTATCCTTAACGCCGCGGGGGTTGAGGCCGATGATATCGATATCATAAAAGATTTCACCTGCTCGATTAAGTTCTGTCCGTTATTTTCTTCAGCAGCAGATTAAACACGTCGCACGATAGGGAGTCGCATATAACACTGACAAGGCTTTGGGGTCTCCCTTTTGTGGATTGGGCAGCGCACACTTCAATTCCAATCGTTGGGCATGCTTTCGTCTAACCATATTTTACAAAGAAGCTGATGCATGCTCCTTATTAGTTATTTTTTGAACTTCAGACGGGTATTTGCTATTCGAACTTCTTCGTGGTCGGGTAATGGAACATCTGTTCTATCGTCATCGATTGGGGAATCGGAGTTGCTTTTTCCTGGCGGTGTGCCATTCAGCAGGCTCAAGAAGTGTTTCCTCTACAGTTTTTATATGCTCAGGGCATCGGTTAGTACATCATCTGTGGTTTTCTACCGCATTTTTGCGTAGAATTGTCTAGCATTACTCCTGTCGGCCTGTCGATCGTAACTTTGCGAGGTAGGTAGTCTGTATTCTCTCCGCTTCAAAACGTCACTCCTCTTCGTTCCAGCTGTTCTTTTGAATTTTCCGAAAGCCAATGGATAAGGTTGCAGCTGTACGTAAGGAGCTTGAAGTGCCGTTCCACAGTTCCCTTATAACGTGTTGTTGATGAAGTGCAAGTCGAGTAGAAAATCGTTCCGCTGTCTGTTGTGATTGCAACTTCTCAACGTCGAAGCTTCCCTGTGTTGGTTGGCGTGCCTTTTTTGCTGCGCAGAGGCGGGTGCGAATCTTGGCTGCAACAAGATTGTGGTCTGAGTCGATGTTAGGACCTCGGAGCGCACGCACATCTAAAAAATTGGAGACGTTTCTACTGCCTTTTACAACATGATCGATCTGGTTGGTGGTTTTAATCCGTTGACAATCAGGTAGCTTGATGAATTTTCTCATGCATCAATCTAGTACCACAGATATCCATATTTCGGGCCCCGGTGGAGTCGATCAGCCTCAACCCATTTGGAGACGTTTCATCGCTGAGGCTGAATTTACCGGCTGCCGAAGGTACTTTCCTTGCCCACCTTGGCGTTAAATTCGCCAAGCACGATTTTGATTTCGTGCCGGGGGCAGCTCTCATGGGTTCGCTCCAAGCACTTATAGAAGGCATATGTGGTCATATCGTCCCTCTACTTTGCTTTGATGCGGATTGTGGCTAGACGTTCATCCCCCGGGGGTACTCGGCGGCGGAGACTCTCTGCTACCACGAATCCCACACCAAATTTGCGCTCCTTTATATGGCCATTGTTGTAAATGCCACAAGGACCTACTCGTTCAGTCCCTGTCCCGTCTATCGCATTTCTTGAACTGCGGCGATGTCAGCCTTCACTCTAACGAAGATATCAACTAGCTGGGCAGGGGGACCTTCCCAATTAAGGAACCGGACATTCCAGCTGCATGCCCTCAAATCGTTCTGAATTCGTATGCCATGGTCGTCATCAAAAGGCGGGTCTCTCATCCGAGGCCATCGTTTCATGGAGAAAAAATTCAAAGTTTGGAAAGGATGAAAGAACTTCATCTAAACAATACACATCATTTGGAAATTATAAAAAATATTAGATTTGTTAGAAAAACCTAAATCATTATACATAGTTATTATACAAATTTAGCAGGATGTTCGAAAATCCTGCAAATGGGTCTGTGCGGCTTAGATCAATTTTTGCCCAATTGTATCCGTTTTAAACGCAATGATATACTGTTATTCGTAAAATAAATCTGAAAGTTTCATTGAGTTAACTCAAATATTTTTCCGATATATTCAGCATAAAGTTACCAGCAAGTTAGAAAATCTTTATATTATATTTGGTACGTAGAGTCTTGAACAGTTTTTTGTCATAAAGTGGCATACATTAAAGGCATTATTGGAGCAAAGTTTAATCACATTGAATTAATTGCTTCTTGATTTGTGTTCTGGATAGTAAAATAATCAACTGGAATTAAAAATTATGCTATATGGTGAGTTGGCGTGGTTATTGTCCGATTTCACTAATTTCCACAGAGTGACGTCCAATTTTCATCCCGGTCCTTATAAGCCTTGTCATACTATCCCGGCGACAATTCTTATGTTTCTGACCCATTTATTAATTTATCGCGCTTTAGGAGTGATCGGAGTTATCCTCTGATTTCATCCATTTTCACACTATCGGTAGTTGTTCCTGCAATATTCGTGCTGGGTGAATTTTATTGCCGTACTCTTAGGAGACACGCACATTAAAAATATTTGGCTCACTTTTTAAAAATTTTTTATCCACATGCGCCTCTTGCTACTGAGATCCTCTGTACCAAATTTCAGCTTTATACCTTAAATTAGTGCTAAGTTATGGCACTTCATATGTTTTCGGCTAATGGCGGTTTGTGGGCGTTTTTTTTTTGTACTAAGGAGCCGATATACTAAGTTTCATTGATATATCACAATTTTTACTCAGTTTACAACTTGCACGGATGGACAGACAGACAGTCAATCGGAGCGTGAGTTCATGAAAAATAAGGCGAAATCATCATTAAAATTTATAGAAGTGGATTTGAACACCTCCAAAACATCGATTTATCGTATTTCGACCGAGCATTTGGGCTTACGAAAGGTGTGTGCGTGGTTTATTCTGCACAAATTGACTAATGACCAAAACTTGCCCAGAATCTAACATTCGAATGACTTCATTAAAGAGATTTATTTGACCAAAAATCACGTTTTAACCAGTAACCACTCCCCGTGTTCACCACTGCCCTCTGTGCGACTTCGCCCTTTTCAGAAAAATGCATTTGCGATGAAAGGAAAGCGTTATGCAGACGTAATGGCCATTCCAAAGGCTTGCACCGGCATACTGGCGGCCAACGAGCTAAAACACTCGTTCGTCATGCTTTTGGGCCGTGCAAAAAGCTGTATTGAAGCAGAAGTAGACTATTTTGAATAAAATAAATTGATTTTGTCGAAAAAACCATTTGTTCTGTTTTTTTTTTTAAAGTTCTGTTTACTTTAGAACTCACCTTGTAAATCATAAACTTAAATGAAATTAGTATTAGATATAGGTAAATTTTTTTTTTTAAAGTTCTGTTTACTTTAGAACTCACCTTGTAAATCATAAACTTTGCGATGAAAGGAAAGCGTTATGCAGACGTAATGGCCATTCCAAAGGCTTGCACCGGCATACTGGCGGCCAACGAGCTAAAACACTCGTTCGTCATGCTTTTGGGCCGTGCAAAAAGCTGTATTGAAGCAGAAGTAGACTATTTTGAATAAAATAAATTGATTTTGTCGAAAAAACCATTTGTTCTGTTTTTTTTTTTTAAGTTCTGTTTACTTTAGAACTCACCTTGTAAATCATAAACTTAAATGAAATTAGTATTAGATATTGGTAATTTTTTTTTTTTAAAGTTCTGTTTACTTTAGAACTCACCTTGTAAATCATAATATACAAAATTTAAAAATTAGTTTTATCTGTGTATGCAACGTTATCAATATTTAAATTATCCTCTAATATAAAGTAACTAAGTAGTGCAATTTCATTTAGATGAAAGAACTTTGCTAATGAAATATCATCCTCAAGCTCAAACAGTTCGACATTTGAATTTTGTATAAATCCATATTTGGGGAAACAGTTTTCTATGTTCGACGCTTCAATTTTGTCCCAAGAAGCTTTAACAAAACACAGAGCATCAAGTTTGTTATTTTTTGTTTTATAATTTTCATGCGGATATAGCAGTATCCATATTTGATAGCATATCTTTTATAATGAAGTTTCTGTATATGACTTTAAAATTGTGTCGTATGGCCTGATCCAAGGGCTTTCATATGGATGTTTTATTAGGAGGTAGAAACTCTAAAATAATCTCTGGAATGAGTGGCAGCATTATCTAAAAATAAAAGAATATTCCTGTTGCGAGATTTCTTTTTTGTGTCAAGTTGCGTAACCACTTTGTCATAATTTCTGTTGTGATCCAAGCCTTTTTGCTTGATTTCCAATCTACTGGTAAATCGGCAATTTGTATGTGTTTAAAAGCTCTCGGGCGGACCGCTTTGCCAATGGCTAATAGCTTCTCTTTTTGCCCATTTAATTACGGTTGTATGCGTTTGCCAACCAATGATTTAAAAACTGAATAAAATGAAATAAATGGTGAAGTTGAATAGAGAGTTGTCCGCTCATGGAAGATGTTTCGTAATAAAAAAGTGTCCGCGTCCGTCCAAGGGAACGGCGGCTTACGAAAGCTTGATTTCTTCCTGAAACCGCTTAAGAGAGCTGCCCGGCGATAAGAGTTATTCGCAAAGAGAGCTTTCACTGTATATGCAAAATGTTGTTAAAAAATCACATAAAATGCACCCAACCTACCTTTTGTTCTACGCGAGCGAATGACTTGCGTCTTTGAATCGGTTTTTTAATAACCCGTTTGGGATTTTCTTTTAGCACTTATGACAATTCTGTTTTTTCATTTGCACTCATTCAATAATATCAAGAAATTAAAAATAATAACCCAAGCGTGTGCGTTGGTGCATGAAGAAAAAATGTGTATTTGTGTTGTAATTTTTGATTGGTTTGTCGTGGCTTGCAGAGGGCACAATTTTCATTTTCACAAATTGGAAGCCAATCAAAAATCAAAAGCAGCTGGGTCAAACCACGTCAAGTGATCCATGAAAATTTCGCAAACTCACTGATTTTGAAAATTAGCAGTTCATTAAGAAGGGGATCAGACGTATACCCCGTAATATAAATATTTCGTCAAAATTATATTTTTTGTTAAAGTTATTAATATTTTCTCATTAACTACTGGATATAAAATAAAGAAATTTTGTGAAGGCAAAGAAATGTGCAAAACTGTGTTTAATATTAATATTTCACATAATTTCTGTTAAACAATTGAAATTTTTCATGTGTTCTTCACGATAAAAAAACTGATAAAACGAAACATTCGGAATTTCTATTATTTATGGCTTCGCTATAAAAGGAGCTATTTAATTAAAGCTTAATTTATTTCCATGAGTAAGTGGTAAAAGGAAGTGGAGAAAAAAATCATGTGGATCATGTAAATATTTTTATTTTACAAAATTATATGTGACTTGTAAGTTGCCATTATTAGAAAGTATCTAGTAATATTTAACAAATAAAGACCCTATAGAATATTATAAAAGCTTAAATATAATCACTACCAGATGCAGAATCATCATATGCATTTGAGCTCACGTCTGAGAATCTGTACTCAAACCCCAAAATTTAATAGTTTAATTGCCTCTGATGACAACGTGCTACGAACAACCAATGAATAAGATCTGTCATGGTATTTTCTCTGGATCATTGCCGAGAAAAATCCTCTCGATATTTTTTGGTATCCTTATTGCGCGATTCCTGACCTTCCTCAGAGAATTGTTCGATCGGCAATGGTGCCCATTCAATCATAAGGTACCCATTAATTAGTACCATATGAATCGACGTTGGCATGCAGTACCACGGATATTTTTCAACTAACATTTTTCGGTATCGAAGCAATATTCTTTGAACAAATCGACGTTGACTGCAAAATCGCAGGACAAAGCTTGTAATATGGCATGAGAACGATTGAGGAGCTCTGCGCTCAAACCCAAAATTACGGCTGACTCTTGACTATTGCAAAAAATGCCGTATTTCCATCATTGCATTTTCCGCATCCTCCAACTTTCGAAGAATAAACAATGAGCCCAATCATTATCTTAGGGTTGCAATCAGTGCTTTGTCCTCTTGAGTATGCGTTTGACATTTTTTATTTTCTAATTTGTACCCCAAATGTCAAGAGCATTCCATTAAATGTATCCAAACATGTAATGTTAAATGACAGAATCTTGTCAAGTAGCAACGAATGTTTGATGCGTTATCGGTGATCGACTTCGCCGGGGCCCGAAATATGGTTATGTGTAGTACTAGATTCCAGCACAAGAAGATACATCAAGCTACCTGTCTGTCTCCGGATCGAAAAACCACCAACCAAATCGATCATGTTGTGATAGACGGAAGACACGTATCCAGTGTTTTAGATGTGCGCGCGCTCCGAGGTCCTAACATCGACTCTGACCACTATCTTGTTGCAGCCAAGATTCGCACCGCCTTTGTGCAGCAATAAACGCACACCAACAAACACAAGGAAGGTTCGACGTCGAGAAGCTGCAATCACAACAGATAGCCGAACGATTTTCTACTCGGCTTGCACTCCTGCTTACTGAGAGCACTCGTTAACAACTCGGTTTAAGGGAACTATGGGACGGCCTTTTAAACTCCTTACGTACAGCTGCAACCGAAACCATTGGTTTTCGGAAAGTGCAAAAAACAGCTGGTACGACGAGGAGTGCCGTATCGCGGCAGAGAGAAAGCAAGCTGCCTACCTCGCAACGTTATGATCGACCACAACACGTGCGGGATGTAATAGACACCGAGTGTTGAAGAGGAACGCGATACGCATTTGCAGACAGAAAAAGAAAAAATGCGGGAGTTTACAGACGGTTTCAAGACCGGACCATACTTTTGTAGAACCCCCAAAGGTGATCTAGTCACCGATGCCCAGAGCATACTTAAATTATGGAGGGAACACTTCTCCAGCCTGCTGAATGGCTGTGAACTCACAACGCCAGGAGAAGGCGAACCTGATTCCCCAATCGATGACGATGGAGCAGACGTTCCATTGCCCGACCATGAAGAGGTCCGAATAGCAATTGCCCGCCTGACAGACAATAAAGCGGCAGGGGCCGACGGATTGCTGGACGAGCTATTCAAACACGGCGGCAAAGAACTGATAAGGAGCATGCATCAGCTTTTTTGTAAAATATGGTCGGACGAAAGCATGCCCAACGATTGGAATTTAAGTGTGCTATGCCCAATCCATAAAACGGGAAATCCCACAATCTGCGCCAACTACCGTGGGATAAGCCTCTTCAACATCGCGTATAAGGTTCTATCGAGCGTATTGTGTGAAAGATTAAAGCTCACTGTACACAAACTGATTGGACCTTATCAGTGTGGCTTTAGACCTGGCAAATCAGCAACCGATCAGATATTCACCATGCGCCAAATCTTTGAAAATACCCGTGAAAGGAGAATCGACGCACACCATCTCTTCGTCGATTTCAAAGCTACTTTCGACAGCACGAAAAGGAGCTGCCTTTATGCCGCGATATCTGAATTTAGTATCCCCGCAAAACTAATATGGCTGTGTAGGCTGATGTTGAGCAACACCAAAAGACCCGTCAGGATCGGGAAGGACCTCTCCGAGGCATTCGATACCAAACGAGGTTCCAGACAAGGCGATTCCCTATCGTGCGATAAATCGAATCGAATAGTTCTAGCTGCAGAACTTAATAGAAAAGATACCATCTTCTATAAGAGTGTACAGCTGCTGGCGTATGCTGGCGATATTGATATCATCGGCCTTAACACCCGCGCCTTTAGTTCTGCTTTCTCCAGGCTGGACAAGGAAGCAAAAGAAATGGGTCTGGCAGTGAACGAGGACAAGACGAAATATCTCCTGTCATCAAACAAACAGTCGTCGCAGTCGTGACTTGGCACTCACGTCATTGTTGACAGTCATAACTTTGAGGTTGTCGATAATTTGGTCTATCTTGGAACCAGCGTAAGCAGAACCAACAATGTCAACCTAGAAATCCAACGCAGGATAACTCTTGCCAATTGGTGTACTTCGGACTGAGTAGGAAATTAAGAATAAAAGTCTTCTCTCGACGAACAAAAACCAAACTATTTAAGTCACTCATAATTCCCGTCCTGCTATATGGTGCAGAGGCCTGGACGATGACAACAACTGATGAGTTGACGTTGCGAGTTTTCGATAGAAAAGTTCTGCGAAATATTTATGGTCCTTTACGCGTTGGCCACGGCGAATATCGCATTCGATGGAACGATGAGCTGTACGAGATATACGACGACATTAGCATAGTTCAGCGAATTAAAAGACAGTGGCTACGCTAGCTAGGTCATGTCGTCCGGATGGACGAAAATACTCCAGCTCTGAAAGTATTCGACGCAGTACCCGCCGGAGGAAGCAGGGGAAGAGGAAGACCTCCACTCCGTTGAAAGGACCAAGTGGAGAAGGACCTGGCCTCGCTTGGAATATCCAATTGGCGCCACGTATCGAAAAGAAGAAACGACTGGCGCGCTGTTGTTGACTCGGCCATAATCGCGTAAGCGGTGACTACGCCAATGAAGAAGAAGAAGAAGGATAGCTTTTGCTTCTGCAATTTTTAAATAGGGAGGATAAAAGTGGAAACCATTTCGAGATTCTCATTTTCGTATAATACTATACGTATGCCGTGTAAGGCTCGACTTGGCGATAGCACTACCAGCTTGAGAAGCTCCGGAATCAGGGAAGCCCGTTCTTATGTGACGAACGAGCGAGCTCTTTTTGATCTCGTAAAAAACTTAATCTGCTCATTCTACCATTTTCATAGACTGCTGTATCAGGAAAACATAAGTTTAATGTAATTACTTGTTGTCTACGTTTATCAAAACTCTACTGTGTGTACTAAAATTATATAGAAAGTAAAAAAACTTGAAACGTTTTTTTTTTATCGAACATAGAATGAGAAGATCTGGTGTTTGGAATAATTTAAATCTTTTACATAAAAGATGAAAATCCTTTCATCATAAAATCTACAATTCATTTGCATACACCATAAAGGAGTCAAAAATAGCAGAATTGAGCATTTTCAGTATTAAATAGAAAAGTGATGCTAACTTCAATGTACGCTTACAGATTCGAATATTTACAATGCGCCAACAGTATAGCATATCATTTATAGATATTCTCCATATATTTGATATCAATGCACATAAGTATATAAGTATGTGTGCAATATGACCCATCTAATGGTGAATTCCATTAAATCTGTTGAAATGTATAATAAAGTCATATTTGTATTATTACTTAAATATTTAATTAATATATGTTGCGCCAAGCGACATCTTTTGTAAATCTAAATCTAAATTTAAAAAGAAAATGAAATATAAAATTATTATAAGAACTAATGAAATTGAATTTATAAATATTGAATTGTACAAAATGGTACACTTACCTTAATAATACATTTATATTACCTTCATTTATTACTTACCTCAATTCTATTACAATATTTAACGAAAGTTAATTAAAGATTCCAAGAACGGAATAATTGAGGCATTGTATTAAAACACATGAAATCGATCGGACGTGTTTTCTTTATTTATCGGAATATTTTGCTTCAGGTTTTAAATTGTTCGCGCATTCCCAGTACATATTTTTTCGCATTTCAAAAACGCTTGAGATTTTTCAATATATGTATTTAGTTATAATTAATATATGTAGGTTTTTCAAGTTATGTAGTATATAGTATTTATATGCATAAGAAGTTTTGATAACATCTTAAAAGACCATGTCATATGTATATAATAATGTGTACATGCAAACAGATTTTAAAAACCGTACGCATAAAGTTCACACGATGTTTGTCCGCGATGGACTCTTAAACTACTGTAACATTTAGCACACTGTGTCCAGTTCGAGCCAACTTAGAAGATAGGATACTAAAAACAATTCATAGATAAAAAATACATTGAAAGTTTTATTAAATGGACGCTCTATTTAGCGGGCAACTCTACTAACTGGATAGAAAGGCTTGTAACTAAACATTGACAAAGCAGCTTTAAATTCGTTTTTTTCCAATAAAATTTATTTGTATGAATATATTCAAAATTAAACCACAAGTACAATCCCTTAGATTCTTACACCTGTATTTTCACTGTATTGAATAGCTTATTATATTAAATGGTGTAAAATGTATACCACTGAATTACGGATCGCGGTCAATTAGCAAGCGATCGTCACGATGTCACAGCACGACATTTCAAACAACAGCTATGATGTTTGATGGACTTTATCTTGAAGTTATTTCAGAATTACAAAATATTTTTTACATTCCTTGACTATTACAGCCAATACGGGTTATGTGCCACAATTTACAGATACAGATTATTGTGGTTTGTTAAAAATAAAAATGTAATGTGGATACTTAAGCGAGTGGTACTTAAAACTATAATTTCTATGTATTTTAAAAAACAAATCTTGAAATGCAGCAAGATATAATAAGTTAAGAGTGATGAGGGAGGGATTTGATTTTCATTTAAGCGGAGTACTAGTTAACCGAGATTGACTGTACACATAAATCAGAGAAATATTGAATATTTTCTTTGAAATATTTCTTGACTTCAAAATCGTCAAATAAACGATGTTGTTAATTTTATTCTAAATATATTTGAATTCTTATATTTGCAGGGTTGTTACTTTTTCCTTCCATAAAATTTCAGAAATATTATATATTCAATTTATGAATTTAAGCTTTTGCTTTCCTCGCCAAAAGACGCTTTTTGGCAAGGGCACGCTCGGGAGAGGTGTGTGGATTTGGTTTTATGAATGAATCAAATTTGCTTTTTGAATGTGGGTTTGCGTTCATGAATGAAAATTTTGTTATTGTATAATATATTATAAATTTTGACGTTGGCCATATTGATTTCTAATTTGTAAAACAGTATTTGTAATTTTTGGGGGCGACATATTTACATGTGTACGTATGTATATATTATTTGTATGTACATACATATAGAGCAGCGCGCACAGTGTAACCAACTTCAGGCTTTATAAATTTGCTGAAGTTCGGAGTATTGTTCACAAGTGTTCAAAAGCGTTTTGCCAAAAGTAAACACAAAAAAAGTATTTAGCGATGGAATTCAAACGTAATAGTGTGATTGCTTTATATTTAGCTGGAAAATCACAGCCAGCAATTGTTCGTGAGCTCAAACACCTTAATGTGAATAAAGTTTTTGTTTATCGCACCATCACTCGTTACAATGATACTGGTAGCATCGCAAAACGCCATGGAGGTGGTCATCAAAAGACTGCAACTTCACACGAGTTGGTTCAGAAAATGAAGAAGCAACTTGAGCGAAATCCACGACGAAGTGCAAATCAAATGGCCAAAGAACTGAAAAATGAGCTCAAGGTCAAGCCTTACAAGTTCAAAAATGCCCATGATCTCATATCGCAGCAGCAACAAGTAAGACTTGAGAACATTTTGTTTTCTGACGAAAAAAATTTACAATTGACCAATCCCAATTGACCAACTCTCAAAACAATAGGGTTTACTTGACCGACCCTTCATACGAGAATCTAAGTCATCGTTGGCCACCAGGAGGCAGCACCCGCCACAAATAATGGTTTGGGCAGCTTTTACCGCAGATGGACGCTCTCCAATTGTTTTCATCGAGCCTGTCGTCAAAGTAAATGCGACATATTATCGGAAAAGTATTCTGGAGGCTGCTTTAAAGCCGTGGGCAAACAAATATTTCGGTCGCAAACCATGGACGTTTCCACAAGACTCAGCACCGTCTCACAAAGCGCGAGTGAACCAAGAATGGCTGAAAAACAACGTTTTGAACTTCATTACGACCACACAATGGCTCTCGAATTCACCAGATGCGAATGCAATGAATTATTCTCTCTGGGCCATTTTAGAGAGCAAGGTTCGAAGTAAAAAATACATCAGTCTCGAGATGCTGAAAAAATCCATTTTCTGTGAGTGGGCAAAGAATACCGGCAAGTCATATTCGGTTCGTTTTTTGACCGCCTCAAGGCCATAGTTAAATTGGTCCTGAATTTATGATTACTTTCACACATTTTGAACTTTAAAACAAATAAAAATAATTTTCCAAGCCGAATTTATGGAGTTTTTATTTCGAGTGCCGGATAATTGATAAATTATAATATCTTGATTTGAAATTGATTTGTATTTACGTACATACATACATATCTGCAGGATAGATGCGTATGAACGATTTGAATGATAAAAGCTGTGTTTTACATTAATTATTATTGCAATATATGTATTAAGTTTTTATAGTAGATAGTATATCACATATATGTAATAGCATATGTACACACATATGAAATTATATAATATTATCAAAGATAAGAAATATGTAAAAAGTAGCTTTTATTTGGACCTTAACTACAATGTTAACAATTTTGCATGAACTCACAAGAAATTGGTAAAATAATATTGATATCAATTGATATGATTGCATATAAACGTATGCAAATATAATCCAAAGGCCTAATATAAGTCTGTAATAGCAATGCATATTTCTGAGCATAATTTTCATTCGATGCTCAGCTCTGTTCACTCATTTCTGTTAAAATTTCACCTTCCTAGCCAAAAGTGGTGAAATCCATAAATAGGATTTTGTTAGCTCTTGACAGTTCACACGCCTGTTCGCAGTTGAACCTTATCTATATTATACGTTTTCTGGTATTAGCTAGAAATCCTCAAGGGTCAACGCGAAATGAAAACAGACATTAAAAATGCAGTGGTGCCTCGTGACACAAGATTATGCGAAATATGAATATTGACCACCCATCTCCTTTAATCTCATAAATTTTAACGTCGGTAAAGGTGAATTATCACATTGGTTACACATTCTCTTGTTTGACGTTAGATTTTAACAGCCATTTGTTTTATTCAGGGCAAACGATTCACATAATATGTTATACATATCTTCGATAATACACTCCATTGGACCGGATATAGAAAATTTTTTTCTTAATCACTAAGGTTTGATCATTTGATCGAAATCGGCGCCTACGCATTGGGATATTACCACTTTTTCTGATATGCGTTTTTCTAAACTTTCCGCATAAAACATTAACAACACGAACCAGAAAAGGCTAAGTTTGAAACACTACTCCCGCAATTTGGAGAAGAACTTGCTTCTTCTTTATATATGTATGTATGTATATGTTATCCGCTGGTTAGCCTTCCCTCCCAGAGGTGCCAAGATAAGCTAAACGATTTACTTATGCAATTAATGAAAATGTAATATGCTTTTGTACTTTTGTTCACTTACATTTATTCGCGAGTTGGATAGCCATTTATTGACCAAAGTTTAACGCTTCTTTAGAATTCTTGACTCTCTAATGGGACATATATTCCGGCATACTGGGGCTTGTCATCTGTAATAATCGGCGTGTAAATATTACTATAAAATGGAATGTTGAACCTAGTACACTCGCATGAGGTACACCAGCCCTTACCGGATTGTTCATCTGATATGAAATTAGCTTCTATAACCGTAAATTTCCTATTTTTAAAACGCCTTTATTAAATTCACCTGTATGTACAGCCTGTCAAATAAGAGCGTGGTCGTGTTATTTTATATCTACATTATTTTATGAAACTTTCATATTTATATATACATTGTACACATTACAAACAATGATGCAATTTGGTCAATAATATGTCTAGTCACCACCGGCGTCAATAATTGCCTGGCATCTCCGAGGCATGCGTTCTACTAATTTGACGTCATATTCTAATGGCAAGGATCTCCAAATCCAACGAATTTCATAAGACAACTGCTTCAAACTGTATGTACGTCTTCCACGAAGTTTCTGTTTAATACACGCCCACACATTTTCAATAGGGTTTGCATCGGGTGACTGCGACGGCCAATCCAATGTAACGATGCCAGATTGAGTTTTCTACTGAGTACAGAGCTTGCTGCGGTGTTTAGGATCGTTTTCCTCCTGCTGAATCCAATCTGAATTTTTTCTGATGAACCATCGTTTGATGGCAGTAAAACCTTCTTTATCATTTTCTCGGCATTTAGGTTGTCAGTAAAAAGGTACAAAGTGCCGAATCCATGATTTAAGAAACAGCCCCAAAGATGCACCTTTATTCCATGTTTTACGATCCGCTGAACAAGCCTATTGCTGGAAGTTGATCAGGCTCGCGTGAGAACAGAATGTGCCCATATAGACCATTCATCAGTAAAAATGACATTTTAAAAATCTCTATCAATAAATCAGTCAAAAGAGGTTTCTTCATTGTGTCTCGCCACAAAACAAATTAGAAAAATATGTATAATATAAATATTTTTATATTTTTTATTTATTATATTACTTTTGTTTTTAATTTTGTTCTAAGGCATATTTAAACTTTTTAGATACTTCATAAGTTTTAATTTTTTATGCCACTAAGCATTACACATCTGAGTAGAGATGGTACAATAGCTGACGTACGCCGCTGACATCCATATCAACAGTCGTCCCACTTGCGAGTCGGCTCCCAGGCCACTGTTATAACTTCGAAGTCGTAGATAATGCCGTCTATTTTGGAACCATCATTAACACCAAAAACACAGTACAACTCTTTCTACTTAGGGGTAGACAATTGTAAAGGATGGACAAAGATGACATAGTTTAGCGAATTAAAAGACAGTGGCTACGCTGGCTAGGTCATGTGGTCCGAATGGATGAAAACTCTCTAGAGGAAGAGGAAGACCTCCACTCAGTTCGAAAGACCAGGTGGAGGAAGAACTGGCTTCGCTTGGACTCTCCAATTGGCGCCAAACAGCGAAAGGAAAGGCGTCCTGTCGTAAACTCGGCTATAACCGCGTTAGCGATGTCTACGCCAATAAAGACAAAGACACATTACAATTTATATATCTTTGTTGATTATAAACTTATAAAAAACTTGCAATCGAAATAAATGTAGTAAAGAAGCGAAACAAATGAGAATTTTTTTCATATATTTTATTTGTTTTAACGTGTACTACGGTCGCCGGTGTTCGAAATTTGACTAATAGAAAATACCATTTATTAACAATGTTAGTAGCATTTAAATTCTATTGAGGATTATAAACAAAATGTGAACAAAATCTGAAGAAAGTTGTAAAAAACAAATTTCAAAATTTATTAAAAAAAAAACATTTATAAAATCGGCAAAATTGAATTGTTGCCCCGTATGCGCGTGCGAAAGGAAATTTAGTGAATCATTTGAATGAAATATATAATGAAGTCTCGAACGATGCTCCATTTTGAAATATTTTCAACAAAGAAACTATCTTGTCCTCTGCTTCGCACATTTGTTCTTCAGGCACTTTTGATTGCAGTTATTATTGAATGAATTGCGTTCAATTTTCAGTTGATCGCATTCATTCCTTAATGCGGCCAAAATTTCGACAGGGCGACTTTGCATAACTTATTGCTCCCGTAGTAAATTGTCAAACAAATTCGTATTCCTACAAGGTGCGTTCCAAAGAAAACAGGACTTTTTGAATCTAATGCTCCCTGATGGCGCCATCTATATGTCGACTGGTGCGTTAAAATCTTCTATCTTTATCTATTATTTAGTGATTCACTCATTTCATGACATTTCAGATTGGAAGTGAAGTTATTGCGTTTCAGGTGTCAGTATGTTTGTGTTATCGGTGCGAAAATGAGCTTCGAACAAAAAGCCATAGTTAAGTTATGTTTTAAAATTGGTAAAACTTTTACCGAAACGTTTCAATTGATAAAACAAGTTTATGGCTATGAATGCCTATTCCGTAGCAGAGTGCACGAGTGGTATCAACGTTTTCAAAGTGGTCGTGAGGACATAAGTGGCGATCAACATGTGGGCCCCCCGTATTCACCTAATATGGCACCGTGCGACTTATTCCTTTTCGGAAAAATGCATTCGCCCATGAAAGGAAAGTGTTATGCAGACGTAGAGGCCATTCAAATAGCTTTCACCAGCATACTGGTGGCCATACGGGCTAGTGAGCTAAAACACTCGTTCGACATGCTTTTTTATCGTTCAAAAAGCTGTATTGAAGCAGAGGGAGACTATTTCGAATAAAATAAATTAATTTTGCCGAAAAAACCCATTTGTTCTATTTTTTTTTTTAAAGTCCTATTTACTTTGGAACACACCTTGTATGTTTCGTTAGACTCAGTGAGCGTCTGTTATATACCCCAACTAGTCCCTCAGTGTTTGAGATTTTCGATCGATGATAAAATTTGTTCACGTTCTTTTCTCTACAAGAATCTGCCCATTTGCCGGAACGGGATGAAATTCTTGTGTGTGTTTTTTATTTAATAAGATATCTTCAATTTGAAATGGTTGCCCAAAGCAACGGATTAATCTCTGAACATATTAACAACGCTTTTTGTTCTTTTCATCACAAATATCCCCACCTTGAATAATAAAACTACCTTTTTTCCTTTTCTGACGAATTTTTCTGTATTTATTAGAAAAAAAGGAAAAAGCAGGCTTCTTTTGAAAATAAAAAGCACAATTTAATAAAAATTGGAAAAGATCACTGTCGCAAAAAAAGATTTACAAAAGAGGTCGAGCGCGCCGTTGTTGCTTCCTTGAGCGTGATGTCGAAAAAAAACCCACCGGCTACCCGTTATTCCTTTTGTTGATGTTTGGTGTGGGGTTTTGGCCAGCTGCTAACTCTGCTGTAGCGGTGACATGTTGAAAGTGTTTTGTGAAATGATGAATACGGTGTGTCGGTGTTGCGTGTCTATGTAGGGTTGTGTGCTGAGGCTCATTTGACCATCCCGGCCCTCCTAGGCGAATAGTTAGCATAGGAGACGTTGTAGCTGTTGCACGGTGGCGACCACGTTGTTTAGGCCTGTCGTCCGACGAGGTTGTGGCCTTGATGGTTGGCGCCGCATCGAAGTGTCGTTATGTGGACGTCAGGCCCGAGGCTGCGAGGACATTTCTTTGACAGGTCCGTGCTACACGGCTTGCCTGCTGCGCCTGTCGGGCTAAATCGCGAGGAGATGAACGGGTGACAGCACGTCTGGGATTACGGTGTAGTAGTGTATGATGTGGCCGCTCACAGAGCTAGCACAATTCAAGCAGTGTAAATGTGTCTGAGTCACCTGCTGACGCTAATTATGAGTCATCCCCTTAAAAGTAGGGCAATGCCGCAAGCGGTGTGGGAGGCAATAAAGCGGGCATCGGGTTCGGGGCTTCTGCGAAACCACGGTCGGTGTTTGTCGGGCGGCAGTTCGTGCAACGGTTGGCGCAGTCATAGTGCGCGGCACAGTGAGCTTTTAAATAATTAAGTTGTATTGTTTGATTATCGTTTATTTCGGCGGTTGTTTTAACGAGTTTTGACACCGTTTCGTTATTATCGGTGATTGGCAAATAACATAGTTTTACGAGCGGTTTAGTTAGCGTTCCGGTTTGCGTACGAAGATCGACTACTCGAATATGCCAATCGGAACCATAGTAAAGCTTTTCTATGCGACCAAGTCGCCATTCGGTCGGAGAGAGACAATCATCGTTAATTAGGACACAATCTCCAAGTTTAGGCGCATTTTCTAATGTTTTCCATCGATACCTCTTGTGGAGGTCATTTAAATAATCTTCTTTCCATCGGCGACTGAAATTATGATGGAGAATTTTAATTCGTTCCCATCGATTTAATAAGGACAGCGACTCCACGCCTGGCTCAGTTGTGGGTGCTCCTTTGAGAAAGTGCTCTGGGGTTAGGGCTGTAAGATCTGAGGGATTTTGCGAAAGCGTTGTTAGTGGCCGTGAATTGAGTACGGCTTCAATGCGAATTAGTAATGTTGTGAATTCTTCGTAATTAAATTGTAGTTTCCAGCTACTCTTTTAAAATGGGATTTAAAACTTTTTACTGCGGATTTCCATAAACCACCGATATGAGGCGCGCTTGGGGAGGATAAATTGCCAATTAATGCCTTGGTGAGCGTACTTTTGTACGATCTCAGGGGAAACTTGCTTAATGAAATCCACAAAATGTTTTTCTGTGGCTATTTGAGCCCCTATAAAAGTTTTTCCGTTGTCGCTCATAAGTTTTGACGGAAACCCGCGTCGGCCGACGAAGCGTGCAAATGCCGCGAGAAAAGCCGCTTTTGTCAGATTAGTACATATGTAGCTCGAGGTGCACTGCTTTTGTCGTAAAACAGACAAAGACAGCCATGTAGCCCTTCATTAATGTGGGAGCAAAATCGATGCCTGTGTTAGTGAAAGCCGGAGCAAAGTGGCAGCGTTCCGGTGAAAGTGCTGCCATAATCTGCGTCCTTATTTTCTGTTTATGCATCGTGCAGATATTACACATGAAAATACACTTATTTATTTGAGGCTTAAGTCGGGGAATATAGAACTCTTGGCCGATTATATGTTGCATCAAGCGATGTTCAGCGTGTAGCATTAATATGCGTATATAACGGATAAGTAATGTGGCAAGTTTTGATTGTTCTGGCAGAATTATGGGATGGCGTTCGTTATATGTCAGGCTTGAGTTGGCAAGCCGACCATTAGCATGCAGCACAACTTTTGTATCCATAAAGGGATTTAGTACTAAGAGAGAGCTCCTTTTATTATTCGGCTTCGCTTCTCTTAGTAGGGACATCTCGCTGTTGAAATGGCTTGACTGGGTGTAAGTGATGAGAGCGACCTTTGCCTCTTGTAGGACGAGGTGCAACAATGTATCACCTTGGGTGTACACTGAGGATTTCTCCCTAACTTTAATCTTGAGTCGCTCTATGAATTTGAGCATGTAAGCGATTAACCTGAGTGCTCGGGAGTATGTTGAAAACCGCTCAAGGATGTCGGCATCATCTAACGTTGTATGAAAGGAATCGATTTTTCGACTTTCTAGGGCAATTATATTGCGCATAGGCGATTGTGGCCAAGGATGGGGAGATTCTGTAACCATCGGGGACCATTCCACCAAAGAGTAGTGGAGGTAAGGTGCAGAGGCTTGCGCCCTCTTGTGCCTAGGTCGACAGGATTGTCAGCACTGGCTACGTGTCGCCAGGTGGCTGATCCCACTAATTAAAGGATTTGAGACGTTCGATTGGAAATATACGTCTTCCATCCATATGGTGGTTTTTCTAACCTACTACAATTTCGGATTCAGACCAGAGATACAATTTATACTTTTCCATATTTAGATGTGTTTGTACCATGGATACTAGTTTAGCGAGTCATGCACCACATAGTTCCAGTCGTGGTAGACTTATTGTTTTTAGAGGAGCTACCTTTGCCTTGGCTACTAGTACGTGACTGGTGATCGGTGGTGTCTGGTTGTGTGCGCACATAAATGGTGGCACAATATGCTTTCTCAGAGGCGTCTCAGAAGCCATGTAGTTCGACTTTGTGCTCTGGGGCATAACATACCCATCGTGGGATTTGGACCTGTGAGATATCACTAAGGTTTCCCGTGAATTTTCTTCTTTCTAAACTAAGTGGTTTCACTTGTTCATCCCAGTCAGTTCCGTCTAGCCACAATTCCTGTATGAGAATTTTTGCTTGTATCATAATTGGCGAAAGGTATCCTGCAGGTATCCGAGGATAAAATTTGTTTCTTTGTTATGGCGGATAGTGCTAATATTGACTCAGTAGTGTATGAAAACTGGTCAGATATCGCATTCCATTGTATACCCAAAGTTTTTGTTGTGCTTTCCTTTTCAAATTTAAGGAAATTTGTGTCTGATATAATTTCTTTTGGTATACCCTTTAAAATATTAGGGTGGTTGGCCGTTATTTTTTTACGGAAACCCTGCTGTTTTGAGAGCTTGTTTCACTTGTGCTAGTGACTCGTATGTTAGGGTGGTTAACCGTTATTTTTTTACGGAAACCCTGCTGTTTTGAGAGCTTGTGTCACTTGTGCTAGTGACTCGTATGCTTGTTGAAGACTGTGGCTTCCAGACAGAATATCGTCCACACACGTTTGCGTTTTTAACACTTGTGTTGCTATAGGAAATTCTGACTTTGTGTCTTCTGCCAGTTCGTGGAGTGTACGAATGGCTAGGTACGGGGCACAGTTTACGGCAAAGGTAACTGTTTTTAACTTAAAGTCGCATAGTGGACTTTTAGGTGATTTTCGGAAAATAATTCTTTGAAAATCTTGATCATCTTTATGTACGACTATTTGTCGATACATTTTTTCGACATTCCCATTGCATACTTACTTGTATATACGCCAATTTAATATTAGGACCATTAAATCTGGTTGGAGTGTGGGTCCCGTAAATAGAATATCATTTAGGATTTCCCCGAGCTAGTGGATCTTGAGGCATTAAAGATAACTCTTACATTTGTTGTTTTTTTATCCAGCTTTACTACTGCATGATGTGGCAAGTAGAATGAGTAATATTTGCCTTTGATAATTTTTTCGCATGGGCTTACATCCTCCATGTGAACTAAATGGAAGTATTCTCTTAAGACACCATCATAATCTTGTTTAAGTTCACCTTTTCTAAGTAGGTTTTTTCCATACTTAGAAACTGCTGTATTGCAGAAGTGCGAGAGTGACCTAAGGCGTTGTTTTAGTGGTAGTCATACGACATACCGACCATTATCTGATCGAGTAGTTGTGGCTTTGTAAAAGTCTACACAATACTGATCTTCTGGTGTTGTAATTGACATGTGGGGGAGTTCTTCTAACTCCCAAAATTTTCTCAATTGTGAATTGAGAAACTCGTTTGAGATTTCCTCAACTTCAGTTGTCATTGTTGTGACTGGTTCCGCAATTAGCCCGCTTAGAACCCATCCGAAAATGGTATTTTGCGCGTGTTTTTGTAGTTTTCTTAACACCTCCACCATCGGCGACTGAAATTATGATGGAGAATTTTAATTCGTTCCCATCGATTTAATAAGGACAGCGACTCCACGCCTGGCTCAGTTGTGGGTGCTCCTTTGAGAAAGTGCTCTGGGGTTAGGGCTGTAAGATCTGAGGGATTTTGCGAAAGCGTTGTTAGTGGCCGTGAATTGAGTACGGCTTCAATGCGAATTAGTAATGTTGTGAATTCTTCGTAATTAAATTGTAGTTTCCAGCTACTCTTTTAAAATGGGATTTAAAACTTTTTACTGCGGATTTCCATAAACCACCGATATGAGGCGCGCTTGGGGAGGATAAATTGCCAATTAATGCCTTGGTGAGCGTACTTTTGTACGATCTCAGGGGAAACTTGCTTAATGAAATCCACAAAATGTTTTTCTGTGGCTATTTGAGCCCCTATAAAAGTTTTTCCGTTGTCGCTCATAAGTTTTGACGGAAACCCGCGTCGGCCGACGAAGCGTGCAAATGCCGCGAGAAAAGCCGCTTTTGTCAGATTAGTACATATGTAGCTCGAGGTGCACTGCTTTTGTCGTAAAACAGACAAAGACAGCCATGTAGCCCTTCATTAATGTGGGAGCAAAATCGATGCCTGTGTTAGTGAAAGCCGGAGCAAAGTGGCAGCGTTCCGGTGAAAGTGCTGCCATAATCTGCGTCCTTATTTTCTGTTTATGCATCGTGCAGATATTACACATGAAAATACACTTATTTATTTGAGGCTTAAGTCGGGGAATATAGAACTCTTGGCCGATTATATGTTGCATCAAGCGATGTTCAGCGTGTAGCATTAATATGCGTATATAACGGATAAGTAATGTGGCAAGTTTTGATTGTTCTGGCAGAATTATGGGATGGCGTTCGTTATATGTCAGGCTTGAGTTGGCAAGCCGACCATTAGCATGCAGCACAGCTTTTGTATCCATAAAGGGATTTAGTACTAAGAGAGAGCTCCTTTTATTATTCGGCTTCGCTTCTCTTAGTAGGGACATCTCGCTGTTGAAATGGCTTGACTGGGTGTAAGTGATGAGAGCGACCTTTGCCTCTTGTAGGACGAGGTGCAACAATGTATCACCTTGGGTGTACACTGAGGATTTCTCCCTAACTTTAATCTTGAGTCGCTCTATGAATTTGAGCATGTAAGCGATTAACCTGAGTGCTCGGGAGTATGTTGAAAACCACTCAAGGATGTCGGCATCATCTAACGTTGTATGAAAGGAATCGATTTTTCGACTTTCTAGGGCAATTATATTGCGCATAGGCGATTGTGGCCAAGGATGGGGAGATTCTGTAACCATCGGGGACCATTCCACCAAAGAGTAGTGGAGGTAAGGTGCAGAGGCTTGCGCCCTCTTGTGCCTAGGTCGACAGGATTGTCAGCACTGGCTACGTGTCGCCAGGTGGCTGATCCCACTAATTAAAGGATTTGAGACGTTCGATTGGAAATATACGTCTTCCATCCATATGGTGGTTTTTCTAACCTACTACAATTTCGGATTCAGACCAGAGATACAATTTATACTTTTCCATATTTAGATGTGTTTGTACCATGGATACTAGTTTAGCGAGTCATGCACCACATAGTTCCAGTCGTGGTAGACTTATTGTTTTTAGAGGAGCTACCTTTGCCTTGGCTACTAGTACGTGACTGGTGATCGGTGGTGTCTGGTTGTGTGCGCACATAAATGGTGGCACAATATGCTTTCTCAGAGGCGTCTCAGAAGCCATGTAGTTCGACTTTGTGCTCTGGGGCATAACATACCCATCGTGGGATTTGGACCTGTGAGATATCACTAAGGTTTCCCGTGAATTTTCTTCTTTCTAAACTAAGTGGTTTCACTTGTTCATCCCAGTCAGTTCCGTCTAGCCACAATTCCTGTATGAGAATTTTTGCTTGTATCATAATTGGCGAAAGGTATCCTGCAGGTATCCGAGGATAAAATTTGTTTCTTTGTTATGGCGGATAGTGCTAATATTGACTCAGTAGTGTATGAAAACTGGTCAGATATCGCATTCCATTGTATACCCAAAGTTTTTGTTGTGCTTTCCTTTTCAAATTTAAGGAAATTTGTGTCTGATATAATTTCTTTTGGTATACCCTTTAAAATATTAGGGTGGTTGGCCGTTATTTTTTTTACGGAAACCCTGCTGTTTTGAGAGCTTGTTTCACTTGTGCTAGTGACTCGTATGTTAGGGTGGTTAGCCGTTATTTTTTTACGGAAACCCTGCTGTTTTGAGAGCTTGTGTCACTTGTGCTAGTGACTCGTATGCTTGTTGAAGACTGTGGCTTCCAGACAGAATATCGTCCACACACGTTTGCGTTTTTAACACTTGTGTTGCTATAGGAAATTCTGACTTTGTGTCTTCTGCCAGTTCGTGGAGTGTACGAATGGCTAGGTACGGGGCACAGTTTACGGCAAAGGTAACTGTTTTTAACTTAAAGTCGCATAGTGGACTTTAGGGTGATTTTCGGAAAATAATTCTTTGAAAATCTTGATCATCTTTATGTACGACTATTTGTCGATACATTTTTTCGACATTCCCATTGCATACTTACTTGTATATACGCCAATTTAATATTAGGACCATTAAATCTGGTTGGAGTGTGGGTCCCGTAAATAGAATATCATTTAGGATTTCCCCGAGCTAGTGGATCTTGAGGCATTAAAGATAACTCTTACATTTGTTGTTTTTTTATCCAGCTTTACTACTGCATGATGTGGCAAGTAGAATGAGTAATATTTGCCTTTGATAATTTTTTCGCATGGGCTTACATCCTCCATGTGAACTAAATGGAAGTATTCTCTTAAGACACCATCATAATCTTGTTTAAGTTCACCTTTTCTAAGTAGGTTTTTTCCATACTTAGAAACTGCTGTATTGCAGAAGTGCGAGAGTGACCTAAGGCGTTGTTTTAGTGGTAGTCATACGACATACCGACCATTATCTGATCGAGTAGTTGTGGCTTTGTAAAAGTCTACACAATACTGATCTTCTGGTGTTGTAATTGACATGTGGGGGAGTTCTTCTAACTCCCAAAATTTTCTCAATTGTGAATTGAGAAACTCGTTTGAGATTTCCTCAACTTCAGTTGTCATTGTTGTGACTGGTTCCGCAATTAGCCCGCTTAGAACCCATCCGAAAATGGTATTTTGCGCGTGTTTTTGTAGTTTTCTTAACACCTTCGAGAATAATTTGTGGTATGAGATCGCTGCCTAATAGAATGTCTATTTGAGCGGGGGTGTTGCAGTTGGGATCAGCTAACTTAAGGTGAGAATCCTTCTCCCAATGCTTGCTATTTATATGATAGCTTGGTAGCATATTCGTTAATTACGGTAGGACTATAGCTTCTGCTTGTGTTCTTATATCCGCTTGGGGGGAAAATAGGGTAATGGGGCAGATTTTATTAGAGTTTTGAACTACTCTTTCGCTTATTCCCGTAATTTCGTAGTTGGCTTGTTTTGTTGGCAGATTTAGCCTATTTTGTGCCCTAGACGCTATGAATGATCGTTGTGATCCTTGGTTTATTAGGGCCCTGAGCTTAAAAAGTTCTCCTCGACGTTCGAAGGAGACGACTGCCGTTGGTAGAAGTACCCTACTTTGATTTTCGCTGTGAAGCGTTTGTGTTTTCAATGCCTTTGAGCAGCATGGTACTTCATGGACATTTTGGGGATTTGCCACTTCGGCATTCGTTGTTGTAACTAAACCCGTGGCTCTTTTGATATTGGCGCTGTTTGGGGGTGAGCTGGAAAAATTATTTATGTGAAGCATCGAATGGTGTCGTTTGTGACAATAAACGCAATTAAATTTGCTTTCACAATCTTTAAGCATGTGAGCATGTGATAAGCAGTTTGTGCACAGTCTTTTGGACTTTACAAAATTGTTTCGGTCAATGATCTTTAATTTTTTAAATTTCTCGCAACCTCTAAGTTTATGCCCCCTTTGCAAAGTTCGCATGACGTTTGTTTGTATTGTTCGGATGTGTACGTTTGATTTTTAAAGCTTTTATTTAAATTGCTGTTGCTACTGGCTTGGGGCCTGTGGAAGCTTCTATTAAGGTCGCGTTGAATACTCTTTGTTTTGGTTATTTTTTTGTTGCCACATTGGGCACTTTTTCCGCGATGAGAGCGATTGCTCCCACAATAATAAAGACTATTCTGGCAATGCTGCTTTGCATATGATTACCAGTATAGGGTCCCAATTGTCGGTGGGAATGTTTTGGGTCGATAAAATCGAGAAACAGCTGGAAACAGTGGATTAAAGTTTGATAAATTCTTCACTGGTTTCCTTTTGAATTTTTTGTGAGTTCATTAATATCGTAATTTGTTTATCTTCTCGTACTAATATTCATGGGCATCCGCAGAAAATGACTAAAAGGGGGGAAAATCTATTTTATTTTAATTTTTTTAATTTAAAAAAGGCCTTCTATTTTCTTCCGCGAATTTCGTGAGAACCTTATCAATAAGTTGCTTGTCGTCATTTATGGCTCTTCTGTGTATGCTCAACATGCAAAGACCTTCAAATAGAAAAAGAGTAATTAAAAAATAAAAATAATAATAATCATACAGAACAAACCATTTAACCGGTTTTCAGCCATTGTTGACCTTAACCATGTTTTCACTTGCCGTAAAGTGCTGAATGATCTTTCTATGGTGGCAGTTGTATATGGAAGAGCTAAAAATATCTGCAAAGCTTTGTATATGCATGGATAAAACAATTTAGACTCCTAAAATAGCTTAGCCATGCCATAAAATTCAGTTTTATCTTTCCACAAGGCAATCCATAGATCTATTTCATATTTCAAGTCATTTAAGTTATAAAAAGAAGCTGCAGACAATATTTGAAGGTTGATGTCTGCTTTAGTTTTTGTTTTAAATACAGCTGGGTGAAGGTATGACAAAGCAAAAGCAGGATTATTTTGATCCGAAAAGCGATTTTCAAAAGCCATTATTAACGAGTCCAAATATGGAATGTAAATTAAAATCTTAAAAAATTCAGCTACAGTCGTTGCTGGTTGATTGGCACGATAAACTTGACAGGCAACAATCCTTGGCAAGCTAATTTCAAAACCAAGTTGCGGGGCAATATTTGTAGCTTCGTCAAAAATGGATTTAAAAGTGCTGTCTGCTGTTTCTCTATCAGACTTGATTAATTGCATGATCCGTTTTATATGGTTAGCAATGGCAAATGTATCCAACTGCTTACTCTGGAACAAATTTGCTGTTGGCTCCAAGATTGCTAAATAGTGCGAAATGATGCACAGACAGAAAATGAATGTACATTTAGCTGCACAACTTATCAGCTGGAAAGCAGTTTTCCTTGTTGCTGGGTTTCCTTCAAGTGAAAGTTTTTCTAAACCTTCTGTTGTGGCCACAATGTTGTTTTTGAAAATACCTATGCTTTTATACTTTTGTAACCAACGAGTTTCACATAAAAGTGGAAAATTTGGGACATGTTTTCTCCTAAGTGGTGATTCCCAAAAAAATGTAATTATCTCCTTAATAGTAGTTGTCGTGTTCCGAATTTCTGCAACGCTGTTCAAAACAATCCTGATTTTTTTATCTTTAAATTCCTACAGATCAGAGGTATGTATTTTAAGGCATCGCTTTGACTTTAGACGCATGTTTCTCAGAATTGTTCACTCTCCAAAAGTGCCCAGAGCAACAAATTCGAAACTTACACCGGCGAAGTATTACGGAGCTCTAAACTTGATTTTTCCAAGAAATTCGCATTCGCACGAAATATGAAGAAGAAGAGTGAACAATTCTGAGAAACATGCGTCTAAAGTCAAAGCGATGCCTTAAAATACCTCTGATCTGTAGGAATTTAAAGATAAAAAATCAGGATTGTCGTATATTTTCTATGGAAAATTTTTACATGCCTTGGTAAAGTTCTTAATGTTAATATTTAGGGCTAAAACTTTCAGGGAATTTTTTTAGTGTATTTCCAAGGAAATTTCGTGACGGGACTGAAAAAATTAATAGTTCAAAAAAAACCCCTAATGTATATAAAAAAGGGGAAAGTAATGTAGTTAAAATTAATATCAAAAATTCATAGTAATTGTGTATTGTAATACATTTGGAATAGATGATGTTTTTGGTAATATAAAAATGGTAAATATTTTACATAATAAAAAAATATATATAATTTATTCAATTATTATCTTATTCACTTTATTAATATATTTCTTAAAATATTTGATTTTAGATTTATAAAGTCACTTGACGCAACAAGTGCCAAAATGATTTGCATAACATTTTTTTGTTTTAATTATTCAATTAATTCAAATATTATGACAGAAAATAGCAAAAAAAGAAAAAAAAAACAACAAACACATGCGGGAGTTGTAGCACATGAACATTTTCATTAGCTCTGCTGTGATACCGCTACCAATTTTTTGCTACCGCTACGCCAGAGCATAGCGCAGAATTTAATTTTTTGCTCCCGCTCCAGCTATAGTTTTTTACCTAACAAAACTCGGAGCAGAGTAGAGCACTTCTTTTACATTGTTATGCTAAGGCTATGCTGTGGCTCCCGACTAAGTGAGAGCGGTAGCAAGAGTAAAATGAAATACTACGGGAGTAGCGTAGTTTTTCAAACGCTGAAGTAAAGTTTTTATTTACAAGTGCAGATATTACTCAAATACAGAAATATTTGCCCACTTTGTTGTTGATCGTCAAACGTCTCGTTTTTATTTATAGCTTCTGTTTTTCACCTACACATTACTCTGTAATTGTCCCCAATTTTTGGATTTTAAAGTGAAATTTCTCGAAAACTAGTTGAGTTTTTTTTTATTGTTTATGAGTTTTTTTTACCAAATGTTTAGATCTAATCCTAAGCAATAGATTAAGTCCAAATACTAGGAACTATATACTCATTGGTTGTTAAAATGTGTCGAATCTCATTTTCGACTTTCGTGTCCTGTATATCAAATATTTAGTTAAAACTTTTATAATTGAATATAAAGTTTTAAGCGCTGGAGACTGTTCTACGAATCGGGTGCTTAATATATGTCAAAACCTTGAAAATAATATCTTTTATGATGCATTGACCAAAAAAGGTCACAGGAACGGCTGTTTTTTTATTTTTCGTGCCACTCCCTTAAAGTTAAAACCGCAGCTTTTTAATGTTAATATTCGTAATCAGCGACCCCAAATTAACTAGAAAATGTATGTCGCACCTCAGTGTAATTTAACGTGTTGTGTAGTGTTATTATTAGAGTGATTGGCCATCAAAAGCCGATGCTTTTTAGTTATTTTACGCAAGGAAATTTTCTTTATTCGCACTGTATACATTGTAATTATAATAATATTAAACAAAAAATTATTAAAAAATATGTATGTACTTTTGTATTCAAATTTGAAATAATTTTTTTCTCTCAAATGGTAAAGGGGGGTGGCCCCTAGTTTGCTCCCCCGGTGGTCGCCCATGCTAATATTCGTTCATTTTCGTATCTTGACTTCAGGGCTTCCCAAGCCAAATTGAAATTATCGTCATTAAGGGCGAACTGTTTTACCATTACGCCTGCTTGACCTTTAGTTTTGTATCTAAGATAATACAATTTTTGCGCCTGTGATAATTTTGGATGGTTTATGTAACGGGTGATTTTTTTGAGGTTAGGATTTTCATGCAGTAGTATTTGACAGATCACGTGGGATGTCAGACATGGTGTCAAAGAGAAAGATGCTCAGTATGCTTTGACATTTCATCATGAATAGACTTACTAACGAGCAACGCTTGCAAATCATTGAATTTTATTACCAAAATCAGTGTTCGGTTCGAAATGTGTTTCGCGTCCGTGTCCGATGAGCGATGAGGCTCATTTCTGGTTGAATGGCTACGTAAATAAGCAAAATTGCCGCATTTGGGGTGAAGAGCAACCAGAAGCCGTTCAAGAACTGCCCATGCATCCCGAAAAATGCACTGTTTGGTGTGGTTTGTACGCTGGTGGAATCATTGGACCGTATTTTTTCAAAGATGCTGTTGGACGCAACGTTACGGTGAATGGCGATCGCTATCGTTCGATGCTAACAAACTTTTGTTGCCAAAAATGGAAGAACTGAACTTGGTTGACATGTGGTTTCAACAAGATGGCGCTACATGCCACACAGCTCGCGATTCTATTGCCATTTTGAGGGAAAACTTCGACAACAATTCATCTCAAGAAATGGACCCGTAAGTTGGCCACCAAGATCATGCGATTTAACGCCTTTAGACTATTTTTTGTGGGGCTACGTCAAGTCTAAAGTCTACAGAAATAAGCCAGCAACTATTCCAGCTTGGGAAGACAACTTTTCCGAAGAAATTCGGCTATTCGCCGAAATGCTCGAAAAGTTGCCCAAAATTGGACTTTCCGAATGGACCACCTAAGACGCAGCCGCGGTAAACATTTAAATGAAATTATCTCAAAAAGTAAATGTCATGAACCAATCTAACGTTTCAAATAAAGAACCGATGAGATTTGCAAATTTTATGCGTTTTTTTTTTTAAAAAAGTTATCAAGCTCTTAAAAAATCACCCGTTACATGGCTGTGAACACGTTCCGAAGGACGGCCATTGTTCATAACCTCCATGAAATATTTCTGTATCGCACGCTTGCGCTTTAAGATGAATGCCTGAACATGCCTCTTGCTGTTGATCTGAAATCATCGCTTTTGTCTCTTCGCACTGTCTAGGCAGGTTCATACTTGGCGCAAGCCGAGGATTTAAAATTCATCATTCTGATTCATCAGATTCTACAATTGCATCATATGCAGCTTGGAGACACGTCCAAAAAGTGTTTAAATTGTCTTTTTTGATTTCTAATACGGATTCCGATTGTCTTGAATCGGTGAAGATGAAAATTGAGTGCAGTATGGTATCAAACTGTCACTCTCAGCAGTGAATTTTGCATATGAAATATCTTTACCCCTCTTTAATTTTGTAGCACCTTGCTTTGAGCGAGTAGCTTCTGCCAGTGTACATGGACTTATTTCGTCCGCCATAATTTTTGGTATTTGTAAATACTTTGAATTTTTTGATTCTTTTGAATCTAATTTCACTTAGAAAATGTAGTTTTTCAAAATAGTTATTCTCAGTGTATATTGATTATAATGATCTTTTGTAATTAAAAGTTGAGACGGAAACTCTTTTACGTAAATATGAGTTTTTTTCTCGATTTGTTTACCAGCAATAAATATATAAATTTTGAATTCTGTTTTAAAATATTGTACTTTACTTGTTAGCCGCCTTCTTTGTTAATAATATTTATAAATATGTTTTATATATTATAAAAATATATATATAGTATAATTTTTTTCTTTTCTTTTTTGTTTATGTCCTTATGTTGTATGTAAGCGCACCCTAATACTTGGACTTGTATGTATTTCTTCTCGTGCTATTAAGATCTCGTTGAGTAGATTAATGCACTATTAGTTATACATTATAAGCACACGTTGTTTGTGCTTTAATTTTTTGTAAGCAATCCTGCTTGCCCTTTGCAAGGGGTATTGCAAGAAAGATGCCGGGTTGTTATGTATGTTATTTATGTATATATATAATATATACAACACCTATCAACAATTCGACAACATAACTTGCGCAACAACTACATAACTTACTGACTTAAGCAAATCGCCGCAGCAGGTTCAGTAACAACGACTTGACTTCCGGCACGCGCACCCGAAATGCTTATAAATGCTTATGCACCTTCACAAGCCAATTCCTGGAAGTGCATCACGCCACCACACTGCAGGCTAGACGGAATTTAGGTATAAAATTATGTTAAGCATTAATTTTAGTCACATTTTATGTCATTTAATAAAGTAACGCGGTCGCGCTGCCATCCATGCAGCACCGTTGTTAAAAACGCGAAAACAATTTTGTTTTTTTTAGCTTTCTCAACGAGAGAAAGCTTAACTGGCGCCCGAGCGAATTGCAAGCAAGCGTAAAGCTGCTTGTACTAAAAAGTCACGTAAAGTGCAAGGACAACTTAGATGCAAAGGAGCGTAAACTTAGCTAAAAAGTTAGGCGTAAAGCTACTTTGCTAAAAACAAAAAGTGTCGATCGATCGGTTCCTTAGTAGCTTAGGCAAAAAGGAGACATTACGTGTCGGCCTAAGATCGCGGATATAAAAAAATTTTAAACTAGAATAATAACAAAAAAATACTGTAATAAAGTGTTGGACAATAAAGCAGAAAAATCTATATAAACTATATCCCTAAACGATCAAGGGTAAAATAAGAAGTGAATGTGCAAAAAAAAACTGTGAGAAAAATCTATCCTTAAACGAACAAAGGATAGTAAAAATATTTGACTCTCAATAAGAAGTGAACTATAAAGCAAGTTCTGTGAGCAGCGTGAAATTCTACATCAAAATAGTGCTGCTACCAAATCCTATTGAGCATTGAATGTGCGAAAGAAAAAAACTGTGAAACAAGTTAATAGAAGAGAAAAATCTAAAAGTGAACTATAAAACAAGTTCTGTGAGCATCGTGAAATTCTATATCGAAGTAGTCCTGCTACCAAATCCTATTGAGCATTATAATCACACTATCAACTCCATCAACAGAAGTTACAACAGTTTTAACTACAGAATCCGTAACGAAGGAAGACAATACAAGTACAAAACCAGCGCTTTTTATTATTTCTAAATATATTTATAATTATATACATAGTATTTTGTAAAAATGGCAAATCCGAATAACCTAGTTCGTCCACCAATTCTTTCCTCATCCCAAACTTCTGTCGCCCCCCCACAATCTGCTCAGTTATCAGTAGATGATTTAACTAGGCTAATATCGACAATTGCCACAGACATACTTAGACAACAAGGACCACAGGTAGTACAGTCAGTACTTAACCCCCCTCCGTCGCAAGTAGTAGACCAACAAATCGAGGATAGACATAGGAACAATTTAGGGGAATTAGATAAAATTCCTGACATAGTTAAATCCCTTAAGGATTTTTCGGGACAGCCAGGAGAATACAACTCCTGGAAGAAAGGTGTTGATCGAATTTTGGCCATATACGAGCCATTGAAAGGACAACCAAAGTATTTTGGCATATTAAGTGTGATAAGAAATAAAATAGTCGGCAACGCCGACATCGCCTTAGAATCTTACAACACGCCGCTTGATTGGCAGGCCATATCAAAATGTCTAACGATGCATTATGGGGACAAGAGAGACTTGTCCACTCTCGAGTACCAAATGACGACATTGATACAAGGGAACAGACCTGTCCCTGAATTCTACCAGCAGGTGTATACACACCTTTCGCTGATTTTAAACAAGTTAGGATGCCTCGAAATGACTAATGAATCCTTGTGCCTCCTGACACAGGCATACAGGAACAAAGCATTGGATACATTTATAAGAGGATTAAATGGGGACTTACCCAGACTCTTAGGAATACGGGAACCGGCGGACTTGCCACAGGCTCTTCATCTGTGTATGAAACTAGAGAACCAAACTTTTCGCACAAATCATGCGACTAACGCAAGGAAAGGACAACCCCCTCAGCTGCCACCAAGGAGAAACTTTGTGCAGCAGCAAACACAACAATTTTATCCCCAACTGGCTCATTTTCCCAAGCCAAACCAACCTATTTGGCAACCACGGCCACAATTTCCTGGTCAAATAGGGCAGCATAACGGCAATTACCCCCCTAGACCACCCAAACCCCAACAGCGGCCAGAACCGATGGATGTAGACCCAAGCATCCACTCCCGTAGGATAAATTATATGAATAGACCCACCCAAAACCAGGCTTATGGCAAAAGACCTCAGCCGACTGCTCATCATCAACCAAATAAATATCAAAGAACTTTTCATCTAGCCACAGAACAGGCGGAAGATGAGAATATCGTTGAACAAACGAGCATTAATTTTTTAGCATGATGGGCTCTTCGCTACCCTATTTTGAAGTGAAAGCGGAGAGCGGAAAAATCCTTAAATTTTTAATAGATACGGGTTCAAGCAAGAATTATGTAAAACCCGAACTTGCAAGGAAGCGTATACCAAACGAGGTGCCCTTCTATGCAAAATCCGTTGTAGGTTCCATAAAAATATGCGAGCATACAAAAGTAAAGTTGTTTGATATGAATGAGGAGATAAAATTCTACCTCATGCCTTCTTTAGTAACTTTTGATGGCATACTAGGTAACGACACTCTAAAGGAGTTAGAGGCCGTAATTTACACAAACAAAAACTACATGAAAATAAGAAATGGTAAGGCAATAAGATTAAAGCAGCTGCCTTCTAAAGCAGTCAATGCAGTAAATATAAAAGAGGAAACGTTGGCTCCTCAAACGAAAACAAAAATGAATCACCTTGTCAACTCCTACAGAAATCTTTTCTCAGAACCCGATGAGAAACTTACATATACAACCAAAGTTGTTGCCCAAATTAGGACAACAAGTGATTCACCAGTTTACACGAAATTCTACCCATACCCCGCAGCTCTAAAAGGCGAGGTAGAAAACCAAGTAAAAAAACTCCTAAATGATGGTATAATAAGGCCGTCAAGGTCGCCGTACAACTCCCTAGTTTGGATTGTACCCAAAAAGGCGGATTCAGCGGGAAACAAACAGTACCGCATGGTCATCGACTACAGGAAGCTCAATGCAGTCACGACTGCGGATAGGTACCCTATCCCCGAGATAACAGAAGTTATCTCCCAGCTGAGCAATAGCAATTTTTTCTCTGTACTTGATCTAAACAGTGGTTTTCACCAGATTCCACTAAAAAAATCTGACATTGAAAAAACCGCATTTTCCATAAACAATGGAAAATACGAATTCACGCGTTTACCTTTTGGCCTGAAAAATGCGCCATCAATATTCCAGCGCACATTAGACGATATATTGCGAGAATATATCGGGAAATGTTGTTATGTCTATATTGATGATATAATCATCTTTAGTAAAACCGAGGAGGAACATCTCGGACACATTGAAACAATTTTTAGGACCCTAGATGAAGCCAACATGAAGGTGCAGTTGGATAAATGCAACTTTTTTAAAAGGGAAACGGAATTTTTAGGTTACATCATTACACCAAATGGCATAAAAACCAATCCAGCAAAAGTGGAGGCAATTTCCAATTTTCCACAGCCCAAAAATTTAAAAGAACTCCGTAGCTTTCTAGGTATGTCAGGATATTACAGGCGATTTGTTAGAGATTACGCAAAAATCGCCAAACCCTTGACATCCCTTTTAAGAGGGGAAGAAGGTCGAACGTCTAAAAACAAATCGGCCAACATTAAGATTGACCTCGATAAAAATGCAATCGAGTCTTTTATCAAAATTAAAAATTCCCTAACGTCTAAGGACATTATCCTTGCTTTCCCAGATTTCTAAAAGGAATTTGAACTGGCTACTGATGCCTCAAACTTCGCCATAGGCGCAGTTTTATCGCAAAACGATAAGCCGATAGCTTTTATATCACGAACGTTGAGTAGAGCCGAAGAGCACTACGCAACAAACGAAAAGGAGATGCTTGCAATAATATGGGCATTAAACTCCTTTAGAAATTACCTATACGGTTCACGCAAGGTAAAAATCACGACCGACCACCAACCTTTAACCTATGCGCAAAGCAACAAGAATAGCAATAGTAAAATGAAGCGGTGGAAGGCGATCCTTGAAGAATATAACTATGAGTTATACTACAGGCCTGGCAAGAGTAACGTCGTAGCTGACGCCTTGTCTAGAATACCTCACGATATACCATTGAATTCGCTCTCTACAGCGACTCATTCGGATGAAAGTTCATCCCACAATTTAATATATAGCGTTGAAGCTCCTATTAACGCATTCAAAAATCAAATATTCTTAAATAAAGACGTAATCTCGAGTTACCAATTCAAAATTATATTTCCAACGTATCATCGCCATCTAATCACCGAACCCGAATATACTGATGAAAATTTGATAGATATTTTAAAAAGATACCTCAATCCGTCCGTCATAAATTGCATAAAAGCGGATGAGCATATTATGGGAAAAATTCAGTTATTATATCCCTTACACTTTAACAAATATAAAGTTAGGTTTACCCAAATAATGGTAAAGGACATAACGAATGAACAAGAGCAAGAAGAAATAGTAGTTAGCACCCATAATAGAGCACATAGGAATTGCAGGGAAAATAGAATGCAGATCCTAGAAAAATATTATTTTCCTGCAATGGCGAATAAAATTAAAAAAATTATAAAAAAATGCGAAACATGCAAAGTTGATAAATACGAACGGCATCCGCCAAAGCCGCAAATACAGGCCACTCCAATTCCACGGTTTCCTGGTCAAATAGTTCACTTAGATATCCTCATAATAGGAAAACAGTTGATTTTGACAGCCGTAGATAAATTTTCAAAATTTGCTGTCGCGAAACCCATACAATCTAAAGCTGCCGAGGATATCAGGCAACCTCTGAGAGATATACTACTTTCCCTCATACCGGAAACGGTAGTATTTGACAATGAAAGATCATTTAAATCTGAGTCAATAAATTTTATGGTAGAAAATGAGTTCGGCATACAAATATTTCGAACAGCCCCTTACACCAGCTCCTCAAATGGACAGGTTGAACGATTTCATTCAACTTTACAGGAGATCATGCGTTGCTTGCAAAGCGAGAAAACGCATAATTCTTTTAACGAATTACTGGAGAAATCGGTAAAAGAATACAATTATTCAATTCATTCCACTACCGCAAAGAAACCCGTAGAAGCTTTCTTTGGCAGAAGAGTTTGTAGCGACCCCAAATTACTAGATAAGGATAGAGAGGAAACTGCTAGGAAATTATTAACTAAACAGAATATCGACCTTTTGTACCATAATAAAGATCGAACCCCGTTAAAACAATACGTCAGAGGAGACGAGATTTTCGTAAAAATAGACAAGAGAATAGGAACAAAGTTATCTTCTAAATACAGAAAGGAAATTGTAGAGCAGAACTACAATTCCACAATTAAAACTAAGTCAGGTAAAATCGTTCACAAAAAAAATATTAAACAATGTTAAAATTGTTTTTTTGATTCAACTAACGATGACATTGACCGTGACCACACAACAAATCGACATACAGGATCTTACCAACAACAACGGGTACCTACCCATTAAGACAGGAGAAGTAAGGACAATCTACCATTACGACAAAATTTTACATTTCATCAATTTAACGAAATACGAAGAAACGCTATCGCTTATTTCAGGCAACATTAACACTCTAAAAGCAATCACTTTTGAGGACAGACAATTTCTAGACTCAATCCATAAAAATTTTGTTTTATTAGAAGCTAAGTTAGACGGTTTGCATCCGCACTTTAAAGTCAAACGAGGCTTACTCAATATCGTAGGAAAAGGACTAAAATTTATAGCAGGTTCCATGGACAGTGACGATGAAAAAGAAATTAGGGACGCTCTCACACAAATTTATAATAACGAAGAAATTACCACGAATAATGTTAACAATTTAATGCAAATTAGCGACTTTCTTTCTGGACAGATAACGAACATTACAGACCACATAAACAAACAACAAACTGTTATTAGTAGTTACATAAACGAATTTACTGAATTAGCACAAAATAAAATAAAGACAATAGAGGACGAAATTCAATTCATCATGCATACTTACCAAATTAACAACGACATATCGCTTTTACGCAATCACGTAGATGACATCGGACAAATCATTTTTTCAACTAAATTAGGTATCTTGCCAACGGACATTCTAACCCCTACTGAACTGAATCATATTAGCAATTTTGAAAGTTACAGCCACATTAAAACAGCCGTACTATTCCAGGAAAATACAATCATCCTATCCCTCCTCATACCTCAATATTCCCAGAATACATTATCCAAAATAAAGTTTGAACCCATCCCAAACATTAATAATAAATCAGTAATACTAAGCCATTTAGAAATCCTTGTAGACGAGAACAATAAAATGTACCAATTAGAAATTAAGGATAATTTAGAAAAGAATATTATAAGAATTGAAGACACATGTATAGGCAATATATTAATATTTAAAGAAGCGAGCTGTAAGCTTGAAAATTTCAATAAACCTGATGTAATAGAAGTGCTACCAGGCACCCTTGTATTTAAGAATTTTAATTCAAATATAACCCAAAATTGTAATAAACAAAAGATAAGCCAAAAAGGCACATTTTTATTAAGGTTCGAAAATTGTGAGATAAAGATTTCTAATAGAACATATTTCAATGTAAACTTGAGGATATTTGAAACATTTGTATTACCAAATGTAATAACAAAAATAAATGATACAAACGAAATTAATAAAGAAATAAAGATGGAAGCATTGTACATAAAACAGCTTCAGCATGAAAATAATTTTAAATTACTAAAGAATGGGAACAGTGTATCCTCAATAATTAGCTTAAGTTCTGATATTTCAATTGTTTTAATTATAGTAGTCACTACTGCAATTTTATTTTTTATTATCAAAGAAAAACAAAAAATGTACATTTCGCCTAGCTCAGAAGCAGAATTTATTGCAAACGTGCAGAAAGGCCCGTTCCTGCAAATTACAACATCGCAGCCCAACAATAACACCGATCGCGGACGATCGAACTAAGAGGGGAAGAGTTAATACAACACCTATCAACAATTCGACAACATAACTTGCGCAACAACTACATAACTTACTGACTTAAGCAAATCGCCGCAACAGGTTCAGTAACAACGACTTGACTTCCGGCACGCGCACCCGAAATGCTTATGCACCTTCACAAGCCAATTTCTGGAAGTGCATCACGCCACCACACTGCAGGCTAGACGGAATTTAGGTATAAAATTATGTTACGCATTAATTTTAGTCACATTTTATGGCATTTAATAAAGTAACGCGGTCGCGCTGCCATCCATGCAGCACCGTTGTTAAAAACGCGAAAACAATTTTGTTTTTTTTAGCTTTCTCAACGAGAGAAAGCTTAACTTATATATTATATATGTATGCGTGTTTTCAAATTTTCGCGGTACGGAGGTAAAAGAGAAATGATAAAAAACGCACGTGGTCTGCACTTGGATATGTGTACTATATAAGTGAGAATGAAAGTGTTTGCACATAAGAAATTTCGAGCTTTCGCTAAGTGTATTGTGCACATAAGAATTGTATTAAAATAGAAATGTATCATAGAATGTAATATGTATATATGTATGTTCGTTTCTCTTCTTATCTTTTTTTTTTTGTTTTATATATATACTATATTCGTTGTATAGCTTTTGCTTACTGGTTTATACAGTCCTGCTTGTTGCTTTTATATAGCACAAGCGGTACTGCGGGAAATGGTTTGCAAGTAAATGCTTGAACTTGAGTTCGTTTGTAAAATTCGTATGCTCTTAGAACACACTAGTCAGTTTATAGGCATTTATTTAGTATGTAATTTCTTCTATATATATATGTATATATTTTTATTTATATTTTTTATTTTTATTTTTTTGTGTTTTACATACATATGTATATAATTTCGATATATACATATCCGCTTGATAGCGGAAATTTCGATTTTTCCGTAAATTACCGAAAATTGAAGCAGTTTGATATCCGTTTTTGACCGTTAGTGCGGTTTTTAAACTACCGATTTTTTTTCCTATATACATGTATAAAATTGCAGTTAAACATACATATCAACATACATATAATAAGTTATATGTATATGGAAACGATACCACTCACTTGATTTCCTCCAGGGGCGTAGGTTTCTAATATATATACACCCAACTCTTTTTTTTACACGGTTTTGAAGTTACACGGTTGAAAAAACAAATTTTTTTGGAAAAAAAAATTACTGTGTTGAAATTATGTTTGTTTTTTACCACACTTAGCACCTTTGCTGAAATGAACATACATACATATTCGATAACTCTTACCACACATATTGTTCGCATGATATTTATATTGCTGAAATGGATATCTCCAGCGATGATAAAGACTTTAGTCCAGTTCGTGGCAAACTATAAGTAGCGACTCAAAATTATGTAGCAATGTATAGTAAATATTTTTTACTTATTTCTATTCCAATTTTTCTGGTCTTAATTCTGGATTAACAGATTTATTTTGTTGTTTTGCTTAATCTACCAATTTTTCATCTGTATGAATTATGTATTTTAAGTTTTAATGCTCATTAAAATGCCATATGAATTTACAATTTGTGTGCATATCTGAAATTTTATTGTTTTCAAAATTTTTTACACGGTTTTGCGAAGTAAATATAGTTCTTTATTTCATTTTACACGGTTTTCAGTTTACATGGAACGTATCCCGCATTTTACTAGAGAACATGCCTCTTATTTTACACGGTTTTTTACACGGATTCCTGAGGAACGTATCTACCGTGTAAAAAAAGAGTTGGGTGTACTTACTCGTATGTGCTTAACTTTAGTGAATGTTGTTTGAATTTTTTTGCTTGTTTTTGTTTTACTTTTCGCGCCCGCGTTATTATTAATTTATTTGTTTTGATTGTTTTTTCGCGCTCGTTCTTTTTTATAATGTGTATAGATATTTTAGCTTTTCGCTTCCTTTTTAATTTTTTCCCTTGTTTTAATAAGATCTTGCTTCACTTGTAGACCATGTACCTCACATATGCATGTATGTAATTTGTTTTTTTTTTCGCACTTTTCAAATGTATATGTGTGTGTCACTTAACTTTTATTTCGGTTTTGCCACTCTATAATAACCTTATTATTATTTTTTTTCTTCCCGTCCATTTAGTATGTATATGTGTGTGTCACTTTACTTTTATTTCGGTTTTGTCACTCTTTAACGACCTCAACCTTTTTTTCTTCACTTTACTTTTGTTTCGGGTTTTTCACACTTTAATAACTTAATTCCGAGTTTTTTTTTTTTGTTTTGCACTTTTAATATGTAAGCATGCGTGTTACTTCACTTTCATTTAGTTTTTATCATTTTGTAATAATTTTTTGTTCACTTTATTATTATTTAATTTTTTTTTGGGCTCGAAGGACCATGTTCTTTTCATCACAAATATCATCAAATTGAATAATAAAAATACCAGGGTTGTTTTTGAAATTAAAAAGCACAATTAAATAAAATTCGGAAAAGATCTTCTTCTTCTTAATTGGCGTTGGCACCGCTTACGCGATTATAGCCGAGTCAACAACAGCGGGCCAGTCCCTTCTTCTTTTCACTACCTGGCACCAATAAGATATCCCAAGCGAAGCCAAGTCCTTCTCCATTTGGTCCTTCCAACGGAGTGGAGGTCTTCCTCTTCCTCTGCTTCCCCCGGCGAGTATAGCGTGGCATACTTTTAGAGCTGGAGTGCTTTCGTCCATCCTGGCAACATGACCTAGCTAGCGTAGCCGCTGTCTTTTAATTCGCTGAACTATGTCAATGTCGTCGTATATCTCGTACAGCTCATCGTTCCATCGAATGCGATATTCGCCGTGGCCAATGCGCAAAGGACCGCAAATCTTTCGCAAAACCTTTCTCACGAAAACTCTTAAAATCGACTCATCGGTTGTTGTCATCGTCCAATCCCCTGCACCGTAAGCAGGATGTGAATTATGAGCGACTTATAGAGTTTGGTTTTTGCTTGTCGAGAGGGGACTTTACTTTTCAATTCCTTATTCAGTTAAAAGTAGCACCTGTTGGCAAGAGTAATACTGCGTTGGATTTCCAGGCTGACACTGTTGATGGAGTTTACGCTGGTTCCAAGATAGACAAAATTATCTACAACTTCAAAGTTATGACTGTCAACAGTGACATGAGTGCCAAGTCGCGAGTGCGACGACTGTTTGTTTGATGACAGGAGATATTTCGTCTTCCCCTCGTTCACTGCCAGACCCATTTGCGTTGCTTCCTAGTTCAGTCTGGAGAAAGCAGAACTAACGGCGCGGGTGTTGAGGCCGATGATATCAATATCATCGGCATACGCCAGCAGCTGTACACTCTTTTGAAAGATTGTACCTGCTCGATTCAGTTCTGCAGCTCGAATAATTTTCTCCAGCAGCAGATTGAAGAAATCGCACGATAGGGAGTCGCCTTGTCTGAAACCTCGTTTGGTATCGAACGGCTCAGAGAGGTCCTTCTCGATCCTGATGAAGCTTTGGGTGTTACTCAACGTCAGTTTACACAGCCGTATTAGTTTTGCGGGGATACCAAATTCAGACATTGCGGCATAGAGGCAGCTCCTTTTCGTGCTGTCAAAACCAGCTTTGAAATCGACGAAGAGGTGGTGTGTCTCGATTCTCCATTCACGGGTCTTTCGCAAGATTTGGCGCACGGTGAATATCTGGTCGGTTGTTGATTTGCCAGGTCTAAAGCCACACTGATGAGGCCCAATCAGTTTCTTGACGGTGGGCTTTAATCTTCTACACAATACGCGCGAAAGAATCTTATATGCGATGTTGAGGAGACTAATCCACGGTAGTTGGCGCAGATTGTGGGGTCTCCTTTTTTATGGATTGGGCATAGCACACTTAAATTCCAATCGTTGGGCATGCTTTCGTCCGAACCTATTTTACAAAGAAGCTGATGCATGCTCTTCGCTTCCGTATTTGAATAGCTCGGCCGGCAATCCGTCGGCCCCTGCCACTTTGTTGTTCTTCAGGCTGGCAATTACTATTCGAACCTCTTCCTGGTCGGGCAATGGAACGTCTGCTCCATCGTCATCGATTGGGGAATCGGGGTCGCCTTCTCCTGGCGTTGTGCGTTCACTGACATTCAGCAGGCTGGAGAAGGGTTCCCTCCATAATTTAAGTATGTTCTGGGCATCGGTGACTAGATCACCTTTGGAGGTTCTACAAGGGTATTCTCCGGTCTTGAAACCTTCTTCCCCGCATTTTTCGTAGAATTTTCGAGCATTACCACTGTCGGCCAGCTTATCAAGCTCTTCGTACTCACGCATTTCGGCCTCTTTCTTTTTCTGTCTACAAATGCGTCTTGCTTCCCTCTTCAACTTTCGGTATCTATCCCATCCCGCACGTGTTGTGGTCGATCGTAATGTTGCGAGGTAGGCAGCCTGTTTTCTCTCTGCTGCGGCGCGGCAATCCTCGTCGTTCCAGCTGTTTTTTTGAACTTTCCGAAAAACCAATGGTTTCGATTGCAGCTGTACGTAAGGAGTTTGAAATGCCGTCCCACAGATCCCTTATCCCGAGTTGTTGACAGGTGCTCTCAGAGAGGAGGAGTGCAAGCCGAGTAGAAAATCGTTCGGCTATCTGTTGTGATTGCAGCTTCTCGACGTCGAACCTTGCTTGTGTTTGTTGGCGTGCGTTTTTTGCTGCACAGAGGCGGGTGCGAATTTTGGCTGCAACAATATAGTGGTCAGAGTTGATGTTAGGACCTCGGAGCGCGCGCACATCTAAAACACTGGAGACGTGTCTTCCGTCTGTCACAACATGATCGATTTGGTTGGTGGTTTTTCGATCCGGAGACAGACAGGTAGCTTGATGTATCTTCTTATGCTGGAATCTAGTTATACAGATAACCATATTTCGGGTCTGGTTGATCCTAAAAGAACCTGAACCTGTGAAGGGTCTATTGGCTTCGGTGCAGCCGAAGTTAAAGTTTTTTCTTGTTGAAGTGAAACTTTTTTAGAATCGTTGTGATTTCAAACCGGATGCAACGGAAAAAACGACAAATAAGAGACACAAATACGAAAATGTGTATGATGAGGGCAGGAACGATGAGACAGAAATATACATACATACTATTTTATATTATCGGCATATACATATATACATATAGTGAATCAAAAAAGTTTTGGCACACCTCAGTTTTCCCAATTTGCTTCAATATAACTTTTAATAAACTGAACATACCAAACAAAAAACAAACATATTTGTTTAACACATACATATATACAAAAGTTAAAAATAAAAAATTCATTCAAGAAGGAAATTATTAAGTAAATAATGAAAAAGAGCCATATTCATATCAAAAAAGTATTGGCACAAATCATGTTTTTTGCATATTCCTCTGTAATACCATGTTCAGACCAAAAATTTAAAAGATTAGAATACATTTAATCATTTCATAACCCAAAAGTGTTCTCACTGCCGTTAGAAAGATAAAAACAGCTATTATTGTCATTCAATAATTCACATCGCTTAATATTTATCGAAAGAAAAGACTGTCATATAGTCCGTTCGCACGACAGTCGGGTCTACGTAACCGGAACGGACCCGGATTTTTATTCGGCCAAGGACTCTCAACTCGGCAGAATTCTGCCGCTACAACAACAACAACTGTGATATAGTATTTTGAAATAAAAGAGGTTTTTTTTAATAGAATTAATAGAAATAGAAATAATGGATACATTTTTTCATTTGTTAAGTCGATTTTCTGGTGAAATTAGATTCATTGCTTTAAAAAAATTTGTTTGTTTACATTTTTTCCCTTTGTAGTGTCTAAATCAGCTGTGATAATGTAACAGATTTCAAGTGCTGACAAGTAGATTGCGCAAAATCAGAGTCGCACAGAAAGATTTAGCGTGGATCACTTTGAAATCATTTCAATGAAGTGATTTGGAACTGTCATATTTGTATGGCGAAATCTTGATAAATTTTTAAGATTAGTGGGATAATACATTCAACAGCCGAAATCGTGTGATTAAGTGTCGGTCTGAACATGGTATAAGTTGACTTCCTTTGATCCCGTGTTTGGTGACTTCTGTTAGATATTGCATATTGATGAATAATTAGAGCAACTGACTTTTAGTGATGTGTTAGCCATATATTGAGCAAAACGGGTCGCGGAAAAGAGATAACCGTTGAAGTGCGGAAATTCATTTTGAATCTGTACCTGAAAAAAAGTCATTGCGCGAAATAGGACAAATTGTCAATAGATAAGTTTGCAGTGCAAGGAATGTAATAACCCATTACATAAACAGCGGAAAGATAGACAGCAATTACAGATCTGGGAGGCCAAAACCTTTTTCTGATCGGGAGGAACGATCCATTGTTGACGCAGTGGAGAAAGACCCAAAATTTTCGGCAGTAAAATTGTGTGAAAAAATGCAGGAACAACTGAGGAAAACATTTAGCTCACGGATAGTCCGAAATACCCTGCATAAGGCCGGTTATCGTAGTCGTGTACTTCGACGCCTCACATTCCAAAAGCTAACAAAAAAGCGGTTGGATTTCGCTAAAGCTCACCTACACCAACCTGATACTTTTTGGAAAACGTGATTTTTAGTGATGAATCCAAATTCAATTTACTTGGATCGGATGGGTCTAAAAAAATATGGCGAAAGCCCAACATGGAGCTCCAAGAAAATAACATCATAAAAACAATCAAGCATGGCGACGATAATGAAACGTAATGGTGTGGGGGTGTATCGCGGACGGAGTTGGGAATCTTGTTCTATAGACGAAAAAATGGATAAGCTTGTTTATTTAAGCCTTTTGAAGAACAGTTTGCTTCCGAGCGTAACTAAATTGGGCTTAAATGGAGAGAAATGGCAGTTCCAGCAAGAAAATGACCCCAAACACACTTCGCGTTTGGTTCAAGAGTGGTTAATTTATAACTGCAAGCAGCAGAAAACACCTCCACAATCCCCTGATCACAATGCCATTAAGCATACTTGGCATTTGCTTCAAAAAAGAATTCGCAAGAACCAAATAACTTCGAAAGAATCCCTTAAATATGTTTTGAAGGAAGAATGGGCAAATATTACCAGTCGGGAGACTTCCCATTTGGTTGCAAGTATGCAAAGGCGTTTGCATGCGATTATTAAGGCCAAAGAAGGTGCAACAAAATATTAAACATTTTCAATTTTTTTCCTTCATCTTTTGTTTTACCATTTTCATATTTTGTGCCAATACTTTTTGATATGAATATGGCTCTTTTTCATTATTTTCTTAATAATTTCCTACTTGTATGAATTTTTTATTTTAAATTTATATATATACATATGTATATGTATGTATTAAAAAAGCATTATTTAAACAAATATGTTTGTTTGTTGTTTGGTATGTTCAGTTAGTTAAAAGTTATATTGAAGCAAAGTGGAAAAACTGAGGTGTGACAAAGCTTTTTTGATTCACTGTATATTATTTCTTTGGCACATTTGTCGGTACGTTTACTAAAGCATATGCGAGCCACATACATATGTACATACATTTATAATAACAAGTGTCAAAGAGTCAATCTGTCTAAGCACTGACGTGCCGACAAAGCGCCACAACGTTGTGTTGTTGGTAGAAAATCCGAGCTGTGCCGAAAGAAACTAACAAACGATCGCCGATTGTTACCGCTTCCCTTACTGCTCGAACAGCTTCGCCAACAAGGTAGAGTATATATGTACATTTTTGTATGAGCTTGCATACATATCGACGCTGATTTTTGTTTTTTGTTGGTGACATATTCACATGTGTGCGCATATGTATGTTTGTATGCTTGTGAATTATTTGTTCGGCAATGCATACAAATATATGTACATTTAAGTATACATAAACGAATATATAAATTATGTATTCCCGCATTGGGAATTCCAAAAAAATTATTTTTTAATCGGACAGCGCTTTATTGACTAAAAACGACTCAAACTTAAATTTAACAATTTGATTAATTTATGCTTATTCTAAGCCACGGAATTATTGAGTGGCGTGATCTATTTCCTAGAATTAGTATAAGCAATTAGTATAAGCTATTCGATTGCATGTTCGATTGGCATGTGCCGGATGTGCTGAGGTTGCATCGGCAGAATTTACCAGTTGTCGCTTGCGCTGTAATTTCGGGGTTGTTGACATAGTTGCACTTTATGCTTGGTTCGTGCTAACTTATATGAACATGTAGATCAATGCGCGAGTTAATTTATTTACTCGTTAGGAATAAAATAAATATATAGTTTTAAGGCAGCCAATGAGATTGGTTCTGACTGATCCTTTATTTGTATAATATTTCTCTGTATACACATGTACTTCAATATAGAATATATTACACTTAAACTGTACAAGTGTTACAAGTGGTAACTTGTTACTCGGCAGTCGATAATGATAAAGTAACCCCGAGGCTATTGTTCCAGTTGCTTATATAGGCTATACTTATCGCTGCTCATACTGTTGAGATGCTGGTTGTTCACTAGTAAATAACTATTTGGGTTGTTATTGTTTGTTGTAATGATAGTGCGCTTCCATTGTTCTAAGATAAAGTTGTTTTGACGATTTTTCTTTAATGTTTACTGAAACATAACGTTGTGGTTAAAGGTTAAGGTATTAACTAGCGCGCCGTTGTTGCTTCTTTGCTGCTGTAGCGGTGACATGGTGAACGTTGTGTAATGAAATGATATGGAACGTGTCTTGTGAAATGATGAATGCGGTGTAACGGTGTTGCGTGTCTATGTAGGGTGGTGTGCTGGGGCTCATTTGGTCACTTTTATACAGTAAACAAAATTTTGATTACAACTAAGCATATTTAACCGTTAGGAATTCTAATAATAGAAAAATATTTGAAAATGTAACAAAACCAGCTATAAAATGTATAACATAACACGCAACACAATATACTAAATTTGAACCTATTTTGAGTCATTTAGTTTAAGTAGTACAATATTAGTAGGAAACCCACTAGGAATACTTAATGTAGCCGTTTCAGTAGTATAATGCTATTGGGAAATTCGTACCAAATGCTTAATTTTGCCGGTAGTTTCCTCATTCTATTCCATTATAAAAGTATAAAATTAAGGCTTGATTTCTTGTAGTTTTACGCAATATCTGTTCCACCATTTTATGCGGGTGTTTTTGATACTCTTGCAAACAGTTGCTACAGAGTGTTATAGTTCTGTTCACCTAACGGTATCACCTAAAAATAAGCGACAAAGATATTTATATAGATTTTAATCAGCACACGTTCTTTTTATTCTGACTTGCGAGAAATGAATGCCGGATGTTTTTTTGACAAGATGGTTGCCGGCTCTTTTCGACAGACCACCGGGTACTTCATATACATACAATTCATTTCTATTATACAATGGGTGGTTCAGATAACTTATAATTAACTTAATGTTTACATCTCGACCAACCTGACAAATTTGATTGGCCTCAATCAATAGTCTAGAAATAATTTACGAAGCAGTGTGGCCTATGCATGACAATGACCGAGGGGACCCGCTGTCAGTACAAATTGGTGACAGCCATTTCCGAATTTTAATAGCCTCAATCACTCCGTCATAGGGCAGTTGAGTTAGCTGACAATTGTCAACGTCTCTTATTACGTACCGATCATTAGGCAACACTTTATGTATCACATAGGGGCCGCGGTATTTCTGGATAAGTTTCTTATTTTTCTCGACCGAAGTATCAACATGTCTAATTACTACGAATTCCCCGACTGAATATTTCTTTGCAGGCATACTGTTTCTAAGGAAATATTTCTCTAAATCCCTAGGGGTATCCTGTAGTAGCTTATCTTCTAAGAATTCAGTCAAACCATCTACTATGCAGCCCCGCTGGGTCACGCCGAAAAGTAACTCACTAGGGGTGTATTTAGTTGTACTATGAACCGTATTGTTTATGGCGTATTCTACTTGGGAGAGTTGGAGTGGCCAATCAGAGTGTTCTGACGAGTCGGTTAATTTACTTAACATGGCTTTCACAACACGGTTAACCCGTTCTACTTGACCATTCGCTTGTGGAGATGCTACTGCGACTTTTACATGGTTTATGTTTCTTTTAAAAAGGAATTTACTGAAATCAAGTGAAGTAAATCACGACCCTCTATCTGTAATAATTCGTCTTGGACGACTATAGTAACTGAAATATTTTTCTAGGGCACAGCAAACCTCTTTCGTACTATTCGAATTGACTGGGTATAGTCTTACGAATTTGGTGAAGGCATCAGTGGTTACCAATATGTGTTTGCGCTTCGATCTAATAGCTGGCAGCGGGCCAAAGTGGTCGAGGTGAAGGGTATCGAAGGGGATTGGCTTCTTTGGAATGATGAACAAGTTATGTTCATTTGAACGCGCCGGGGCTGAATATAGTATGCACTTGATGCAATTACGGGTAAATCGTTCAATTTTATCTCGCATATGTTCAAACCAATAGTGTTTACGTATTTGACTATAGCATTTGTCCACACCCAAATGTCCGATTTTTTCGTGCACCATACGAATGACGTTGCCTTGCATTTCGGCGGGCACGCATAATAAAGAGTCGTTACCTAGCCGGCGGAAAACCAGCCCGTCTATCAGTTCGTAACCGACCACTTCACCCTTTTCTAATTCGTCCAAAAGCTCTTTGAGTCTCGCGTCCCTACTCTGGGCAACTTGGATTTGAAAATCCAAATCGTCATGGTCGATGGCGGCAACTAGTTCGCAACTACTCGTAAGCCTACGCTCGCCTATTGTTAGCACTTCGGACAGATCTTGATAACCCTTCGAGTTATCTACAGACTTTAAAGGCACATCGGGTGCAAGTATATTAATATCATTCGCAGTATTTGGGGGTAAGGGGACTCGGCTTAATGCATCCACATGACCGAGGTTAACACCTTTTCGGTGCCGGATCGAATAGTTGAAATTTTCTAATTCTAGGGCCCATCGCGCTATTCGTGGATTTACATGTTTTTTGTTTAGCGCCATTGTAAGGGAGTTACAGTCTGTAACAATGGTGAACGGTCTCCCTTCTAAGTAAATCCTAAATCTCCTAAGAGCATAGATAATGGAAAGCGTTTCCAACTCGAAGCTATGGTATCTTGACTCTGCCCCCGTAGTAGTTTTTGAAAAGTATGCAATGGGATGTAGCTTCTTATCATCCTGTCTCTGGAGGAGGACAGACCCGAACCCATGACTGCTGGCGTCACAATGAAGTTCTGTTTCTCGCGTATGGTCATATATTGCTAGCACTGGGGCTTTTACTAACTGCGATTTTAATTTCCTAAAAGCTTCGAGACACGATTCTGAAAAGTTGAATATTGCTTCTTTACGTAAGAGATCTAGAAGTGGTTTAGCCGTTTATGAAAATGACGATACAAATTTCCGAAAATATGAAAATAGTCCAAGGCACGAGCGAAGTTCCTTGTGGTTCTGCGGGATTGGGTAATTAGCGATAGCACGGACATGAACATCGGATGGTTGTATTCCCAGTGGACTAACGAGGTATCCTACGTATTCTATTTCATGGTATCCAAACTTACACTTTTTCAGTTTAAGTTCTAATCCTCTTATATAAATTCTTTTCAAGACTTTCTTGACGGTACGGAGGTGACTTTCGAAATCGGCAGATGCGATAAGGATATCGTCAATATACACGACAATTTCTCTTGCATCTATTAAACAATATATATTGTAAACAAATCTCTGGAAATTTGCTGGTGCGTTCTTTAATCCGAACGGCTTTCGAAGGTATTCAAATTGTCCTTGTGGTGTGACAAATGACGTTAATGGAATTGAATTCTCGTCCATGGTCAATTGGTTGAACCCGTCCTTTAGGTCTAACAAAGTGAACCACCTTTTACCCGACATGTACTCTATACAATCTTCTATCAAAGGCAGTGGAAAGTTATCTCGGATTGTTTTTTTATTAAGGGTCCTATAATCAACGCACATTCTGGTATCGCCGTTTTTTTTCTTTACCAGTACAATAGCTGAGGCATAAGGCGAATCGCTTGGCTGTATTATTTGTCTACTCAAAAGATCGTCGGTAATTCTTTGAACTATTGCTCGGTTTTGGAAAGATACCCGCCTCGGCAAACAATAAAAGGGTGTATCATCAGTTAAGCGAATTTTCATTTTATAATCGTAGGGTTCCTTATTTATGTCTGCAGGTTTTATATAAGAGCTAAGTAAGACAGCTGTAATTGCGTCCCTTTTAACGTTATCTAACTTGGGTCCTAAGTCTACCTCCGGTTCAATTCCAACATCAATCGCATTTAGTTCCCTTACTACATTGACATATTCATCGGTGCATTCACTGTTGCAAACATCAAAGTTCAAAATGTTATCATCGCATGCGTTCGACATGTTGACACTCTCCTCACCAACCCTACCCCGGCCGCCCTTCCGATTACACAAAAATCCCCCACGGTCACCGTCAGGCAACTCAACTAATATCGAATCCGAAACACAGTGTTTTATATCAGAAAGAAAATCAACTTTGTTTAATTCAGATTTAGATAACAAATTAGTTTGGAATTCATTCTTTTTTTTCATATTAAATTGTTTGAAACGTATATTGAATATTTTAAGAAAATCTTGACCGAGTATTAGAGATGTTGTTATCGTATCATCGGGAACCACCATTATTTGTAAATACCGAATTTTGCCTCTAAATTTTACTGCACACAACACTGTACCGAACGAATATATTCGGTGCCGGCCAACACCAATGAAATTTGTAAGATGTGGATTGATTGATAATTGAGCGCATTGCGGGGCGCTTGACCGTTGCATTAAGCTAATGGGACTGCCGGAATCAAGAAGAGAAAACATTTCTTTAAAACCTGTGCCTCCGATTCGATAATGTCTGCACAAAGCCACACTTACCCATTGTTTAAACTCTACATGGTCATCATCATCAGCATCTCCTTCCAGCACAGCGGCTACTTGAACTGGTCGATTTTTCTTCCTAGGGCAGTTGCTATGTTGGTGCCCCATTTGATGGCAGGTAAAGCACGATCCTGGCGGTCTAGTTGGTTTTGGGCAGCTGCTCTGGTAGTGTCCAAATTGGGAGCAATTATAGCAGCGAATTCGCGTTGATTCTTCGGCGGTAGGAGCAGTAGACTTCGGGGCCCCGGCACGCATGGCAAATTGGGCGGGGGACCTAGGTAATGGATGCGTCGCTCGCCGCTGCTCGTAGCGATCCATGCGCCTCACCAGCTCTTTGATGGAGTTAGCACCATATAGGATAGAAATGTTGTTGCTGCTGTCGGGAATACCGTCGATGATGATGTCCATGAGTTCTTCTTCTTCTATGCTTACTCTGGAAGCGATGGACTGCATGGCCACCACATAAGCGATACATGTTTCGGACGGTTTCAATCGCCGGGCACGCAACTGTCTGTAGATTTCTTGCCTGGTGGCGGTGCGCTGGAACATAGTTTGTAGCAAAGATTTTAGACTTTCACAATCGGCGAGGCCGTGATTAAGGGTACACTCTTTAGCTGTTCCAGTCATACACCGCCGTAAGGCCAGGCACTTCTGTCTCTCACCGAGGTTGTTCGCTTCGATATAATCCTCGAACTGGACGAGCCACTTATTGACGTCACGGTGGTCGTCTCCACTGAATTTAGGCACAGCAGCTTCGAGCTCATCGGTATTTATATAATTTTTCGATGGTTCGTGATAATGTTGGTTCTCAAGTTCAGCTATTTCGCGACGTAGTTTTAGGATTCGGAGTTGTTCTTCTAGTCGCTCTGCTTCTAGGCCTAATAATGTGCCACTTGCATATAGTGGTTCGATTTCTGATGTGGCTGACGCAGGAGCAGGACAAATATCGGGCCTGGTGGTATTCGTTTCGGCGGTGGTAACAGCAGTTATGGCGGCGATGGCCCCGGAATCATCAATGCGAGCAGCGGTCGTTTTTTCAGCAGTGGTGGCAGCAGTTACAGCAATGGTGGCGTCGGGAGCGCTAGTTTCAGCAGCGGTGGTGACAGCGGTTATGGCGGCGGTGGCTTCGAGAGCACCAGTTTGAGTAGCAGTGGTGGCAGCAGTTAGGGCAGCGGTAGCGTCGGGAGCACCGACCCGGGCAGTAATATTCGTATTTGCGGCTTTGTTCCCCTTGCTTGATCTCATTTTATTTAATTGTTTATTTGGATGGCTGTGAATACAACCCCACACTTGCAATTTAATGAGCACACGTTCTTTTTATTCTGACTTGCGAAAAATGAATGCCAGATGTTTTTTTGACAAGATGGTTGCCGGCTCTTTTCGACAGACCACCGGGTACTTCATATACATACAATTCATTTCTATTATACAATGGGTGGTTCAGATAACTTATAATTAACTTAATGTTTACAAGATATATCTTATTAGAATTTCAATCGACCGTTTGAAAATGATAAAAACTATTATTACCAGATATTAAATTTTAAAACCGAGCTGGTATGAGAGAACTGGTGTGAAAATTGGGCGATGGACGTGGCTCCGTGAAATTTTTGGTGGAATTCCATACCGCGGAACCAACCGATTTCGACAAAATTTATTACGAGGCATTCTTCATACATTCTTATGTCACATTGTGAAAATGGAGGAAATCGGATAACAACCACGCCTATTTTAAATTCCACTTGAATCGTTTAGTTTTCAGTACACAAATCAAGCAGCAATTAAGATAGCGGGATAATAATGCAAATTGAAAAACAAAAGTGTAATATAGTGAAAAGAATTACATTAGATAAGAGTGGTTTGAAAATCTTTAAAAAGTGGGCGTGCCCTGCCCTCTAATAAGTTAAATGTACATATATATCTCACCACCTACTCTGCCTATAACGGTTTTATAAAAATATACTAAAAGTGTGATAAATCAATGACTAAATGCGTTAGAGGCATTCAATTGTACATCCAGTACGATAGAAGTGGCATCGCTCGCATTGAGGGGAAATCACATATCTTACTTTGGGCTTACTGAAAATTTTAACCAAATTCGGTAGATTCCATTTTTTTTATATATAACTGGATAACGCTTTGCACAAATAGTGCCTCTAGGGCAGGCCACCGCAAGTGTAAAAATTGTCAAAACCGAACCATAACTGCTCAAGCTCCAGATATTGCAGAAGTGGACCCCAGAGTCCATGGCTGACCTTTTCTAAGAGATATCGGTCAATATGTGAGATACAAAATTAAAATTCGAAGCGAATATTTTATAGATTATCATCGTAGTATGCAAAAAATCGGGTCAATACTTTTCTTCACTTCTATTACCAAAAATTGCTTAAATCCAATAAAAACTGTTCTAGCCTCTAGGTACCGAATATTCAAACCCAGGTACCTATAGTTGACTTTTGATGTCGGTCAACGTATGATATAAATAAGTATGTCTGTTTAATGAGCAAATCATTATACACCTCGTCAATGGTATCCTCTGCCAAATCTTCATCTTCACTGAATATATCTTGAAATAATTTGAAAGTTAGTTCCATGCTCCTCTGTACACTAATTTAAAGTACTTACCAGTAATAAATTTGATCTGCTCCACACAATTTTCAACTAAATGACTGACAATTTTTGATTTTGCACTTTGTTGAGGCATTTTAACTCTTTAATAAAATTGAATCAGCTGTTTCGGAATAAAATTTACCATGCTACAGAGGTAGAGCAAAAAGTATGTTCATAGTTAAGACTTTTAACGAAGTATCAACTTTCGAATTACCAAATTAACAGGCTTCGGTCTGAATACCCCTATTAAAAATATCTGTATAAGGTTCATAATTTATAACATTATTTAGCATATTTAAATAGATATAAAATAGATGTTTTGAAATGAGGAAATTTCGTTTTAATAGAGGGGAGAGTTAAAGAACGTATTCCTTATAATAATAACAAACATCAAAACATCCTTTTGTTTCAGTGAACAGACTTCATCAAAAAACCTTAAGTTAGAAAAATTGAAATGTACAGAAATGGTTATTTTACTTTATGGCTCAAGCAGCTCACAACTTCCGGTATTACACCAAGTATCATATAGGTAGCCGAAGCACATATGTTTGAAGACAAGCTAAAGTAAGAACCCTCTCCAGCGCTGTGCGCTACCAAAAAAAGAAGAAAACAGCATCGGATGAAAGATCTTCCTTTCAACGACGACCGCTGCAAACATACATATTAAGGATTACGATCTAAGTACAAGGACCTTGAAAGTCTGTTCCCTTAATTGGGAAGGTGCCGCTGGCCAGCTGTCCTCTTAAAAACAAAGGCTGACAGCTCCGCTGTCCAAGGATGGACTGAGACGAGTAGGTCCTTGTGGCATTTACGCGCAAATTCGGTTAGGGATTCGTGATGGGAGAGATACAAGGGAACTGTGGGATGGCATTTCAAGCTCCTTACTCCTGTAAACGAAACCCTTGGTTTTCAGAAAATGCAAAAGAAGTGCTGATACGATGAGGAGTGCAGTGTCGCAGTGGAGAGAAAACATACTGCCTACCTCACAACGTTACAATCAACCACAACACGGGCGGGATGGGATAGATACCGAGGGTTAAAGAGAAAGCGAGAAAGCATTTACAGACAGAAAGAGAGAGAAACCGAAATGCGTAAGTCCGTGAAATGTGAGTACTAAAAAAATAGAGGAAACTTTTCTATAGCCTGCTGAATGCCAGAGATAGCATAACATCTTGAGATGGTGAACACGATTCTTCAATCGTTGAAAATGGAGCAGACGTTCCATTGCCCGGCCTGAAGAACAACAAAGCGGGAGAGTCCGATGGATTGCCGGCCGAGCTATTCAAACACGGCGACGAAGAACTGATAAGGAATATGAATCGCTTCTTCGTAAAATATGGTCGGATGAAAACAAGCTCGGCGATTGGAATTTAGGTGTGCTCTGCCCAATCCACAAAAAATGAGACCCCGCACTCTGCGCCAACTACCGTGGGATAAGCCTCCTCAAGATCGCGAATAAGGTTCTATCGAGCGTATTGTGTGAAAGATTAAAACCCACCGTCAACAAACTGATTGGATCTTATCAGAGTGGCCTTAGGCCTGGCAAATAAATAGCCGACCGAAATTCACCATGCGCCAAATTTTGAAAAAGACCTGTGAGAAAAAGATCGGCACATACTACCCCTTCGTCTATTTAAAGGTCACTGTTGATAGATGATTTCGTCTATCTTGCAACCAAAAATAACAGCAAAAACAATGTCAACCTGGAAATCCAACGCAGAATAACTCTTACTAACATTTTCTGATTCGGACGGTGTAGGCCATTGGGAAGTGAAGTCCAATCTCAACGAAGAAAACCAAACTGTATAAGTGTACAGAAAAACAGTTCTTTTTAATCCGTATTGTGAGAATCCTCGTTTGACTCTGAAATTCTTTATTTAAATTTGTTTCGTCAATACATTTCTTAATTCTAATCTCTGAACTAGGTACATTTGTATATGGGTGTATGCTTAGTGTACATACAAATGTGTAAATATGTACTTATCTTACTTTTATTGCATTCTTCAGATACCAACGCATTAATATTTTACAGCTATTTAGATTAGTGCATCTAACGCACTTGTACAAATACGTACATACCCTTGATACTTTCTTATCTGTTGCTTGTGTGCATTAAATTATGGAATATTTATGAGTTTTCTTTTATATGCAATGATTTTCACATTTTTATGAGTAAGTCTCATATTACAATTTTGTTGCTTACTATTGCAATTGGCATTTAGTGGACTGTATATACTTTTCATTTAATTTATTGCTTACATGGTATTTTTATGTATTAATGTATTTGTGTCAAAAATATAATGTTCCACATACAATTGGCAATGGCTATACGACGACAGTGCTACACTGGCTAGGTCATGTCGATCGAATGGACCGAAAATTTGGAACGCAGTACCCGCCGGGGGTGAGGAAGACCTCCACTCCGTTGGAAAGACCAGGTGAAAAAGGACCTGGCTTCGCTTGGAATGTCCATTTTGGCGCGAGTTAAGGAACGCATTTCTTATAATATTTGTAGTAATAAACATCAAAACAGCTGAAAATTCTCAAGCGTTTTTGAGAAGCGATAATAAAAACTTGGGAATGCGCGAATAAAATGAAGCCTAATTGCCTGTCGTAAATTACGAAAATTAAATTGCGAAAAAGAATGAAGACGCGTGCGTTCGATTCGATGGTTCTTAATACAATACTTCTTTATTTAATTTCATTTAGTTGCTTAGCCTAAATCTTAAACTAACGGCTTAAACTAGTGGTAATGTTCATATGTATAAAAAAGGGGTAAATATAATTATCTTCAACTTTCGTTCACTATTGTAATAGATTATGGTAAGTATTAAGGTAAGTAGTAGATTAGTAGTATGAATGCATAATTAAGGTAAGTATACAATAATTTAAATAATTCACTATTTTATAATTTTTTATGATTCATTTTTCTTAATTTTAATTTCAGGTTTAAATATACATATATATCCTGTCGCTTGACGCAACACCGGCCACCTTGACAGGATCAGATTCCTTCAATATCCAGTGGAAGGACAGCCAGTTTGTGGATGGGGCGCTTAATCGTGCCCGTCTTGGTTGCTACTTCTGCGACTCGCACCTTGCCGTCTTGCCCTTCGACGGTTGCGACGACGCGCCCTAGTACCCACTGCTGCGGCGGCACGTTGTCCTCGTGGACGAGAACGAGGTCGTTGAGCTGCATATTGCGTTTGGGGTGCAGCCACTTGTTCCGCTCCTGAAGGCCCGTCAGGTATACTTTGGACCACTGTCGCCAGAACTGTTGCTTGAGACAGCAAACAAGTTGCCATCTCTCGCAACAACGAACTGGGTCCACTGGCACCTTCTCTGGGGGTAATGCCCGCAGGGAGCATCCTATTAGTAGGTGCGCTGGGGTTAGAGCCTCGCCGTCGTTGGGGTCCTGGCTCAGAGGTACTAGGGGGCGAGAGTTGAGGATGGCCTCCACTTCGGCCAACACTGTTGCTAACTCCTCTGCTGTGAGTAGCGCGTTGCCGGTTACGCGAACGATGTGGTGTTTGGCGGACTTCACCGCGGCTTCCCATAATCCGCCGAAGTGCGGCGCCCGCGGTGGTATAAAGGTGAAGCTGCACCCTTCGTCTGCTGCGAATCTCTGCAGTTCTGGGCCCATTGCTAGAAACGCCTCTTTCAGCTCGCGCAGCTTGCGGTCGGCGCCGACGAAGTTGGTGGCGTTGTCGCTGAATATCTTCGTCGGGATTCCTCGGCGTCCAATGAACCTTTTTAGGGCGAGAATAAATGAATTAGTTGATAGGTCTGAAACTAATTCTAAATGTACTGCTTTGGACGTAAAACAAACGAAAACTGCAATATATGTTTTTACGGGTGGTCGACCGCGTATTTTTAAAGTTGTGTATATCGGACCACAAAAATCTACGCCACATATAAGAAAGGGCCGTAGTGCTCGAAGTCTTTCGACTGGCAAATTTCCAATAATTTGGTTTTGCAACTTCGGCTTGTAATGAAAACAATGTATACAGTTTCTTACGGTTCTACTGCAAGCTTCTCGGGCATTAATTAGCCATATGCGTTCTCGAAGAAGCGCAACCAACGCTTTAGCCCCAGCGTGGTGATTCCGAATGTTCAGGAACCGTAAATACGTTGTAACGAAGTGCGAACTTTTATTTAATAAAAGCGGAAATTTGGCATCGTATGGGAGAGGTGCATTTAATAAGCGACCTCCTACTCGGATTAATTTGAATGACAGCGACATATCCGAGTACTCAAGCAAAAACGGGTTGAGTTTTTGCAAGTTTGCGGGTAGGGTGGTGCCTTTATGCAATTTTTGAATAACATCCGAAAATTCTGAATGTTGGACCACCTGTGCAATTTTTAGAAAGCTCAAGTTTAGCTCTTCTGAAGTCAGATCTTGGCCTCTGGAGGATTTTGGTGGTCGCCTGATCCATCGTAATATATATGCAACCACACGAAGCAATTTTTTATGAGAAGAAAATTTTTCAATAAGGTCCAATATTGAATTTTTCTCAGTAGTCGAAAGTAATGCAAATGTATTTTTCTTCTTCTCTAATGCTTCGTCTTCTGGTGAGAGCTGGAAGTGGTTATTAATTGGCCATAATGCAGGGTCTTCTAGGAGGAACTGTGGACCGCCAAACCATATTGAATTATTCAATTCGTCCACGTTACAACCCCGAGACACTTGATCCGCAGGATTTTGTTTCGTTGGCACATGTCGCCAATGTACTTTGTCAGTCAACTCTTGGATTTCGGACACTCTGTTTGCGACGAAGGTTTGTAGTGAAGATGGATGTGTTTTAATCCAATGTAAAACGATTTCAGAGTCTGTCCAAAATGTTATATTTTCGAAATGTCGACTCAACATAGGCGCTACTCTTGACCATAATTTTTAAAGAAGATGTGCTGCCGAGAGCTCAAGACGCGGAAGAGATTTGGTCTTCAGCGGAGCCACTCTAGACTTTGCAGTAAGCAGCATGCATTTAATGCCACTAGCAGATTGGCTTCGTATGTATATGCAGCATCCGTACGCCCTTATTGAGGCGTCGGAGAAGCCATGTATTTGGCATATGGCACTCGACTCAACGTTTACGTAACGAGGAATGCTTATCGATGAGAGCTGCATTAGGTTGGCTTTAAAGTTCTGCCAGCTAGTGTCAAGGCGCAATGGAATCGACTCATCCCAATCTAGTTTTTGGATCCAAAGCTCTTGCAATAAGATTTTTGCTTTGGTAACTAGTGGGGCTAGTAATCCAAGAGGATCAAAAAGGCGAGCAGAAACTGATAATATATTTCTTTTAGTGGCTCGCAGATCATTAAAATTGTCATCTAAAACAAATCGAAACAAATCCTCTTTCGGCAACCAATGGATTCCTAACGTTTTAGTGGAACTTTTGTCATTGAAGCTTAATGACTTTTCAGTGCAATCACTGTCGAAAAATTTAGGGTGGTTCGAAAACCACTTCGTTAAGGTGAATCCTGCCGAGTTTAATATTTGAATTACCTCACTTCTCAAAAGATCTAGAGACTCAAAATTTTCGGACCCTGTTAATAAATCATCAACATAAAAGTCTCTTTTGATGGCCAATGAACCGAGTGGATATTTCATTGTATTGGCATCACTGAGCATTTGCAAACACCGTTTTGCGAGAAATGGAGCAGGCGCAGTGCCGTATGTTACGGTGTTAAGACGAAAAATTTGAATTTGCTCAGAAGGATGCTCTCTCCACACAATAAGTTGACAATTTCTGTCTTCTTCATGCATCATTATTTGACGGTACATTTTAGTAATGTCCGCTGTTAGTGCATACTTATGTAATCGAAAACGAAGAAGAGTTGAATATAATTCTTCTTGGATGGTTGGACCTACCATCAAAAGTTCATTCAACGCTATTTGAGTTGAAGATCGACTCGAAGCATCAAATACAACACGTAATTTGGTTGTTGTGCTCTCGGGCCTTAAAACGCATTGATGCGGAATGAAGTAGTGTGGCTCACTCGGGATCTTATTGTTCGTTGGGCTCATGTGACCCAAGGCTCTATATTCATTCATAAAGTCCAGATACATTTTGCGAAGTTCTGGATCTTTTAATGTCCTTCTCTCCAGGGCCTGAAACCGCCGAACTGCGGTTTCATATGAGTGACCGAGTAACTTACGGTCAGCTTTAAAGGGCATTCTGACTTGAAGCCGTCCTGAAGGCAATACTTGAGTAGTATTAACGAAAAAATTTTCACACTCTTGGTGCTCTGGTGTGAATTTGATGCCATTTGATTCTGAAGGTAATTCTTCTAGAGCCCAAAATTTTTGGACTACTGAATCGATTGACGTTAAGTCTTCTTCAGCTTGGCATAATGTGCTATGTAATCTGGGAGGAGAACTTATATTACTGGCGTATTTGCCAGACACAATCCATCCTAAAAGGGTTTTCTGAAGTGTTGGTTGGTTAGGACCATTTTTAATTTGGCCAACAGCTAAAAGGTCGAAAAATGTTTCAGCACCCAATAGGATGTCCACTTTTTTAGATTTGTGGAATCCTGGGTCCGCCAATTCAATATTGTGCGGAATTTGCCAGCCATTAACATTGATGTTATGGTCTGGATGATTTGCCGAAATGCATCGCATTACCCAGAATTCCGCCGAAAATTCAAAATTATTTAACCGCGACTTGACAAACGCGCTTAGTTTGGACCCCACTTTTGTATTGGAATTGCCAATTCCAATTACGCTTAATGTTTTATGCTGACGTCGAATCCGCAACTGTTTTTGCCAAGTCTTCTGTCATAAAGTTGACCTGGGAGCCTGAGTCCAGCAAGGCTCTCGCAGGCAGGTAATCTCCGCAGCTGGTCCTCACTAGAATTACTGCTGTTGCCAACATGACCCGATCCGGCATACTGGCTGTATGCATGGCATGTGTGGTTGATGGTTGCGGATGAGGTACAGCGGGGAAGGACACTGGATACTGGTGTAACAGCGAGTGATGGGAACGATTGCATATGCGGCAACGATCTGCTCTGCATTTGGAAACCGTGTGACCCTTACGCAAACAATTTATGCATAAGGGCACCGATTTCACGAACTCGAACCTCTGCTGCACCGGAAGCGCCTTGAAGGTGGGGCAGGCAGTCAAATGGTGATCCCTCGATTTGCACTGTTGGCAAAGAGGCTGCCTCGTATTTGCAGCAACCAGCGCCGATTTGGTCCTGTCCATCTGTTGTTGTTTCCCATGATGCGCACTGCTTGTAGGTATGGGCTTCGTCCTAGAGTGTGATGCTCCTTCCGCTGACAGCTGCTGGTATCTTCGATTTAAGGTGGCCTCACAGTCCTTCCACAGTGGCAGTTTGTCATAGTCTAGCGCTTCTTCCCATTTGGATCGGGTGGCAGGGTCAACCTTTGTCATTACAATATGTATGATTATTGCGTTCGTTATTTGTTTTTCATCGCCCAGCGATAGCAATGAATCATATACCGCGGACACTTCGTCAATCATTGAACGCAGGGAAGGCGCAGAAGGCTTTGGGATTGTTGGCAGCTCAAAAAGTTTAGATATTGTATTGAAAAATATCAAACATTTATTATCATAAACTTTTTTGAGACTTGCCAACGCTTTCGGATAATTTTCATCCGACATCTGAAACGCTTTAACTGTTCCCAAAGCCTCTCCAGATAGACAATTAACCAAATGGTTAAATTTTTCAATATCTGGGATATTTGGATCGTTATGAACCAAGCTCTCGAACAAACTCATAAAATTTTTGAATCCGGAATATTCTCCCTTGAATTTCGGCAAATTCATTTTAGGGAGCCTTGAGCTGTGAGAAGCTACAAAAGATGTTTCGGCAAGTGAAGTTCTATTTTTCGCTAAAATTGACTTAATTATGGACTTCGTTTCAACGATTATGTCCTCTAACTCCCCTCGGGCCATGTCGTCCTCATCAATTTCTTCAATCTTTGATTGGCATTTCATTAATTTTTCACTATGTGAATTTAATATATCTAGACGGCATTCCAATTCGATTGGATCTAAAGACATTGTCTTTTCAAGAAGGCCCGTTTTAATGCGCAAAATACTACTCTTCGCAACCGTTCTTTGACGTCTTAACGATTTTAAGTCCGTCAACTCCTTACTTGGAGACAGGCTTGCGAGAGTTGGTTTTGGCTTGCTCATTTTGCTTGTTTAAATAAAATTTCCGAAAAAAGACTATAACGGTTGGCAACAGATATACTGAGAATCGATAACGAAAACGAAAAATAAATGTTGATTCCCAAATATACGAAAGCCAAACTAATAGCAATAAAAGTTGGCAACAAATATATTTGGAATCGGTGACGAAAACGAAAAGAAAAAATAATATCGATTCTCAAGTATTGAAAGCCAACCCGATAAATGCGCAAAATGAGCAATAGCACAAAAACGTAATTTAATCGGAAAATGTCCGAACGAAAATCGATAAAAATTGCGAAAAAACGACCGATAATTGCAAACGCGGATCGAAAAAATTGCGAAAAATATAATAATTTAATTTGCAATTAAAAATTGTTCACCTTTATTTCAAAATAAAGGGCTACCGCAAAATCCCAAAATCCCTTATTCACTTTTAATTCGTATATGTATATATGTGCGTACATATGAGTATGTACTAATTTATATGTATATGTACATATATGTATATATAATAAATACAATATAATCAATATGATGTCAAGTGAAAAGGGAGAGCCAAAAACTGAAAGTGTGCACTTGTTTTTTATTTTAATTTTATTTGTTTGTGTTTTCGTTTTATTTTTTGCTTGCACTGCTTTCAGTAAATCGCACTCGTTACCTGGTGCGTCGGCTGTTTGCCGGCGCTTACGTCCCTTTTGCAGAGAATGCAGTGGCAGCTCATTCCCACGACGGCAGCGGTTTGATTGTAGCAGAGACGATGGCAGCAGCGGCGACGATGGCAGCAGCGGTGTGATGGTAGCAGCGGCTTGATAGCAGCAGCGACGATGGCAGCAGCGACGATGGCAGCAGCGGCGTTGTGGTAGCGGCGGGTTGATGGCAGCAGCGGTGCGATAACAGGGACGTGAACTCAACGAAGTAATTACCGCAGCAACGGATTGGCAGGAACGGATGATTGCAACGGTTTTTTGGGCTAACCGGTTTTTTGATTTGCGGCACTTCAACCAGTTTAGAAAACTGTTTTTTTTTTTTTTAAACTGTAACTTGGCTTGTAAGTACCAATATGTATATGCACACAATTTAGCACAATTTAAAAATTTTGTCACTTCGTCTTTCGCTCTTGCACTACTGTAAATTTCCTTTTTTTTTGTGTTTTACGTGTTCTGTTCTTAGCACTCTCTGCATCCACGATACTTCCCTTTTTCTTTTTCTTTTCTTTTCGCTATCATAAGCTTAAGTACGTATATGGGTAAGTATTTATTTAGCACTCCACTTCACGTTTATGTATGTATATATTTATATTTGTTTTTTACATTATGTTTAAATTTTTTCTGTTTCACATATATGTATGTTTGCGTTTATATTTGGCCACTGTATTTTTTCAAGTATTCACGTATGTAAGTATTCAACACTTTTCCGCCACTTTTTTTTTTTTTTTTTAAGCCTCGCTTTAGTTTCGCGTTTATATTTTATGTTTTATTTCTTATTTTTCATGTAGTTAGGTATCACTATCACTGCACACCTGGCACTTCCACTATATTGGTATGTATATGTATTTTTAGTTAACTATGTATTTTGTACAATTTTTTTTTTTTATATACTTTTTTATGTTTTGTCTTTGTATCTTTTATGTAGTTACACTTGTCTTCACTTCACATTACCGATGACCGAAACCCGAACGATTAACAGGCAATTAGAAACGATATGGTTATTAAAACCGAAAACGAAAGTTAAATAAAATATTCTTAGTTCACGCACTAAGTCCCTGCTCGGGCGCCATGAAAATTCTCAAGCGTTTTTGAGAAGCAATAATAAAAACTTGGGAATGCGCGAATAAAATGAAGCCTAATTGCCTGTCGTAAATTACGAAAATTAAATTGCGAAAAAGAATGAAGACGCGTGCGTTCGATTCGATGGTTCTTAATACAATACTTCTTTATTTAATTTCATTTAGTTGCTTAGCCTAAATCTTAAACTAACGGCTTAAACTAGTGGTAATGTTCATATGTATAAAAAAGGGGTAAATATAATTATCTTCAACTTTCGTTCACTATTGTAATAGATTATGGTAAGTATTAAGGTAAGTAGTAGATTAGTAGTATGAATGCATAATTAAGGTAAGTATACAATAATTTAAATAATTCACTATTTTATAATTTTTTATGATTCATTTTTCTTAATTTTAATTTCAGGTTTAAATATAAATATATCCTGTCGCTTGACGCAACAACAGCCTTTTGTTTCAGTAAACAGAATGCATCAAGACAACACATAGTTGGAACAATTGAAATGCTCTATCACTACAGCAAACAAATCTAAACAAACAAACATCAAAACAGCCTTATGTTTCAGTAAACGAACAGCATTAAAGAAAAATCATCAAAACAACTTTATCTTTGAACAATAGAAGTGTACTATCAGTACAACAAACAATAACAACCCAAATGGTTGTTTCCTAGTAAACAACCAGCATCTCAATATCTATCACTAAGATTTATGTAAACAAACCTAAACAAACAATATATGGTATTATATCTAAACAAAGTGTCAACTAATAATAAGTATCATACTAGTTAGTGTAAATAGAAGTAAGACCCATGTAGTACGTTAGTCCTAAGGGTATAAATAAAGAGTTCACATTTCGGAGCGGCTCAAAAATATGTATATTCTTTAGACTCATTTTTATTTACATATGTAAAAATTAACTCGCGCAAGCGGTGTCTAATCCAGTAATAAAGAAAAAGAATGGGATATCGTCAAAACACAAGAAGAAATTATCTCTCGTTTTGATGAGTTTTTGGTGTCGATTCAACAAACTAATTATCCTTGGAAAATATAACTATCAAAACAATGCGCTTGAAATATACCTAAAAATTTGTAATTCACCAAAATAAAATGAACGTTGTCAATACAATTTTCGATAAAAGGTGTAACAAGCCAACCGCATGCAAAGAAGGCAGGAAAATATATAATCACTACATACAATTGATACACATACCCAATATACATGTGTATTTGAAATTTATACGGAACATCGACGAAATAAACATATAATATGTACTTCTGTATACGACTTTTAAGTTTGACGCAAAAAGCAGAAATAACATCGATCAATGAGAGCACGCCACCGAGCTTGTAGCTGTTGCAGTGTTCCCGTTGACAAAATAACATTATGCACTAAATTCGTACATGTATTCGCACCAGGAACGGGCATCTGTGTATTAAAATATTTTAAACCGAAGATATCAGTCTATCTGTCATATTTATTATTGACATTCAAAAGGACTCTTGTTATGATAACGGTACGACTTACCATGAAAAGTATATAAAATAATACACATACCAAATACAAAGAGTTTTGAACGTCTTGTTGACTTTATATCGCAGGTATTGCTTGATATGCAAATCGTTTTAATTAAATTTAAGGGATATACTTATGCTTAAAATGGGTATGCTAAAAATGGGTAATGGGGGTGACCGGGGTTTTCTTTCGATTTCGTCTATTTTCACACTGTCGTTAGGAGTGTACATTAAACTTATTAGAGGGCGGGGCCACATCCACTTTTTAAAAATTTTCTGACCACAGCTGTCTGTGACAAACTACAGTTTTACCGTGCGATTCTGTAACGTGAGACAGTATCAAGTCTCTAAATTTCAGATTTTGAGTTAGAGACAATTTTTGTGACTTGAGACGAATTTGCTATTCTGTAAGTGACAGTCTCAAAATCTATTACATTTCATTATTCAGAGATGTTTTTACACTCGAATGATAATAAATATGTCGATAACTAATATTAACTTTTCTATAACATAGTCAAAAAACATAATTATCAATAAAAATAAAAATATATGTTGACTTTGTTTCATAATATTTACGAAATTTATGTAAAATTTATTTATTTTTAACCTTTGAATTGCTTACAAAATGTAAAAAGACGACAATCGATTAATATCTATGATGATCTCTATTCAGTACATTGAAAATGGCAGCAAGAGTTCTTTTTAGTTTTGTGACCAGCTAACTACCAGGTCTCAATATTTTGAGACTAATGCTAGAGACTGTTTAGTGAATAGTAACTCGTACCAAATTGGACCGTATTTTTTCAAAGATGCTGTTGGACGCAACGTTACGGTGAATGGCGATCGCTATCGTTCGATGCTAACAAACTTTTTGTTGCCAAAAATGGAAGAACTGAACTTGGTTGACATGTGGTTTCAACAAGATGGCGCTACATGCCACACAGCTCGCGATTCTATTGCCATTTTGAGGGAAAACTTCGGACAACAATTCATCTCAAGAAATGGACCCGTAATTTGGCCACCAAGATCATGCGATTTAACGCCTTTAGACTATTTTTTGTGGGGCTACGTCAAGTCTAAAGTCTACAGAAATAAGCCAGCAACTATTCCAGCTTTGGAAGACAACATTTCCGAAGAAATTCGGGCTATTCCGGCCGAAATGCTCGAAAAAGTTGCCCAAAATTGGACTTTCCGAATGGACCACCTAAGACGCAGCCGCGGTCAACATTTAAATGAAATTATCTTCAAAAAGTAAATGTCATGAACCAATCTAACGTTTCAAATAAAGAACCGATGAGATTTTGCAAATTTTATGCGTTTTTTTTTTTAAAAAAAGTTATCAAGCTCTTAAAAAATCACCCTTTATTAATGCGGTGCTTAGTTGTGCCACTTTATGAGTTCTCAGTTAATTGCGTTTTGTGTCCCTTACAGTCGTCCGATTACGCCCATCTACGAACTCTTAATTTTTTGGGTCTAAGGAACCCTAGTACCAGGTTTTATCGAAATATCTCAACATTTACTCAAGTTGCAGCTTGCATTGACGGACGGACGGATGAAAAGAAAGACAGTCAACTTTTCTCGTCATCCTAATAGTTTATATACTTATATATATAACCCCTTATCTTTATCAATTAATTTTGGGTGATACGTACAACAGTTAGATGAACAAAATTATTATATTCTATAGCAACAGAGTATTAAGAGTTTAAAAATTACAGGAGGAATGGCAAGAAGTAATACCCGTTGAGCTTGAAAATTTAATTTCCATGCCTAGGCACTTGCAAACAGTTATACATGGTTTTAGAATAAGAGGTGATGATATTAAAAAAAAAATTAAGGTAATGTTTTTTATTCAATGTGAAATACAATGAAACAATTAAGCTCTGAATATAACATAATTCAAATGGCCTCCACGATTTCTGTTACTTGAAGGAATTTTATGTACCCAATTCTAGAGTACGTTATTCACTATGTCAAGTCGTAAGTCTTGAAAAGTACGTTCACTTTTGACTACTAGAACTTAAAAAGAGTCTGGTTAATTGGTTAAGATCAAAGAATCCAAATAACCCCACACAAAGTAGTCTAATGATGTTAAATCACAATTTCCATTCTAAGTCAAAATCTCTGAAATAATCGAATTTCCAAACTTTTCTCGCAATAATTCGGTTGTTGTAAATGCTGTCTTTTTGGAACTACATAGATCTTCTCAATATCAATTTCTTCCAATTGCGGCCATTAAAAGTTGGTTACCATCGATCCATATCGCTTTCCATTGGCACTAACGGTGTCACCATCATCATCGAAAGAAGTACGGAGAGATGATTCCACCAGACCAAAAATCACATCAAATCGTCAATTTTGGTGAAAGTATTGTTATTCACGAATAATTTGTGGATTTTCTTAGTACCAGAATCGACAGTTTTGTTTGATTACTACACCCCTTAGATGAAAGTAAGCCTCATCAGAGAAGACGATTTTCTTTAATAGTTATATTTTTCAAGTTGATTCAAGGCAATATTAGCCAATTCACGACATCTACGGTGGTCCAATGGCTTCAGTTCTAGAGTGAGAACAATTTTATATAGCCGTAAGCCCATATTATTTCTCAAGATCCGTCAGGTTGAGGTTTAAGACAGTCCCAAATCTTAAGAACTTCTTGGAATCCACAAATTGCGATCTTTAGCTACACTTGCCTGAACAGCGGCAATATTTTCATTACTTCGAACAGTCTAATTGGCTCTTGAACATTATGTAAAGAAAATGTACGCTCGAATTCTATAATACAGATCATGACGTATTAAAATAGGCCGAAACTATAATTAGAAAACATATTATCTCTATTGGAAACCTCGGTTAATGACGACGGTGGGCCAACAAAATACTATTTTTTAAGATTTAGCGCATTATAGATGTTTTTTGTATTAAAATGCTAATCGAAAGTAAACTTGACAATGATGTTTTATAGAATTTTTGTGAATAGTTTACTGTATTTTTATTGGCACATATTTTTAAATTCTTGCAACCTGTTTCTAAAGAGTATAATACTATGCGGGTTTCTTAGAACAAAAAAATTACGAGTTCGTAGATAAGTGTAATCGGACCACTGCCACGCCCAGAAAACGCAATAAACAGAAAACCTAAAAAGTGCACTACATTAATATAAAACTGTAGTTTGTCACAGGGAATCGCAGTAGCAAGGGCACCTGTGGACAAAAAATTTTGAAAAAGTGAGCGTGGCACCGCAGTGTAATAAGTTTAATGTGGGATACACTTAAACCACTAAAGTTCAAAATGCACTGATTTGTCGGTGTTTTGATTTGTCGATATTTTGATTTGTCAGTGTTTTGATTTGTCGGTATGTTGACTGTGACTTCTAAATTTCGAGATTGTCGGCATTACGTTATACATCCGTTTAGTGCACATAACTCCTAAACAACTAAAACCAAATTTGCTTAGCGCATATATTATAAGAACTCCTACCGACAGTTTGAAAATTAATAGAATCGGAAGAAAACCCCGCTTACTTCCCACATATGTATATATACTGTTCAAAACTAATAAAAACGGAATAAATTAATTACTAAAAAGTAAGGATATTTGAGTTATCTCAATGCAAATCACATTTTTTACTCATAACAATATATCTTTATGTCTAAAATAGATAGAATTAGGCGAAAACTTGACCTACCGCCATATAACTATTGGGAAGTCGAAAAACTCTTTCCGTATTTCTAGTCATATTGTTGTGGTGCACGAACTGATGCAGCATCGCCTCCGTAAACTTTAAAAATTTGATCTTTTTTATACAAAAATTTCAAAATATAGAGTATTTCTTCATTATTTTCAGTCATTTTTGAACAGCTGTAACTTTTTTCAACTTCCCCGAATTATTTTTTTTAGTTAAATGAAGCTTAAAATCTCACCTTTCTAATACTGTGTGGCATGACACAATGTGATTGGTAGCACTGGAGATATACGACTGTAATGACATCTATTGCCAAATACATTTTCGACTACCCTATACTATTACCAGGATTTTCCAACATCTGGCTTACTTTGCTCCAATGATTGGTGATTGTATGAGAGGTACCTTCATGAAACCTAGGGAACATTTTGTAATACGAGGCATGATAATAGTTAATAGATAAAATAGGGGCGATACTTCCATATACTGCGTTCTCCTTTTCTAACAAAGCGTTTGCCTAATATGTCGATCAGTGTATGAGTTACATAGAATATACTATCTGTATATATAAAACTTCTTAGGCTCCGATCCTCTGGTTGACGTTTTACATTTTTAGGTATTTCCTGGCCTTAGTTCTTGTTAGTTTCAAGAATATAAAATGTTCGGTTGCAGCCGAACTTGATCTTTCTTACTTACTTTGTTATAACTTCCTTATAAAATGTAATTGAAAGAGACTTCAATTAATTTCATTTCATTTTAAATTCAGCAATACATCAGAAATTAGGATCGTACGTAGCCTTTTGTCGCCTTTTATATATGACCATCAATATAATTTTATTTATCAAATTTGTTTGTAAGTCATCCACGATTTCGTTGAAGAATGAATAAAGACATATTTTTGCAAAATTTTTGAATATAAAGTTTTTTCAACACCTGAAAATATTTCGGCTTCTTGGTCATTGCAAATTGATAGATGCTAGCATCGCTATTCATAGTTTTGGTAACAAAATCGTGCTTCTCCTTAAATTAATATGTACATTCGATAATTTTTTAAAATCATTAAATATTCAAATATACTTAATTTAATTATTTCAGATACATATTATTTGTTACTTTTTTTGATGAAAACATTACGTAAAAAACTTTACTTGATAATTTTACTCATTAAAAATTTCTTTTAGGGTGGAATCTAGTGTTGGTGTTCCAGTTTATAAAACTCATATGAAATTAACCATTATAAATGTTAGCAGTGGCGATGATGGCATTTACAAATGTGTGGCTAAAAACCCACGTGGAGAAACCGATGGTGTCATTCGGCTGTACGGTAAGTTTAAATTAACTGTTGCTAACAAATATGACAAGAAATGCGAACTGAAATCTGGGATTGGTGATACAGGGTTTGTCCGGAAAATAATAGGACTGATTATCTTCCGCCGCGACTGTACTTCGGAGCATGCGCGAGTTAAGGAACGTATTCCTTATAACAATAACAAACATCAAAACAACCTTTTGTTTCAATAAACAGAATGCAGAAACAACCTTGAGTTTGAATACCATAACAACCTTATCTTAAAACAAAGCAATTGTATCTAAGCAAGCAATATATATGTAAACAAACTTAAACAAATAATATAATCTGTATCTTAACAAACTAACAACTAGTAATAAGCAAACATACTAGTTAGTATAAATAGAAGTAAAAACCATGTAATAAGTTAGTCTTAAGAGTATAAAAAAGAGTACACATTTCGGTGCAGCTCAAAATATATTCTTTTGACTAACTTTTACTTATAGTAAAAATTAACTCCCGCACTATCTAGGACAAGCATTTTCGTGCGACGTGTTTCTGTGAGTGAAGCAAGCCAAAAACGCAGCGTTTGTTAGAGCAGACGTAGGCGATTAAATTCTGTGGGAAACTCGGTAAATCTGCGACAGAGACATTTGATATGATCAATCAGGCTTACCCAGATGATGCTTTAGTAAGAAGTGGTATGTTTTGGTGGCATCAGGTCATTTTGGAGGGCCGGGAAAAGGTCGCTGGTGATAGAGCAAATCCAAAGTGAAAACGATCCTCATTCTTTTTTGACATCAAAGGCATCATCCACCATGAATCCTCCTGGACAAACCCTCACATCAAGTTTTACATGGAAGTTCTCAAAAGACAAAAGGAAGGGTCAATCGGGTCCGACAAGACATCGCAGCCGATTGGAAGTTGCACCAAAACAGCACCCCAGCTCACATCGCCTTTCTTGTGAACGGCTACCTAACCAAGATCGGCATCCCAACGCTTTTGCAGCCGGGCGTCCCAGATGTGACACAAGTCCTCCCCGGACTTTTTTGTTTCCTTGCTTGAAAAGGCCGATGAAAGTCAAACATTTTGAGACGACAGAGGGGATCTCAGGGCTATTCCGAAGATTGCGTTTCACTACGCCTTCAATGCTTGGCAGCGCTGCTTCGACGCAGAAATAGGCTATTTGAAAGTTTTAAAGAATTGCAACGATTGGTTCAATTAATTTTTTTTAAATCGACTGAGTCCTATTACTTTCAAGACAAACCCTATATAATAAGAACTATTACTCTCGCATTAAGTATATTAATAAAAAGCTTTATTTACCCAACAATGTTTAAAACAAACATAGATTTACGTATTTCTTATATACATATATAGTTTCATATCCACCAACCACATCACCTCCTGGACCTTTTTCTACTGAAATTCGTTGGGATGTATTTTTCGGGCACGGTAGTGAGACATCACGATCAAGTTATGGAAGTTATGGCCAGGACAAAAGTAAGTCTATTGTCGGATTTACCAAATCTAAATATTTAAATTATACATACATTACAATACATTATTACATACATACATAATACATATATGTTGCAAGTCTACGTACTTCATGTATAATTTCACTTTTGACGCCTTACATATCAGATAATAAAACAAGAGTTCCCTATACAAATACAAAATTGAAGAGGGATCTTTATGAGCCAATGTAGTTAAAATCGTTTTCATTCTAGGTACACGTTTTCTATCCAATCTAAATGAAATCGGCTTATCAGAACGAAAATCATTTGCTGATAAAACGAATGGCGGCCCAGGAGCAACTAGCACCGATGCAGCTCACGATGACAAGGTTCGTCTAAATGGTGGAGCACCCTCAAAAATATTAGCCAATAAACTTATGTGGACTGCTATTCTTATAGTATTAAGGCTATGTTTATGAGGACAAAACATCACAAGCTCCTATGTTCAATACCGAAGCATGAGTTTATTAAACGTATACCATATATCTACATTCATATATCATATAAGTATCTATAATATGATGTATGTATGTAACGCTTTTGTAGCACATATTACTCCCCAAATGCCTTCATGCTCGTTCTCTTAAATCATACTTCGCGATCGCATGACCATATAAATATATACATACATATGTATCAATATATACAACATAGATACGAATATATAATATATGTTAAATAATGTTGTAAATTATGACCCTTATACAGATATTTTTAATAAATAATCAAATGCTAGAATCACAGGTAAACTAATTTAAAGCGAAATAATTAGTACGGCGTTCAATGCGCTTATGTTGCCTTTTAGCAAAAGAAAAATATCATTCGGCGAAAATGCCTAAAAGTGCTCTAGGAAAAGCTTAACATATCCCTAAGATGAGATTAATGCTTAGCGGTATATATATACATATAAATAAAGAAATATATGCAAATAAATATATGCAATTAAAATGCATAAAGAATATATGTATTATCTTATTTAAAGAACATACATACTTATATCTTTAATAAGAAAGCATATACATACATACTTATGTTTATTGTTAGTACATACTTTGTTTGACCTTAATAATCACAAATGGAAAAAAATCAGGTAACATTCTCAACAAAATAAAAGTTAAGAAAATATATAATAACAAGTAAGGAAGGGCTAAGTTCGGACATTTTATATTCTTTTAACTCGTCAGAATCAAAGCCAGGAAAATACTTTAAGGTGTATCAAACCACGTCAGCGGTTCATGAAAATTTAAAAAAATCACCGATTTTGAAAATGAGCAGTTCATTAGAAAAGTGACCAGACGCATACCCTGAGATATAAATATTTCGTTAAAATTCTTTTTTTTATTAAAGTTATTGAAGATTGAAATTTAGAGTATGATAAAATTGTAAAATTATTTTCTCATTAGCTACTGGAGATAAATCATTGAAATTTTGTGAAGACACAAAAAAATGTTCGTGCTACATTGTAGATATTTTTCACAATCCATTTGTTTAAATAATAATATTGATTTTTCGAAATTTTCATGGACCACTTGACGTATAACCAATCATACAGAGTAAGGTCAGCCATATGTTCGAAAATCATGATACTTGTTATATAGGGGCTAGACCAAGTTTTCCCTGAAATTTATCTATTTTAGACAGAAAGATACACTGTTATGAATAAAACACGCTCTCTTATTTTCATTGCGATAACTCATATATTGGCCAATGTATGCTGTACAAAGTCATCACGAAGTTCGAAAATCTTTATGTATTCAACCCATTTTCGACGTACAGACATACTATTATAAAAGAAGAATTATCCCTTAATTTCACTTATTTATATCATCCGTTGACCGACATCAAAAGTCAACTATAGATACCTAGGTCCGAATATTCGGTACCTAGAGGCTTGAACAGTTTTTATTGGATTTAAACAATTTTTGGTAATAAAATGGCACACACTAAAGACATTATTATCCTGTTATCTAAATTGCTTCTTGATTTGTGTACTGAAAACTGAACGATTCAAGTGGAATTTAAAATAGGCGTGTTGTTATCCGATTTCCTCCATTTTCACAATGTGACATAAGAATGTATGAAGAATGCCTCGTACTAAATTTTGTCGAAATCGGTTGGTCTGGTCCCGCGGTATGGAATTCCACCAAAAATTTCGCGGAGCCACGTCCATCGCCCAATTTTCACACCAGTTCTCTCATACCATCTCGGTTTTAAAATTTAATATCTGTCGTATTTACCTATCAGGCTTTTAATAGTTTTTATCATTTTCAAACGGTCGATAGAAATTCTAATAAGATATAACTATATATATATATATCTTTATCGCTTATTTTTAGGTGATACTTACCACCGTTAGGTGAATAGAACTATAGCACTCTGTAGCAACTGTTTGCAAGAGTATAAAAATCACCCGCATAAAATGGTGGAACAGATATCATTGCGTAACACTTCAAGAAATCAAGCCTTACTTTTATACTTTATAATGGAATAGAATGAGGAAACTAAGGGAAAAAAATAAGCATTTGGTACGAATTTCCCAGTAGCATTATACCACTGAAACGGCTACATTAAGTATTCCTAGTAGGTTTCCTACTAATATTGTAGTACTTAAACTAAATAACTCAAAATAGGTTCAAATTTGGCATATTGTGTTGCGTGTTATGTTATACATTTTATAGCTGGTTTCGTTATATATTCAAGTATTTTTCTATTATTTGAATTCCTAACGGTTAAATATGCGTAGTTGTGATCAAAATACATATTTTTTACTGTATAAGAGCTTTGTTAATTTGTTCAGAGATTAATCCGTTACTTTGGGCAACCATTTCAAATTTAAGATGTCTTATTAAATAAAAAACCCACAGAAGAATTTCATCCCGTTCCGGCAAATGGGCAGATTCTTGTAGAGAAAAGAACGTGAACAAAATTTATCATCGATCGAAAATCTCAAACACTGAGGGACTAGTTGGGGTATATAACAGACGATCACTGAGTCTACCGAAAAATACAAGGTGTGATCCAAAGTAAACAGGACTTAAAAAAACAGAAAAAATGTTTTTTTTTTTCTGCAAAATCAATTTTTTTTTATTCAAAATAGTCTCCTTCTGCTTCAGTACAGCTTTTTGAACGATCCAAAAGCATGTCGAACGTGTGTTTTAGCTCGTTGGCCCGTATGGCCTCTACGTCTGCATAACGCTTTCCTTTCATGGGCCATACATTTTTCCGAAAAGGATGAAGTCCAACTGTGCCATATTAGGTAAATACAGGGAATGGCTAATGGTTAATGAGATTTTTGGTCAAAAAATTGGTCACAAGCGTCGATCGATAAGACGATTCTGAGCAATTTTTGGTCGTCAGTCAATTTGTACGGAACAAACCGTGCACACACCTTTCGTAAGCCCAAATGTTCGGTCAAAAATGCGATAAGTCGATGTTTTGGAGATGTTCAATTCCATTTTCATGAATTTCAATGATGATTTCGGCCGATTTTTGATGAATTCATTCACAGTTTCGACGGAATTTGCGGTGATCCCGGATTTTGATAGGCCCACATATTGGACGTCTTTATGTTTTCACGACTACTTTGGAAACATTGAAACCACTTGTGCACTCTGCCACGGGATAGGCAATCATCACCATAAACTTGTTTCATCAGTTGAAACGTTTCGGTAAAAGTTTTCCCATTTTTAAAACATAATTTAATTATGGCTTTTTGTTCGAAGCTCATTTTCGCACCAATAACACAAACATAATAACTTCACTTCCAATCTATGAATCACTGGACAATCGACAAAGATAGAAGATTCTAACGCACCAGTCGACATATAGATAGCGCCACCAGGGGGCGCTAGATTCAAAAAGACCCATTTACTTTGGATTGCACCTTGTATTATGCATTAAAGTCAGGTGGAATGTTGAAAATAACTAAACAGACTTTATTGGAGATAAGGAAAGGATTTGGGCCCTATTCCATATATCAATTCGAAAATGTATTCTATTCGAAATCCGGATCTCTCTTACAATTAGAGCGGATAAGTGATTAGAATTTTGCATAATTAATACATAAAAGCATGTTTCAAAAATTTTGGATATTAAGGTTAATTTATAGCGCCGAAGGAAAAAAAATCGTTGCGTGAATTCATACGTCTAATGGTAAATCAGTTTCCGGGAGTATTTAGGTCGGATCGCTCTGTGCTGTTCCACATATTTTGTAATTTCTCTATTACGGTTTTAAAAATATTTAATGAGAAGCAAAACCTTGCAAGGGCAAAACATAAAGAAGCTGCAGAGAATCGAAAACGCTCACAAGTACAAATACTTCTGACGGAATATCAGCCTCAATACAGAAGCACATTTGCTATAGAACTTTGTGAAACGTTCTTTGAAGCGAATATACCGTTATAAAGATCAGTAATCCAAGTGTTTAATTTTTTTCGAAATATACCAACTATCAAATGCCCTGTGAATCACAGTTGCGAAAGAATTACATGCCTTTTCTTTACAACATAGTCTTAACTGAGTTAAAAACAAAAGCTGTAGAAGAAACTCAGAGCAACACTGGGCGCGAACTTTATTTTCGGAGTATTGACGACTGATTTACATGATCGAACAAAACGTCAAATTGCTAATTCGTATATTATCTATTTCTATCAATTTCAATGCAAGTATTCAGTAATAAAATCCTACTAATTGTTATAGATGCAGCGTATAACTATATATGTACATATGTATTTGCTAGCTGCTGTTAAGGTTCTTGGATGTTCCTTTGGGTTTTGCCCGAGTTAATTTTTACCAGAAGTAAAAATGAGTCAAAAGAATATATTTTTGAGCTGCACCGAAATGTGTACTCTTTATTTATACTCTTAAGACTAACTTATAGCATGGTTCTTACTTCTATTTATACTAACTATTATGATACTTATTACTACAAGTAGTTGATAGGTTGTTTTAGATGCAGATTATATTATTTGTTTAGGTTTGTTTACATATATATTGTTTGTTTAGATATATTTGCTTTGTTTTAAGATAAGGTTTGTTGTGGTATTCAAACTCAATGTTGTTTTGATACTTGTTTGTTTAGGATTGTTTGTTTGAGTGATAGTGCATTTCAATTGTTCCAACTCAAGGTTGTTTTGATGTGTTGTTACTATTATAAGGAATACGTTCCTTAACTCCCGCAAGCTATCAAATAAACACGTCAAGCATAATTTTATTTTCGCTGTGAGAGAGTTCGGTCGTTATGTCGTCACCGGAAGACTTTTATTAAGAGCTGCTGCTGTTCTTTAAAAAAAGAAAGCAAAAAGAAAAAAGAAGAGGGAGTGAATGAAAGTATGGCAATAAATCAATTTACACACGAAAATCTGTTGGACGAATTTAAAATATCAAGCGAATGCGATTACCACAACTTTTTGAGAATGGATTCACAAACATTAAATGAACTCCTCAATATGGTTAAACTAAACATACAAAAAGAGGAACAGTAATGCGAGAATCTATTGCGCCCAATATGCGATTGTCAGCCGCACTCAGATATTAGGCTACCGGAGAAAAATTCAAAAATCTAAAATTCTTGACAGCAATTTCATCAAGGTCTCTGGAATTAATAGCGATAAAAACTTGTGATGCTCTTATTTCCTTTCCTTTCCAGTTTTAAGTAAATGAAATTATCATAATATATTACTATTTTTTTTTTGAGAAACACGTTTTATTCATTGAAAGAACAATAAAAAATTTGTAAGAGGTGATTCAGTCACATTAATCTCAGCATCATTAAATGTGTTTGTCGAGGCGCTAATTATCGGAGCTGAAACGCCGCTGCTATGATATATTATAGAATTTGAGATCCCGCTACGAAAATTTATTCCAGGTGGCTCATTTATTTTGACCGAATGTCTGTTAATGGTCCCCATTAGACCCTCTAATAATATATGTACATATCTACGAAATTTTCTCAGAGTAACCTTTGCTCTGTTGTCATCCTAACCAGTTTTACCGAATGGTGGAGTAATAAAAACACCGATTTTGGGTAAGCCATATATAGTAAATTGTTATCAAAACCTCCACCCTCGCAGCTTCCAAACAATGACAAGGTGCTATCGTATGTTTTTGTGGCAGATAATGCTTTCCAAATGCAGAAAAATCTTCTAAAACCATATAGGAAATATGTTTGGGATATTGGTGCCTAGATTTAGCGTACTACAAACCACCATTTCTCTAACATCAGAAAAAGCACAAACAATTATTTTAACGTGTTGCTATCCTCAACATTTTTTGCGGAAAAAAACGTATGCATTTACAAATTTAATTGACCAGGAAATTACCGGTACAGGCAATTTAATCGAAGGTATCTGGCGGACAGAATTAGATTTAAATGCTGTAGACTCTACTCAAATACGTAATTTAAAAACAAATAAATCTAAACTAATTCGAGAAACTTTTGCTGAATATTTCAGTGACTAAAGGGCAGTATCTTGACAAACAAAATACACTAATTAACACACATGAATTAATACGTCATGTATATAATGTGAATGTATATAATATGAATGGAGTCATGTGTACAAGTTCACGCAAGTGAGGAAAGTTCTCTGATCGCCATTCACTTGGGAGTGGCCAGAAACGATTCTTTAACATATGACTCAAGCAGCTAAGGACTTCCGGTCTTTGACCAAGTATCCTCTGAGTATCCTAAGAACATCCGTTTAAAGGCGAGCTAAAGTAAGAAGGCGAAACCCCTTCACAGAGTTTTGCGCTGGGTTTGGGACCCGCCACTTAAAAAACACCCCAAAAAAAAAAGCAACAACAGCCTCGGATGAGAGACCCCCCTTTTGATGACGACCATGGAAACGAAAAAGGACTACGAAATGAGGGCATGCACCTAGAATGTTCCTTCCCTTAATTGGGAAAGTGCCACTGCCCAGCTGGTTGATGTCCCCGTAAAAATAAAGGCTGACATCACCGCCGTCCAAGAAATGCGATGGACGGGACAAGGACAGAGACAAGAAGGTCCTTGTGGCATTTACTACAGTGGGCATATAAAGGAGCGCAAGTTTGGTGTTGGATTCGTGGTGGGAGAGAAACTCCGTCGCCGAGTACTATCATTCACTCCAGTGAATGAACGTCTTGCCACAATCCGCATCAAAGCGAAGCTCTTCAACATATCGCTGATTTGCGCCCACGCCCCGACGGAATAGAAGAACGCTGTAACCAAAGATGCCTTTTATGAGCGCTTGAAGCGCACTCATTAAAGCTGCCCCCGCCACGATGTCAAAATCGTGCTTGGCGACTTTAACGCAAGGGTGGGCACAGAAGGTAGATGTGCGTGCGCTCCGAGGTCCTACCATCGACTCGGAACACTGTCTGTTCTCACCCGCCTCTGTGCAGCAATAAACGCACACCAACAAACACAAGGAAGGTTCCACGTCGAGAAGCTGCAATCGCAACAGATAGCCGAACGATTTTCAACTCGGCTTGCACTCCTTCTTACTGAGAGCACTCGTCAACAACTCGTTTTAAGAGAACTGTGGGATGGCCTTTCAAACTCCTTGCGTACAGCTGCAACCGAAACCATTGGTTTTCGGAAAGTACAAAAGAACAGCTGGTACGACGAGGAGTGCCGTGACGCAGCGGAGAGAAAACAGGCTGCCTACCTCGCAACGTTACGATCGACCACAACACGTGCGGGATGGGATAGATACCGAGAGTTGAAGAGGGAAGCGAGACGCATTTGTAGACAGAAAAAGAAAGAGGCCGAAATGCGTGAGTACGAAGAGCTTGATAAGCTGGCCGACAGGGGTAATGCTCGAAAATTCTACGAAAAGATGCGGCGGCTTACAGAAGGTTTCAAGACCGGAGCATACTCTTGTAGAACCCCCAAAGGTGATCTAGTTACCGATGCCCATATCATACTTAAATTATGGAGGGAACACTTCTCCAGCCTGCTGAATGGCAGTGAACGTACAACGCGAGGAGAAGGCGAACCCGATTCCCCAATCGATGACAATGGAGCAGACGTTCCATTGCCCGACCAGGAAAACGTTCGAATAGCAATTACCTGCCTGAAGAACAACACAGCAGCAGGGGCCGATGGACTGCCGGCCGAGCTATTCAAACACGGCGGCGAAGAACTAATAAGCAGCTTTTTTGTACAATATGGTCGGACAAAAGCATGCCCAACGATTGGAATTTAAGTGTGCTATGCCCAATCTATAAAAAAGGAGACCCCACTATCTGCGCCAACTACCGTGGGATTAGCGTCCTCAACAACGCATATAAGGTTCTATAGAGCGTATTGTGTGAAAGATTAAAGCCCACTGTAAACAAACTTATTGGACCTTATCAGTGTGGCTTTAGACCTGGCAAATCAACCACCGACCACATATTCACCATGCGCCAAATCTTGGAAAAAAACCCGTGATAGGAAAATCGACACACACCACCTCTTCGTCGATTTCAAAGCCGCTTTTAACAGGACGAAAAGGAGCTGCCTCTATGCCGCGATGTCTGAATTTGGTATCCCCGCAAAACTAATACGGCTGTGTAAACTGACGTTGAGCAACACCCAAAGCTTCATCAGGATCGAGAAGGACCTCTCTGAGCCGTTCGATACCAAACGAAGTTTCAGACAAGGCGACTCCCTATCGTGCGACTTCTTCAATCTGCTGCTGGAGAAAATTATTCGAGCTGCAAAACTGAATCGAGCAGGTACAATCTTTCAAAAGAGTGTACAGCTGCTGACGTATACCGATGATATTGATATCATCGGTCTCAACACCCGCGCCGTTAGTTCTACTTTCTCCAGACTGAACAAGGAAGCAACGCAAATGGGTCTGGCAGTGAACGAGACCAAGACGAAATATCTCCTGTCATCAAACAAACAGTCGTCGCACTCGCGACTTGGCACTCACGTCACTGTTGACAGTCATAACTTTGAAGTTGTAGATAATTTTGTGTATCTTAGAACCAGCATAAACACCACTAACAATGTCAGCCCAGAAATCCAACGCAGGATAACTCTTGCCAACAGGTCCGTCCGTCCTGCTATATGGTGCAGAGGCTAGGACGATGTCAACAACGGATGAGTCGACGTTGCGAGTTTTCGAGAGAAAAATTCTGCGAAAGATTTATGGTCCTTTGCGCGTTGGCCACGGTGAATATCGCATTCGATGGAACGATGAGCTGTACGAGATATACGACGACATTGACATAGTTCAGCGAATTAAAAGACAGCGGCTACGCTGGCTAGGTCATGTTGTCCGGATGGACGAAAGCACTCCAGCTCTGAAAGTATTCGACGCAGTACCCGCCGGGGGAAGCAGAGGAAGAGGAAGACCTTAACTCCGTTGGAAGGATTAAGTGGACAAGAACCTGGCTTTGCTTGGAATATCCAATTGGCGCCACGTAGCGAAAAGAAGATACGACTGCGCGCGGTAGTTAACTGGGCTATAATAGCGTAAGCGGTGTCTACGCCAATTAAGAAGAAGTATATAAATATTGTAAAAATGCAATATTAATTACCGTTGTATTTTTTGATATGCTGAGTGTGTCGACTTTATTTAAAAATTCCATTTCATGGTCAAACCCATATTGGTTTAATGTATGTATTTCCCAAACTATTCAAGACATATCACTAAAATTTGCCCAGGTCATTGTTTTTGGAAACTTCTGCACTCCACATTTACGGGTTTCGTTTAAAAGGACTGAAAGTGTGATAGATCAATAGCAAAATGCGTCAGAGACTTTTAATTTTGTATCTCGACCGATTTCAACCCAGTTCGATATATTCCCTGTGTTACGGTGTAAAAATTAACGATATCAACAATAGCCTACTTCCTATAAGACATAATTTTAAATTAGATCTGATTTTTTAACTTTCCTCTATGCAAATCAAGCACGATTGAATATATAATAGTACTAGTGTGCTAAAGCAAGCCATCTTATGGCCAACAATTGTATAAATCGGACCAAAATTATTCAAGCCCCAATATACCGAATATGTGGACCGTAGTTCTTATCGCGAACTTTTTATCCAAATTTGATTGTCATACATACATACATACATACATATGTACATCGTCAGTATATAAGAAATCATAATGTAATTCAGAAGGAATCTCTTCATAACCCAGCCACCCATATACATACGTAATATAATTTGAATTAATGAAATTCAGATAGCATCTGTTTTGATAATGATTAATTGTAACGCCAAAATTTAATAAAATAGGGCAATACCTCCCAAACTCCCTCTTCTCGTAACATCTGTTTAGTTGGGTCTATTTCTGTATTTTCTTAGAAAATTGGTCATAGTAATGTATCTATTTTATTTTTAATACCCTTATAAAGTATGGCCTACTAACAAACGTAAAGCCTACTAACTTAAAAAACACATCTGGTATATTGACGTGAGTATCTCATTTTAATTAGGTTTGCTCCGTAATATTTTAAATAAAACAAATAAGGACGGACTAAGCTCGGGGGCAACATTTCATACTCGCACAACTTACAATAATCAAAGTCAGGGAAATACTTTAAGTTGTACAACCTATCATATAGAGTAAAGCCGCATGCTTGAAAATCCTGATATTAGTTATATGGGGGCTAGACCAAATTTTTGTTCAAATTTATCTTATTTATTATTTATTTTAGGCACAAAGATACACTGTTATGAATAAGGCTCTCTTATTTTCATTGGGATAACTCTGGCCAATATATGCGATACAAAGTCACCCCGAAGTTCGAAAATCTTTATATTAAGTATATGGGGGCTAAGAGAAGTATAAGTCTGATTCAACCCATTTTTGACATAATATACCGTTATAAGAGAAGTATTATCCATTAATTTCAGTTTTATATATTACATATTGATTCGGTACTTACATAGGAGCTTGAACAATTTTTATTGAACTTAAACAATTTTTGGTAATACGGTGGCACACCCTAAAGTCATTATTACCCCGTGATCTGAATTCCCGCTAGATTTGTGTACTGGAAACTGAACGAATCAAGTGGAATTTAAAATAGGCTTGGTTGTTATCTGATATTCCATTTTCACAAAGTGACCTAAAAATGTATGAAGAATGCCTCGTACAAAATTTTGTCGAAATCGGTTGGTCGGGCCCCGCGATATGGGATTTCACCAAAAAGTTCGCGGAGCCACGTCCATCGCCCAATTTTCACACCAGTTCTCTAATACCATCTCAGTTGTAAAATTTAATATCTGTGGTATTTATCTATCATGGTTTTAGTGTTTTTTTATCAGTACCGTTATATGGTGCGTGTGCGGGTCATCCTCCGAGTTCATCCATTTTCACACTGTCGGTAGAAATTATTATAAGATATATCTTTATATATATATCTTTCTCGCTTAGGTGATACTTACAACCGCTAGGTGAACAAACATATAATACTCTGTAGCAACTAGTTGCAAGAATAAGAATATTTTTGACATAAGAAGGTAAAATTATCTCAAATTTTGTGAAATGGAACGTTTTTGTACAATATAAAAATATAATAACTCGAAAACTTTGGTATTTGAATTTTTCACATAAGTTTTTAAGGCGTGTGGCAAAGATATAATAAAAGTTGTAGATCTTCTCATTACCTACAATTTTGCCATACAACTTCTATAGAACTCCTAGCATTGCCGAAAATCGAGCTAATTCGCCCGAAGGTAATTCTTCTCTTTTCAGTTTTGTTAGTTTCTCTTCTGTCTTTTTTGTAGAGTACCTAAATAATGATATTCTTACACTATACTGCAAAAATCATACTTTTCTTAACCCCATTGCCGACTAAATTTTACAAAAGGTACAGTTATTGCCTTTGAAGTTTTACTAGATTCTTTATAACATTATCTGATATTAAAGATGTGAGCTTTCAAACGGACGTGATTTTGATGCGTTCCGCGAAAACTTTTTCCAAAGACAAAGTAAACAAATACTCAAAAAGGGCAAGCGTTAGGCATAACGCCGAAAGTGATAAACAAAACATAAAAAATAACAAAAATTAAACTGTTTACAAACAATAAACATAATAAAATAACAAATAATAAGTGCGAAATAAACAGCCTACGAATTCAGCTCCTACCAACAAACAAGGCAATGGCGAGAAGGATGAGTAATCGCAGCGACCAACAGAGCAGCACTATAAGCAGAGCTTAAAGACAACAAGAGAAGCAGAGAACGGCAGTCAACAACAACTAAACAGGTACCAGCACGCACGCAGGCAGCGAAGAATAACATAACGCAAGGTAGAGATGTCGGAAATGGAATAAATTATATATTGTATAAGAAGAATAATTGAATTGATAATTACCCACAATCCTTTTGTAAAAAACGCGGGAAAAGATGTTTTCTTTTTCCCCCTTTTCGCCTATTGAGTGAAGTTGGGGCGGTTGATATTCCTCTGCATTACGCTTCTATTACTTTATGTAATTTGTGGGAGTAATGCAGAGGAGTATTTGTTTGGATTAAACAGTTAGTATAAAAAGAATTAATACTATGTTCGGACCGACAACGAAAACATGTTTTCGTGGGAAAAACAGGTTTTCGCACGAAAACTTGTGTTTTCGTCCATGTAAAATCTTTCAAACGAAAACACAGTTTTCGCTGAAAACTACTCGTTCCACTCATTATAATCGGTGCCTGCTCTAGTTTAATCGATTTTTTTGGAAGACATATTTTGCCGACCCTGAATTGTCACTTGATATTTGTTTACATTCCATATACAAATACAGCTGCTCACAGTTAAGGGGATTCTCTTGTTCTTGCAAAACCCTTGCACGGTGCACCAATTACAGAATTTTCTTCTTGGTGCAGCGGCACAACAAACACACGAAAAAATTTATTTGCAATGGCTCTAAAATATGTCAGACCGTGCCGTCATATATCACTAGATTCGCAATGGGCCTTGCATATTTCGATATAGGATTTTTGCATTTTGTCCCATATTGATAGTTGTCAGTGAAAACTCATCGAAAACACACATTGTCGGTCCGAACGAGTTACATTCCACAACATACAAATGTGTTTTCAAAATGTCTTCAATGCCGGTCCGAACATAGTATTAGAATTTTTTGATCATAAAAATATCGTTTTTATACCTTTTCAATACTTATAGTATTATATCGATACCTCGATATATCGAAACAATAAATATCGCTCAAAAATATAGTTACATTGAAAAAAATATATTGATATATCGATGTATCGATATTTTTTCGACAACCCTAACGCAAGGTACCAATTAAAAAGGCCAGTCTATACAAACTTGCATTGACCGCTACGTTAATATGAAAAGGAATATACATAAGTCTTTCAAAGTCAGCGGTCAATCCTTAAAAATTTCAGGCAGCATACCAATTAAGAATAAACCTCAAGTTTTAAATGACAACAGATTTGCCTTATTACAGACAACGATGCGAAGGGTACCACCATAATCGAGAATGCCAAACCACCTCCAATATATTTGTGCGAGCGTACTTGTAACGCTCTAGTTGCTAAATTAAGTGAAATTGTAGGTACTATATTTTATATAGTGCCTTTAAAAAGGCAATAGAGATGAAACCAAAATTCAGTCCTACACTGAAGAAAGTTTTATGGAAATTGTTAAATTTTTGTCGAATAAAAACAACAACTATTATTTTTATCAACTGAAGAGTTCTAAGGGCCTAATTGTTGTAATTAAGTGTATAGAGTCGGTTTTGGTATTAAAACTGTTGTAAATGTGTTTAATAGAAAAGTACCACCAAGTACCACAGCCAATGTTTAAAATTGAATTGTTGCCGAACTCTAATCAACTTAAAAAAAAATAAACACATCCTATATAAGTATAAGCTAAAGTATTTACTGCTTCGTAGAGTAACTGTTGAGCAACCACAAGAAAAAAACAATCCGGTACAATGTGACAACTGCCAGGAATATGGGCATATCATATTGCACAAAACGCAGTGTTTATGTGGTATGTGGTGATTTAGACCCACTTTCAAATGCCCCCTTAGGAGAGACGTTTAAAATAAAAAATGCAGCAATTGTGGAGGAAATCACCCTGCCAACTACAAGAGTTATCCTGTATATAAAAATTTGAAATCAAAGTTTCCACAGGGCATTCAAACACGTCGTAACCAAATGTTGCAAACACGCGGTAATAAAATCAAAATCTTCCAAATGGAGGTTTTGAAACTATGATGACATAATATTAATCAACATAAATTAGAGATCATTACATTTCTGGCTAGATGTAATGCTTATATCTCATCTAACAAATAAAAATTATTTCAATATACCGGGATTTAGACTATATGTTACAAATAATCCGGGTGGAAAAGCACATGGCGGCACGGCAGTGTTGGTTAGAAATCGGTTAAGCCACAGTGATGGAAAAAAATACCATACATAATAGATTTTGCTGTAGTAAAAAATATAGATAGATCGCTTATGACAGCTGATACATGTACAGACTTAAAATCTGATCACTCTCCTGGACTAATCAAGTTATACGAACAGCTCATGATATTTGAGCCAAAAGTTTGTCTCATAAAATTAACTGGTTGAAGTATAGAAAATATATCAACAGCCACATCTATTTTGATTGCAAAATAAATACAGGAAGAGGCTTTAGTGAAAGTATTAGAGAATCTAATGATGTAGTAATTAATGCAGCGGTATTGGCAACACCAAAAAGAAACAATAAACCAGGTGGTTTTAGAATGATCACTAATAATGAAGTAGAGAAACTGGTAAATTTTTCTTAATTATTATTTTGCATTGTACCTAGTATATAAAAGTAAAATACTAACAACAATCCTAATCTAATTAACTAAGAGAGATACTTAAAAGCTAAATGTTAAGAAATACATTTGCTGCTATTGTTGTCTTACTATGTCGGAAGGCTTCTTCCGTTTCAACCGGATTTCTCGCCCAGCAGTTTCGATGAGTCTGGAGGCTTCTTCAGTTCACGAGACTTTGCTTATTTGGAGATTTCATTTACCACCGAATTCACGCCTAGATCTCGGTGCAGGTTAGTTGATCTATTGTACCAAGGAGCATTAACTAAAGTCCTTAGTACCTTACTTTGAGAGTGCTGAATGCTGGCAATACAGCTTTGACTTGAGCACCCCCATAGTTGGGCTCCGTAGACCCAAACTGGCTATAAGACTTGATTATATAATAACAGTTTGTTTTGTATTGATAGCTTGGATTCTCTGCCAACTAGGTGGTAAAATTTGCCAAATTCCATATCAAGCTCGCTCCTTTTTTTTTGACGTGCTCTTTCCAGCCTAGCTTAGCATCTAAGGTGATACCTAGGTATTTAGCACTGTTATGGTGTGGTATAGGAATGTTATTTATATAAATTGGACAATATTCCGGCTTTTTCAAGGTAAAGTCGACATTAATTGATTTGGTGTCATTTAATTTGATGCGCCACTTAGATGCCCACTTAGTAATTGCGTTGACTGCTGACTGCACTCGTCGACTAGATACCGAAGTTGACTCTCCAGCTGCTAACAAAGCTGTGTCATCCGCAAATGTCGCTGTCATATACCTAGAATCAGACGGGAAGTCACTCGTAAAAAGCAAGTAACGCATTGTCCCCAACACGCTTCCCCGGGGAACACCGGCTTCTATCGGTTGCAAGTTTGAATATGCGTCCTCTTGTTTAATGCGGAAGTATCTATCGTACCGCACAAACGTTTTCTTTTATCGATTGCATTTTCAACGAAATTAACGATTCGGTTTACCTGGTCAATTGTCGAATGGTGGTCACGGAAGCCAAATTGATGTGTTGGTATTAAGTTTTCATGAGCGATTATTGATTTGAGATTATTTATGAGTACATTCTCAATGATTTTATATAAGGCTGGCAGCAGCGAAATTGGCCTATACGACGTAACAGCGTGTATTGGCTCACCCGGCTTGGGTATCATTATGACTTCAGATACTTTACAAAGCGATGGCACGTGTCTTAGGCATAAAGCACTGTTTATAAGGTTTACAAGTTTTTTTTTATAAATTTCTTTGGTAAATTGCGTAATATTTCTTCAGTTATTAAATCGTACTCAGATGCAGCAGCGAGGTTGGCCTATATGATATAACAGCGTGTACTGGCTTACCCGGCTTGGGTATCATTATGATTTCAGATTCTTTACAAACCGATGGCATTTATCTAAAGTATAAAGCACTGTTTATACGGTCAACTTTTTTATACAATTCTTTGGTAAATTGCGTAATACTTCTCCAGTTATTAAATCGTACCCAGGTGCTTTTTTGGGAGGATGGAGTCATGTGTAGAAGTTCACGCAAGTGAGGAAAGTTCTCTGATCGCCATTCACTTGGGAGTGGCCAGAAACGATTCTTTTACATGACTTTGACCAAGTATCCTCTGGGTAGCCTAAGAACATCCTTTTGAAGGCGAGCTAAAGTGAGAAGGCGAAACATCCAATGCATAGGGTTGTGCGCTGGGTTTGGGACCCGCCACGTAAAAAACACCCCAATGAAAAATAAACAACAGCCTCGGATGAAAGACTCCCCTTTGATGACGACCTTGGCAAACGAAATAAGGACTACGAATTGCGGGCATGCACCTGGAATGTCCGGTCCCTAAATTGGGAAAGTGCCGCTGCCCAGCTGGTTGATGTCCTCGTGAAAATAAAGGCTGACATCACCGCCTTCCAGGAAATGACATGGACGGGACAAGGACAAATACAAGTAGGTCCTTGTGACATTTACTACAGTGGCCATATAAAGGAGCGCAAGATTGGTGTGGTATTCGTGGTGGGAGAGAGACTCCGTCGCCGAGTATTATCATTCACTCCAGTGAATGAACGTCTAGCCACAATCCGCATCAAAGCGAGGTTCTTCAACATATCGCTGATTTGCGCCAACGAACCGACGGACGATGTGACCAAAGATGCTTTCTATGAGCGCTGCCCCGCCACGATGTCAAAATCGTGCTTGGCGACTTTAACGCAAGGGTGGGCAGAGGGTATCTTTGGTAAGATGTACGGTAAATTCAGCCTCCACGAAGAAACATCCCCCAATGGGTTGAGGCTGATCGAATTCGCCGGGACCCGAAATATGGTTATTTGTGATAATAGATTCCAGTACAAGAAAATACATCGAGCTAACTGGCTGTCCCCGGATCGAAAAGCCACCAACCAGATGGATTATGTTGTGATAGTTGGGAAACACGTCTCCAGTTTTCTAGACGTGCGTACGCACCGAGGTCCTACCATCGACTCGGACTATCTTGTTGCAGCTAAGATTCTCACCCGCCTCTATGCAGCAAAAACGCATGTCAACAAACACAAAGAAGGTTCGACGACGAGATGTTGCAATCACAACAGACAGCAGAACGATTTTCTACTCGGCTTGCACTCCCGCTCCCTGAGAGCTCTCGTCAACAACTCGGTATAAGGGAACTGTGGGACGACATTTCTAACTTCTTACGTACAGCTGAAATCGAAACCATTGGTTTTCGGAAAATGCAAAAGAACAGCTGGTACGACGAGGAGTGCCGTGATGCAGCGGAGAGAAAACAGGCTGCCTACCTAGCAACGTTACGATCGACCACAACACGTGCGGGATGGGATAGATACCGAGAGTTGAAGAGGGAAGCGAGACGCACTTGCAGACAGAAGAAGAAAGAGGCCGAAATGCGTGAGTACGAACAGCTTGATAAGCTGGCCGACAGGGGTAATGCTCGAAAATTCTACGAAAAGATGCGGCGACTTACAGAAGGTTTCAAGACCGGAGCATACTCTTGTAGAACCCCCGAAGGTGATCTAGTTACCGATGCCCAAATCATACTTAAATTATTGAGGGAACACTTCTCCAGCCTGCTGCATGGCAGTGAACGCACAACGCCAGGAGAAAGCGAACCCGATTCCCCAATCGATGACGATGGAGCAGACGTTCCATTGCCCGACCATGAAGAGGTTCGAATAGCAATTGCCCGCCTGAAGAACAACAAAGCGGCAGGGGCCGATGGATTGCCGGCCGAGCTATTCAAACACGGCGGCGAAGAACTGATAAGGAGCATGCATCAGCTTCTTTGCAAAATATAGTCGGACGAAAGCATACCCAACGATTGGAATGTAAGTGTGCTATGCCCAATCCATAAAAAAGGAGACCCCAGATTCTGCGCCAACTACCAAGGGATAAACCTCCTCAGCACCGCATATAAGGTTCTATCAAGCGTATTGTGTGAAAGATTAAAGCCCACCGTCAACAAACTCATTGGACCTTATCGGTGTGGCTTTAGACCTGGCAAATCAACAACCGACCAGATATTCACCATGCGCCAAATCTTGGAAAAGACCCGTGAAAGGGGAATTGACACACACCACCTCTTCGTCGATTTCAAAGCCGCTTTTAACAGGACGAAAAGGAGCTGCCTCTATGCCGCGATGTCTGAATTTGGTATCCCCGCAAAACTAATACGGCTGTGTAAACTGACGCTGAGCAACACCAAAAGCTCCGTCAGGATTGGAAAGAACCTCTCCGAGCCGTTCGATACCAAACAAGGTTTCAGACAAGGCGACTCCCTATCGTGCGACTTTTTCAATCTGCTGCTGGAGAAAATTATTCGAGCTGCAGAACTTAATCGACAGGTACAATCTTTTATAAGAGTGTACAGCTGCTGGCCTATGCCGATGATATTGACATCATCGGCCTCAACACCCGCGCCGTTAGTTCTGCTTTTTCCAGACTTAACAAGGAAGCAACGCAAATGGGTCTGGCAGTGAACGCGGGCAATACGAAATATCTCCTGTCATCAAAAAAACAGTCGTCACACTCGCGACTTGGCTCTCACGTCACTGTTTACAACAGTCGAGAGTGTTTTACGTGAGATCCTTCCTACGAAGGTCTAACTCCACGGTGCTCAGAAGCACAACGGATCAATACAATGCGTCGATCAGCGCCCTGAAAACCGGGCAACCATTTTCAGTACCAATCGGCAGTGTGGCATGGACACACTAGCCACCTTGGTAGAGTTCGAGGCCCATCCAAAACCTCTTCCGTACTATGGGCACGGAGCCAGGTTGCAATGCAACTCCACATTTGAACTGACAAAGTCAGGTCTTCCTGCGATTTGGGTTTTAACCACAGCCACCACGAATCTCCACAAAGGGCCAAACCCAATGAGCAGTTTCCACACAACTCTGGACTGGCGGCCAGGAGTTTAGTCGCCTCTTACGACCGGTATACCTTACCGCGGGTATATTCGGTTCCCCCCCTGCGCCAAGGGGGTCCCCCCTACCCGCAGGGGGGGTCAGTGTTTACAGTCATAATTTTGAAGTTGTAGATAATTTCGTCTATTCAAGAACCAGCATCAACAACACCAAAAATGTTAGCCTGGAAACCCAACGCAGGATTACTCTTGCCAACAGGTGCCACTTTGGACTGAGTAGGTAAGTAAAGTCCTCTCTCGACGAACAAAAACCAAACTCTATAAGTCGCTCATAATTCCCGTCCTGCTATATGGTGCAGAGGCTTGGACGATGTCAACAACGGATGAGTCGACGTTGCGAGTTTTCGAGAGAAAAGTTCTACGAAAGATTTATGGTCCTTTGCGCGTTGGCCACGGTGAATATCGCATTCGATGGAACGATGAGCTGTACGAGATATACGACGACATTGACATAGTTCAGCGAATTATAAGACAGCGGCTACCCTGTCGGCCAGCTTATCAAGTTCTTCATACTCACGGATTGCGGCCTCTTTCTTTTTCTGTCTACAAATGCGTCTTGCTTCCCTCTTCGACTTTCGGTATCTATCCCATCCCGCACGTGTTGTGGTCGATCGTAACGTTGCGAGGTAGACAGCGTGTTTTCTCTCCGCTGCGTCACGGCAATCCTCGCCGTACCAGCTGTTCTTTTGCACTTTCCAAAAACTAATGGTTTCGATTGCAGCTGTACGTAAGGAGTTTGAAATGCCGAGCCACAGTTCCCTTATACCGAATTGCTGACGAGTGCTCTCAGAGAGCAGGAGTGCAAGCCGAGTAGAAAATCGTTCTGCTGTCTGTTGTGATTGCAGCATCTCGTCGTCGAACCTTCCTTGTGTTTGTTGACATGCGTTTTTGCTGCACAGAGGCGGGTGCGAATCTTGGCTGCAACAAGATAGTCCGAGTTGATTGTAGGACCTCGGTGCGTACGCACGTCTAGAAAACTGGAGACGTGTTTTCCATCTATCACAACATAATCGATCTGGTTGGTGGCTTTTCGATCCGGGGACAGCCAGTTAGCTCGATGTATTTTCTTGTACTGGAATCTAGTATCACAAATAACCATGTTTCGGGTCCAGGCGAAGTCGCGCTCATAAAAGGCATCGTTGGTCACATTGTCCGTCTCTTCCGTCGGGGCGTGGGCGCAAATCTGTGATATGTTGAAGAACCTCGCTTTGATGCGGATTGTGGCTAGACGTTCATTCACCGCAGTGAATGATAATACTCAGCGACGGAATTTCTCCCCCACCACGAATCAGATAATATACATGTTGTATATTAATATTTCTCTAGTGTAGAATAACGTCTAATTCATTTTTACTTTTGGAAAGACCATTAGCCTTCCATAGCATTATTCTTAAAGAGTTATTGTTCATCAATAAATTGTAGATGGTACTCAAGAGCGTGGAGCCGCTGATTAAAGGACTTAAAAAGTTTCTCTTGCTCATTTAGTTTATCCAATATTTGGGATAACGACTGCTTTTTTGCATTGTATTTGTATGGCCTTGTTTAGCTTTTTGCGCAAACGAAACTTTAGAACCAGAAGGAAGGTATTTTACATCTCCTGCGTTCACAACGGGTTTGTTCCTCTCAGAATTGGCATTCTCCTCAACTGAATTACCATTCTTTTTATCTCTTAGTTTTTGCAGTTCTTTTGCGACGACACAACCATGGTAGATTGCAGGATGAGAATCGCCGCAGTTGAAACATTTAGCAGGATTTTTTTCGGCTTTTCGCAGAAGTTTCTTGTATGTCCAAAAGCTTGACAGTTTTTGCACTGTGGAATTAATTTATGTAGATGCTTTACTTTGACAACGGTACTAAGAATGGTTTTGATCTGGTGAATTTTCTTAATGCCGTCGGTGGCATCAAATACTACTAAAAACATATCTAGCGGTTCTTTAGTCTTCCATTTAAGCTTATTAATTGCATTTATGACATTAAAACCTTGAGATTTTAGATCATTTAAAATGGATTGTGTATGGCATGAGTGGTGTAAATTTTTTATCATTACCTTTATTGGCCTATTATGTTTACTATCGTAGCTTTTATTATATAAGTATTTTGTTATTGTGTGATAATTATTTACATCGAAGACATTAAGTTTGTAGGCGCCGTTGCTCAAAAGCTTTATTAAAAAGTTGTTCTTTATTAGATCTGTAATATTAAAACGTAAGTTATTAAAATTCTTTACGTCGTTAATTAAAATATTAGGTGGGCAGTGGGTTTTAGTATTATTGTTGGCCGCCTGCTCTTTATTTATATTTTTCGAAGGGCTGACAGTTGTTGGAGAGGTATCAGCTTTGCGTTTTTTTGAAGAGCGCTTCTTTTTGTGTATCCACTCAGTTTCTTTAGCTAGCTCATCTTCATCGGTTTCGTATATTTATCTACATTCATACCAGAAGGTTTTGCTTTAACACTCACATGCTTGCTTTTACTAGATTTTAGTTCTTCGTTTTCTCTTTTTAAATCTATGTTATCTTTATGTAACTGATTGCACATCCCTTCAAAATTTCTAAGCCTCTCATTTATAAGTGAGTTAGTTTTTTCTAATCCTCTTATTTTATTTACTCTAAAAGACCTGAGACTGTTCCTCGGCGTCACCTCAGGAGGAGGTTCAGCCTAGTTAAATTGTTGCAAATTCAAAAGGAATTACCGACCACTTTTCCAATTATTAAATAAAAAATGCTTTATTTAAAATGTACAACAATTTTATTTTGAGGTTTATTTAGCGCAAGTATTAAATGCAGAGTTATGTACAAGTATGTTGGAAATTCAGTTGTACGGAGCGGGGTAGATATAGTTCCCAAACCGAGCAATAGCAGGAGATATCGACGGATCGTTACGTTGTAGCGCGGGGGATCAGTCGAGGACGAATTAAAAAAGGCGAATGTGTATAGTAAATTCGAATGTTGACGTGCGATGAGCGTCTGACGAGTTGGTGTAACCAAGTGATTCTGCTTTCCCGTTGCCCATCCTTTTTGTTGAGTGGGTTGATGTAGTGTGGTGAGTTGTGTTGTGTACGAGTGTGGTGTCATCGACTATGATAGTATTGAGCAGAGGTTCATTAGTGTATGCCAGTTTTTCTGGATAGAGTGGGGGGATGCTTAACTCATTTAACCGTCCGGTCAATGACCATCTATTCGTTCAATGACCGGGTACCCGGGTACCCAGGTGGAGCAGATGTAGAAGTCGTTAGTATACTGAATAATTTTTTTTTGTTCTGGGTAAGTTGGCTATATGGCATTGGAAATAAATATAACGGGTGATTTTTTAAGAGCTTGATAACTTTTTTAAAAAAAAAAACGCATAAAATTTGCAAAATCTCATCGGTTCTTTATTTGAAACGTTAGATTGGTTCATGACATTTACTTTTTGAAGATAATTTCATTTAAATGTTGACCGCGGCTGCGTCTTAGGTGGTCCATTCGGAAAGTCCAATTTTGGGCAACTTTTTCGAGCATTTCGGCCGGAATAGCCCGAATTTCTTCGGAAATGTTGTCTTCCAAAGCTGGAATAGTTGCTGGCTTATTTCTGTAGACTTTAGACTTGACGTAGCCCCACAAAAAATAGTCTAAAGGCGTTAAATCGCATGATCTTGGTGGCCAACTTACGGGTCCATTTCTTGAGATGAATTGTTGTCCGAAGTTTTCCCTCAAAATGGCCATAGAATCGCGAGCTGTGTGGCATGTAGCGCCATCTTGTTGAAACCACATGTCAACCAAGTTCAGTTCTTCCATTTTTGGCAACAAAAAGTTTGTTAGCATCGAACGATAGCGATCGCCATTCACCGTAACGTTGCGTCCAACAGCATCTTTGAAAAAATACGGTCCAATGATTCCACCAGCGTACAAACCACACCAAACAGTGCATTTTTCGGGATGCATGGGCAGTTCTTGAACGGCTTCTGGTTGCTCTTCACCCCAAATGCGGCAATTTTGCTTATTTACGTAGCCATTCAACCAGAAATGAGCCTCATCGCTCATCGGACACGGACGCGAAACACATTTCGAACCGAACACTGATTTTGGTAATAAAATTCAATGATTTGCAAGCGTTGCTCGTTAGTAAGTCTATTCATGATGAAATGTCAAAGCATACTGAGCATCTTTCTCTTTGACACCATGTCTGACATCCCACGTGATCTGTCAAATACTACTGCATGAAAATCCTAACCTCAAAAAAATCACCCGTTATAAGGGGACATATTCTATAGGTCCGGTAGAAATAACGAAAGCGGAGTGCCAAAATCAATGGGTATTTAGGTACCTAAGCCGTCCCTCTCCCCTTTCCAATACTAGAGCTCAGCGCTTAGAAAGTGATAAAGTGCACAATGTTAAATAGCAATTTAGCAAAACATTATAAACCAACAGAATACCTAACAATCGACGAGCAACTTTATCCATACCGAGGTCGAACTAGATTCACTCAATACATTTCATCAAGGTCAGCTAAATATGGAATTAAATTATGGGCGATATGTGATACTGAAAATTCGTATAGACGGCTTTACACTGGGAAATCGAAAGGTGGTCGTGAGAAAAATGTTGCTGAAAGAGTTGTTAAAGACTTAGTGGCACCATAAAAAGGATGAGGTAGAAACATTAAAATGGATAATTTCTTCACAACTCTTCCACCAGCAAATTTTTTACTATCTCGGAACTTGACGATCTGGTCTGACCTGGTCTAAAGCTGGACTAGACACGATGGATAAAATGCTTGGTAGATATACTACGAAAAGATCAACTCAACGAATACCTCTGGAATTTTTTTACAATTTTCTCGATATTGCCTGCCTTGCAGCATATATTCTGTATCATTAGAAAAATAAAATGCATGTTAAAACATCGTATAAACGACGCTTATTTTATCGGCAATTGGGCGAATAATGCCCAATTATGAGACATTTCTCAATAAAAGTGACGATTGAATCTCTTCATTGTCTGTCTGTATCATTGAGACCTCAGTAGCAGCGCGATTCAACTGGAAGGAAAACGATTATTGGTATATTCTATGAATGTCTTCAAAGTGATTTCAAAAAACGTCTCAAAACTAAAAAAATATGTTCTGTATGTGAGAAACCTATTTGTGATGAACACTGTATTACAACCACGACATGTGAAGGATGTACAGAATAATTTAATATACTTTAATTCTTATATAGCACTGTATCATAATAAATAAAACAATGTAAATAAAAAAATAGTAAAAAAAATAGAAAATAGTATTACTAAAGTAAATGAAAACGGAGTTATTTCGTTCTTACTAACAGTTTTTGTTATTGTTTATAATAAGAATTATTGTTTAAATAGAAGAAATTGTAAACTATATTGTCTATTATTAATTTAAAAATATAATTATCTGAATACTTTGGCAAATAATCTGTTAAGTGTGTGTAAACTCGTCATTTATACTTATGTATAAATCTCAGCGGGTACCCGGGTACCTGGTTATTGAACGGGCGAGGTATCAAGTTTGATAACTTTTATTAAATAATTGATTGTAAAAAATTTTTACGAAAAATGGGTGTCAAATAACTTTAATTTTGGGGATCCAGGCGGCCATAAAATTTTTTTGAGGAAGAGTTAAGAAAAATTGACATGTAGATTGAAACGGATACCCGGGTACCCGGTCATTGACCGGACGGCTAAACATCTTAGGCCCCCTAGGCGAATATTTTGCCTTGTATTATGTATAAGCCGATTGTTAAAGTTGTGATATGATTTAACACAGTGGAATAAAACAACCAGTTTAGCGTGAAATACAAACTGGAAGAGAGAGGACATGTTTATTCATTCATAATTAATTCATATTCTTTCTTCACTTCAACACTTTTCCTGAACGACACTTTTATAATAAATATGTATTTATAAATTAACTTTTGTTCTTTACATCTTATGCATACATTTTGATACATAGTTTCCTTTTTTAAACAATAGCAAAGAAAACATTTTTTATTTTAGTTCTTAAAAAGTCCAAGTGACTTACAAATATTAAAATGATTTTCTTTAGCAATACCTTTTGTCAAAATGTCTGCTAACATCTCGTTCGTTGGAATATAAATCAATTTAATCTTGCCGCTTTCTAGATGCTGCCGAATAAATTTACCTTTTATATCCACGTGTTTTGTACGAGGTGAATATGAGTTATTCAAGGCCACTTGTATAGCACTCTTATTGTCACAGTAAAGTACCATACCTTTTACCATAACTGATGTCAATTCAGACTGTAGACGTATTAACCAAGTTGCTTCTTGAATAGCTGATGTCATGGCCATGAATTCGGCTTCTGTCGATGATAAAGCAACAGTATGCTGCCTTCGTGTGCACCAGGATATCGGACCACCCTGAAGCTTAAACATATAGCCCGTCGTAGATCGTCTTTCGTCAAGATCACTAGCCCAATCTGCGTCACAGTATCCAGTGAGATCATTTACTTCCCTGCTATACACAATTCTGCTGTCAATGGTACCTTTTAGATAACGCATTACACGTTTTACCGCAACCCTGTGTGCTTTTCCTGGATTTGTAGAAAAACGACTCAGTAGATTAACTGCAAAACTGATGTCAGGTCGAGTTATTTTTGAGGCGAATAACAAGCAACCAACAGCCTGCATATACGGTACTTTTGACATTTCATGCTGCTCTGCTTCATCTGTTGGACACATTTCATTACTCAGACGTTGATTTAAGTCGATTGGTGTCGCAACCGGATTGCTGCTAGACATTCCAAAACTGTTCAGCATATCGAAGATATATTGCGATTGATCTATTTCTATATTACCCTTTGTAGTATCTCTTGTAACACGTATACCAAGTACTGAGGATACTTCACCAAGATCTTTCATATGAAATTCTGATGAAAGTTGTTCCTTTAACGCTTTCATACTTTTCTCGTCGCTTGAAAACAACAGAACATCGTCAACATACACAGCTACAAATAGCATCGAATTACCCTTTACTTTGTAATAAACACATTGATCTACATTGCTTCGCAGAAAACCTAACTTCAGCATAACGTTGTTAAATTTCTCGTTCCACAATCGACTGGACTGCTTCAGTCCATATAAGGATTTCAACAGCTTACACACACGCCCAGTGTTGTCATCAAAACCGTCAGGTTGCACCATATATATTTCATCATTTAACTCAGCATTGAGAAATGCTGTTATAGCATCCATTTGATGTACTAACATGTCGTTCCGTGCAACTAACGCCAATAAAAAAAGTAATGACGTATATCGAACTACAGGAGCAAGTGTTTCTTCATAATCAACACCTTTTGTCTGATTATATCCTTTGAACACTAATCTAGCTTTACGTCGTATCACTTCACCATTACTGTTCATTTTGGTTTTGAATACCCACCTAGATTTAATGGCTTTCTTACCAACAGGTAATTGTACTAAACACCACGTTTTGTCAGAATGGAGAGAGTCTATTTCAGCTTGAACTGCCACTTTCCACTTATCTGCATTTTCACTAGTCATAGCATCAGTTAGATTTTGAGGATCATTTGATACAAAGTCAGTTACACAAAAATTATAGCTATCTTTCTTGGCCGCGATTCTTTTCGAACGCCTTAAGATATGATTGCCCAAAACTTTAATTTCATCGGAGTCATTTGCACTTTCATATTCAGATGAATTAGCGTCTACCTTATTATTCACTAACTGACTGTCGCGTTCCGTTTGCATGTTTTCAACCATTGTTGATTCTTTACTCTCTACCTCTTCTGAATCGTCAATGTTGAAAGATTCACACCAGTCAGGAATTTCACAACAATAGTCCGTTTCAATTACATTTTTATTTTTTGTTTCAATAAAAACAACATGACGACTTATTACAATATTTTGCGTTTTCGGATTGAACAGTCTATATGCTTTGGACGCATTACAATAACTCATCATTATGCATTCAATCGATTTATCATCCAGCTTCTTTCGCTTTTCACTTGGCACATGCATCATGGCTTTACAGCCAAACACTTTTAAAAACTTTAAGTTAGGTTTTTTACCAGTTCACATTTCATAGGGACTTTTCGCGTGTGACCCGAACGGAACTCTATTTAATATATACGCAGCTGTATTCGCCGCCTCTGCCCAAAATTTTTTATGTAAACCAGAATCAATTAGCATACACCGCACTTTTTCAATAATTGTTCTGTTTAGTCTCTCAGCAACACCATTTTACTCAGGTGTATACGGTGATGTTTCTTGATGTATAATTCCTTCTGAATCACAAAATTTTTTAAAATTTTCATTCACAAACTCTGTGCCATTATCCGATCTAAATACTTTTATTTTTCGCGAACACTGATTTTCAATCATTTTTTTGAATTTTACAAATTCAGCAAACGCTTCTGATTTGTGCTTGATTGGCACCACAAACAGCTTATGCGAAAAATCATCTACGAATGTCAACAGAAAACGAGAGCCAGAAAACGATTTCACCGAAAATGGACCCATTACATCCGAAAGTATTAAATCGAGAAAGTTTTCTGCAGGAGTAACACTGCCTTTAAATGATGCACGCGTTTGCTTTCCTTTCACACAGACTACGCATTTCTCCGTATTAATTTTTCCAAAGTTTATACCATCTGAAGTACATTTTACTTTTTTCAAATATTCTTGGCATATGTGCCCCATTCTTCTATGCCATAAATTATAATCGTCACAAGTATAAAATTATTATTATTATTATTCGCAGTTAGAATGTTTTTATTTTCTATCTTTACTTCATTTACAATCATTTCACGATTTTTTGTCATATGTGAAGTAGCACCCGAATCAACAAACCAATCATCTTTATTACGAATGTCATGAGAAAGTAAAGATGCGAAAAGAATATTTTTGTTTCTTGTATTGTTATAATTTTGCTTAGTCTTAATAGGACAATCACGAGCAAAATGACCAATTTTCTTACAAAAATGACATCGAAACTTATTAGAACTCACAGAACTCACTTTCGAATTTGATTTTTCTTTCGAATATAGCACATTCTCACCACTCTCATTTGAATTATCAAATTTTACGTCTTGTAGCAGAAGATTTTTTACACTATCGATGATGAGTTTCTCTTTCGTATTTTCAACGGCAAGTACGAGTGGACGAAATTCGTCCGATAGACCTGCTAACATTAACGAAGCTGTTAGCTCATCGTCGATATTGAGACCAGCGTTTCTGACTTTAAGTGACGTCATCACAACAGCATTGATTTAAACGTTCTACCTTGCGCGTAAGACCCGTGTCTTCGTACGCACAGAACAATGCATTCCACGCTCGATATGCCGTTTCAGCTGTGGCAATATGAGAAAAATTATTCGGTTCTATCATTAAAGTTATTTCAGAGAATGTACGCTCATCACACTCTTTATCTTTGTCCGAAATTTCTGCAGGTAGTTCTTTTTCAACTACCCTCCAGCAGTTTTTTATCACTAGGTATGATTTCCCGTGGTGCTTCCAAATATCAAAATTTTCACGCCCTTTCAATTTTTCGAACGGGAAAGCTACCGCGTTTGTTGCCATTTTTTCAAGCAACAAAATCCGAAATTATTTCGTTAAAAATAATTAATCTGCGTTTAACAAATACCAAAACGTTTATTTTACACGATTCCCGAAAAATTTTCTATTTTATTTTGTTTCATAGGCCCATAACCTGTTAAAGTTGTGATATGATTTAACACAGTGGAATAAAACAACCTGTTTAGCGCGAAATACAAACCGGAAGAGATAGGATATGTTTATTCATTAATTCAGCATAAACATATGATATTACAGAGTTGTATTTATTAGTACAAAGGGTCGCTCTTTCTTTACTTCAACACCGATACATATAATTCGGCCTACTGTTGGTGGAGTAGCCGAGGGCACAGAATTTTACCTGTAAGAAGCAATTTCGATTTTAATATAAATTTATTTATTGGGTAAGCAGTGCTGCTTCAGGTTATTATTATAGTAAAAAAAAAAATTTTACTTTTATTTATTGTATTAGCGGTTATTTACAATTTCTTATTTTATCGGTTTGGCATACCATTATTTTTATATTCCTTTTTTGTATTATCGGCAATTGTTTGGATTTTATTTATTCTCGGCTTTTGAAGGATAGTAGCTCCACGCCTGGCTCATATATGGCCAGAATGGCTACTCCTTAGCCCTGGAGTTAGGACTGTGATAATGGAGGGACTTCGCGAGAAAGTGGTCGTGAATGAAGAACGGCTATGATTCGTGGAGTAAATAATTCTTCATAATTAATTTGAAGCTTTATGCAGCTGAAAGTGTAGGTGCGTCGCTGTATCGCATTGGGAATTTGGTGATCCGTTAACGTTAATTCTGAGTTATCCCATATTGTATTATAGGTGTCGATTTTTCGACTTTTTGGAAAATTTTGTATATGTAATATTTATTTATTTATTCATTTATTTAGTAAAGTCTATGAACATTAATTCTTGCAGACTAATGAAAACTAGAATGCATATTAGAGTCCTAAAATAATAATATTACAATAGCATGAGTAGATAACTTAAACTAAAAAACTAATGAAGGATACCCTAGAGTGAGAAAAATCAACAAGAACTTTCTCGGAAATCGACTTAAACTCACGCATAGCCCGCTTGAAGGGAGCATATTCAGCAAAATTAGTACATTCCCTTTTGTAATAAAATGGGGAAATGGATCTGAGACAACGCTGGGGAGTATTGAAGTTAAGTTTCCCTAATAAATAGGGACAGTCAATACCTCCACTAATTACATTGAAGACAAACGAAAGGGAGAGAATGGGCCTTCGATTTTCCAGTAATTTAAGATGTAAAAGCAATAAACGCGATGTATACGATGGTATTGGGTCAACAAATTTTAAGGAGCGGAGAGCATATTTAAGAAATATCTTTTGAACACATTCGATCCTGTTAATCGACGATATGCAATATGGTCATGGTGGTGACCAGTTCTGTAACTAGTCCATTTTGTGTTTCGCTGTGCAGCGTTTGAGATTTTTGTGCCTTTGAGCAGCATGGTGTCTCTTGGTAATTTTTAGTATTTTGGCTTTCGGGATTTGCTTTTGTAATTAAACCCGTGGTTCTTTGTATATAAGCGCTTTCTTAGGGTGAGATGTGATATCTGCTGTAATGAAGCTTTGAATTGTGTCTTTTGTGGCAATATAAGCAGTTAAATTTGCTTTTGCAATTATTAAGATTGGTCTCCAAATAAACCCTGCATACTCCAAAGTGGACCGAACAAAACATGTGTACAGTAATTTTAACGTATAGGGGTCAGAAAAAATTGTAGAATTTCGACGTACAAAGCCGAGTACAGAAAATGATTTTGAAGTGATATAGTTGATGTGATTACTGAAAGAAAATCTGTTGTCAAAGATTACCCCAAGATCTTTGATTTCAGTAACGCATTTTAGGACGCAATTAGAAATATTGTAGCTGGAAGATAGGACGTTGCGTCCCTACCAAAAGAGATCTGTGAGCATTTATCGAGGTTCAGAAAAAGCTTCAATTTCAGGCACCAATTATGAAAAGTATGAATATCACATTGAAGTTTGAGTATATCTTGTGGGTTTTTGATTATTGCAAAAATTTTTAAGTTATCTGCATATAACAGATAGTTAGCGAAAGAGAAGCAACAGGAAATGTCATTGATAAACAGCACAAAGAGAAGTGGACCCAAGAAGACGCAATGAATGAATCAGATGACACTCCGTCGACACTGACAACGCATCGTCTGTTTTGCAGATATGATTTAATCCATTGCAAGAAGACAGAGTGAAACCCTACAGATGATAATTTTTTAATTAGAATATTGTGTGATACTTTATCAAAGGCTTTAGAGAAATCTGTGAAAACACAATCTACCTGAAATCCAGCGGATAATGCAGACATACAATAGTCGCTAAAAACTGCTAAGTTTGACACAGTGGAGCGCCCAGAGACAAACCCATGCTGATTGACATTAATTATTGATTTTACTGCAAAAAATAATTCATTTTTAACAGAACACTCAAAAATGTTTGAAATAGTAGACAGTTTAGAAATAGTTCTGTAATTGGAGACAACGTCCTTTCTGCCACCTTTAAGAATAGGGGTAATGCATGTCAATTTCCAGTCAGAAATAAAATTCCCGGTGGAGAGAGACTTATTGAAGATAAGCATCAGAGGATATACTAAGGCAGTGCAGTTTTTTATAAGTACGGGCAGAAGCCCATCCAAATCCAATTTGGAAGAAGACTTAATATCACAAAAAGCCATGGCAATATCGTTCTGTGAAAGACAAAGTGAGCCAAAATTTATGGATGGGAAGTCATTAGCTGAAAAAGTGGAACTAGTACCAGGATCATCTTGAACATAGTTCGATTTAAAAAATTCAGCGAACAATTGAAGATTTCGACCGGAGTGCATACCGACTTATCTCCCCAGCGTAAAGCAGTGGGAATGGTCGAACACGCTCTTCTAGATTTTACAAAGTTCCAAAAGAACTTAAGGTTCGACTTGATTGTAGACTCCGTATTATTAATAAACCTTTTATAGAGAGACTTATCCAATTCATTAAACAGTTTTTTGTAGTGCTGATATTGAACAAAGGAAACATGAGATTTAGTTGAAGAGAATTTTCTGTAGTATTTATTTCTGAGATTTTTTAGACGTTTAAGGTCCTTAATGTACCAAGGCACCTTATATGGTTGTATGTGTTTGAGCGGGATATTATAATGACAGAATTCCTGAATTGATTTCTTAAAAATGGAGAAACTATTAGCTGTATCTAGTCCCGAAAGTAAATCATCCCATTTAATATCAAAGAGCTGAGTGTTGAGTCGTTCAAAATCACAAAATGCAAGCTCATCAATAGGTTTTACAGGAGCGAAAAGATAAGTATCCACCTCAAACGCTAGCGGGGAATGATGGATGGTGGCTGGAGTAATTGAAGAGAATTCATCAAGAAACCTAAATTTTAAATTATCACTGAGAAAGACAGAGTCTAGAAATTGATCAAGACTATTTGAATATAAGTTGATTTGAATCAGACTGAGACTAAGCAAGCTATCAATGAGAAATAACTTCTGAGTAGATGTAAAATTTGAAGGAATAAGAGCAGGACTATAGGAACAACCAGACCAGACTATATTGCTTAAATTAAAGTCACCCAGAACACAGATATTATTCTCCTTCACCTTATCTAATACTAGCGAGGAAATATTATTTGCGTGCAACTTATACAACTCTAGAGGACTATTAGGAGGGATGTATGAGACTGCAATGAACAGAGCATCATTGATACAGATACACAGTTGGTCCATAATAGAATATTCATTATCAAGTATAATTAAGCGAGGACGATATTTGCGATGAACTGCTAAGAGAACTCCACCCCCTCTTAGAAAGGCAGTTTTTCCGTGATCTCTGTCCTTACGGAAGACATAATAGAGATTTGAGTCAAAATATTCGCTATCAAAATAACTAGAATTCAGCCAAGTCTCAACAATAACGATAATATCGAAATCCAAATGTGAAGAAAAATTGCGAATAATATTTGATTTACACCTAATGCCCGATAAATTTTGGTAGTACACTTTAAGACAAGAGCCAGTTGAGGAAGGTGCAGAGAACGCATGAATAGAATCGTGATTAACAGGCGCATTAGCTAATCTGCAGCACTGTTTTCCCCTCCCTTTGGAAAAAACTTAAAGGGACGTAACTTAATGCCAGAAGGCCACACTGAAGAGGAGAAAAAGGCATTAAAAAAAGATGGGGACACACCTAACTTAAAGTTTATCCTCTTAAGATTATTAATATTCGTATCTTTCTTAATTAATTTATAACATAGAAGATGCTCTCTATCAACATTAGCATGTTTAACAACAAAAGATATAATATCTTCCTCAGTAACTGAGTTCTTAAATGCAGATAAGTGTATCCATTTCTTCGGTATGACGACATCAAGATCACAATTGGCATTAACACCAACGACAGTTGAAGTGGCTGGGGATTTTTTGTTCCTAGTACTCACTTTTACCTTTAAATTTCTATTAACACCAACTGAAGTAGAAGAGTTTAACAGAATCGTCAACGGCGACAGATTGAGCAGCATTGACAGCGACAGGGGGGCGAGCTGGTTTAGCAGCAACTGTTGGATTGTTATGGGCTTTCAAGTGAGTGTTAATATTCCTAGCAACAGCGTCAGCATATGTATTGGCGTTTTTGTTATCAGCGGCAGAGATTGCTTTCGAAGTAGCGGGAGCGAGATAATCCATACTCACACTATCAGTGGGAGCCGAAACAACCACGTTAGGTGACGGATCATTTGTACCCACAATAGTCGTAGAAGTACGGATAGAGTTAGCAGTAGCTGAAGGTGCAGAGAGTGCCTTCGGTATAGCGGGAGCGAGATAATTCCCACACTCGTTATCAGCAGAGACAGCAGCATTAGACGGAGCAGCGATTGTAAAGTCACTTGTACCAACAGTAGTCGCAGCAGTGAGAGAGAGGTTAGCAGCAGAGATAACATTCGAAGCTGGTGCAGTGATCTTGCCATTATCGGACAATTTCTTATGCACAATGCCGATCTCTGATTTAAGTTCATTTAACTTAGCGATTAACGAATTACAATCATCACATAATTGTTGTATTAACGCGAGCGCCTTCGCTTGTTCACTTCTCAGTGAACTTACTTCCAATACCAGAGAATTAAGCACTGAATTAACTTTATTAGGATTGTTATGCTCCAACAAAGGTGCAGTAATTTCGTTGTTCGATGGTTCAGTATTTTGTTGTTGCGAACTTAAAGTTTGAGTGCACTGAGCATTGTGCACTGATGGCGACGCAGGCGGCGAGCGAATGGAATTTCTCCGAACTACAGCGCACACTTTACAATAAAAAGAATTTTTTGTTTTCAGCAAAAAATCCACATCAGCCTGTGATAAATTCTGGCAACTAATCTTGGGCTGAGCACGGTCAACTCTATGCCCGCAAACACACGGCATTAATAAAGATAAACTTATAGAACGCGGAGCAGAAAAAAATACGTCAGTACACAGTGACAACTGAATTATACCTAAGCGCGCATGCACTAATTTGACGAGTAGTAGTGCGCCACCGCTCTAGGATTTGTTCAGCAGATTTTTTTTTTTCCTGCGGGGCCGAAAAGTAGTATGTCTTTTTAATATAGGGACTGTCAGAGGTAACTCTTACTTTGTTTTTTAAACCAATTTGTGGAGTATTGGAAAATTGTGGCTCTAGTGGTAGTCGTACGGCGTACCGGCCATTATTTGATTGGGTAGTTATGGGGGGAATTTCCTTAACTTTTGACATTTCCTTAATTGTGAATGAAGGTATTTGTTTTTATTATACTCAACTTGAGTTGGCATGGTGGTGACCAGTTCTGTAACTAGTCCTTTCTGTGTTTCGCTGTGCAGCGTTTGAGATTTTTGTGCCTTTGAGCAGCATGGTGTCTCTTGGCAATTTTTAGTATTTTGGCTTTCGGGATTTGCTTTGTAATTAAACCCGTGGTTCTTTGTGTATAAGCGCTTTCTTGGGGTGAGATGTGATATCTGCTGTAATGAAGCATTAAATTGTGTCTTTTGTGACAATATAAGCAGTTACATTTGCTTTTGCAATTATTAAGATTGTGTGAGTGGGACAAGCAGTTTATACAGAGTCTTTTGGACCTAACAAAGTTGTTCCTTTCATTTATGTTTAATTTTTTAAACTTTCTCAAGAGTTTTAAGTTTATGCCCTCTTGTGCGTAGTTCGTATGACGTACTATATGTATTCTTTGTTCGGATGTGAACGATTGTGTTTTGTTAAAAATACTGTTTGGTTTGGTTTTCCTTCTATCTTGGGGTTTATTTAAGCTTCTGTTTTGGTTGTGTTTAATGTTCTTAGTTTTGATTATATTTTCTTCTAACCTTTCCGCAATTTCATATTGGGTGGTGAGAAAATCTTTCATTTGTTGCCACGTTGGGCACTTTTTCGTGATGAGAACGAGTGCTCCTATAGAAGTAACGACTTTTTTGGTAATGCGGCGGTGCAAATGTTTACCAGAATAGGATCCCAACTGTCTGTGTGGATATTAAGTGTCGATAGAACCGACAAACAATTAGAAACAGTGGATTCTAGTTTGATGAATTCTACACTTGTTTCTTTTTAATTTTTGGCAAGTTCATTAGTATCGTTACTTGCTTGTCGACCAATATTCTCTCATTTTCATATCTTGATCTTAGAGCTTCCCCAAAGGCTAAATTGAAAATATCGTCATTTAGTGCAAACTGTTTGACTATTACTTCTTGACCTTTAGTTTTTTATCGGAGGTGATACAATTTTTGCGCTTGTGATAATTGAGGATGGCTTATGAACATGGCCGTGAACATGTCCCGGAAGGACGGCCATTCTTCATAACCTCCGTAAAAGATTTCTGTGTCACATGCGGGCGCCTCGAGGTGAATGCCTGAACTTGCCTTTTGATCGTTTATTTGTGGCAGCTCTACTTTACTGTGGGGAGTAGGTACAATTGCTTTTATTAGCTTTAATTGATCAGAGATCATAGTTTTCGTTTCTTCATACTGGTCTAAGCAGTTTTCGTATATTGCGTAAGCCGAGGATTTGAAATTGTGTGTATCTGAATCGTCAGAATCTACCAAGGCGTCATGAGCCGCTTGGAGACGAGTCCAAAAATTCTTAAGATTTTGATTTTTGATTTCTAATAACGATTCAGAGTTTTCATGAATAGGTGAAGAAGCAAATCTAGTGTAGTATCTTAATAAACTGTCACTTTGTGAGATAAATTTTACAATCAGTTTTGAGCGTGTAGCTCCAGATGTCTTTTTACTTGTGTCATATACCATTTTTGTATTATATGTTAAAGTTGTTCTGCTTGGAAATTTAATAAGTTAATTTAATTATTAAATACGCACTTTTTCTTTATGTATAATTTTTAGGTCCTTATGTTGGTATATAGGGACACCCTAATACTTGGACTTGTATGTATGTGCGTATGAAATTATTTATGTCTGTGTAATTGAGAGCTCGTTGAAGAGATCAATGCGCTTTTTACTCTCGTTGAAGAGATATATAGTATGTACAAATTGTTTGTATGTATTTATGATAATGCTTTTGTTCTTAAGCAATTAAGAGCTCGTTAAGAGATCAATTCGCTTTTTGTGTACAATCCTGTTTGTTTTTATTTGTCAAAGAACAAGAGGTATTGCCGTAGATTTGCCATTGTAGACTTTGAATATACAATACGCAAGTGATATGATCAAATGCGCGTCAAATTAATTAATTGCGTTTAACCGGTTTTTTCGTTTAATAAATTAAATTCAAATAATTTGTATTTACTTTATCACCTTCTAGTGATTAGTAAATTTAAAAATTATGTTATGTAAGCCCACGAACGTTTCTATATTTCCCAATAGGAGTGCACGAAATGGATTTGAAAAAAGTTATTCTCTTTTGTGTTCTTATATAAGAATGTTTGTATGTTCGTATGCAAGTAAATATGCACCGCAGTCCTGCTTATTACTTTATTAAGCATAAAGGGTACTGCCAGGACTTAGTAACAAGTAAATATTATATTTGAATTTTTCTTGACTTTTGGAAATCTGGTATGTTTTAAGTACGCAAAAGTAAGCTTCTATTATAAATTATATTTTTACACTTGCATATCCCGATATGTACATCAATTATTTTAAACAATATTTCGGCATTTACCGTGTTTGGTAAAATTTTATAAGCTTTAGGCATATATCAAATAAATAAAGGACATAATACGCTCACGTGGTACTCTGTATGGTATAAGTATTTTGCAGGGTGTATGTGTTGCCTGTTTTCTGCGTTTTGTTCTCCGCGCTGTATTAAAGCTGGCTACCCCCTGTGATGCTGTTTGTTTATATATTTGTTTTAATTATTCGCGCCCGTTTGATCCGTTTTTATGCTTTGTTGTTTAGGTGCTTTTCCATTTCGCGCCCGATTTACATATGTTTTATTTGGTTTTTGTTTTGATTTTCTTTGTAATTAGCTTTTGTGTTTGTCACTTCACCTTTTTTGCAATTTTTGTATTACATATAAATATATTTTAATTTATGTTTTTTTTGGTTACCGCACTGTGTTACTGCACTCTTTTAAGTTTGTTTTTTGTTTTCTCATCACCACACTTTTTGTTATTATTATACTTATCTTCTTATATATAAAAATGAATCGCAAAATGTGTTGGTAAGCGCATAACTCAAAAACGCCTGGACCAATTTTGCTAATTCTTTTTTTAAAATATTCGTTAAGGCTCAAGGATGGTTTTTACAGCAAGAAAAATTCGAATAATAGCCGGAAAACTCCTAAAAACAGTCCATTTCCTTTTCCCATACAAACGAATGAATATTGGTTTATTAGTAACGCTAAGGGAACGACTGAACCAATCTTGATGAAATTTTCAGAGAATGTTCCCTGTGGATCGAGGAAGGTTTGGAAATAAAAAAACCTCTACGCTTCTCATGAGGAAAAGTCGGAAAATTGGACAATTCCAAAAAGTTAATTTTTTCCATACAATTTTTTTTTTTTTTAATTTTTTTGTTTTGTTTTTCAATTATTCAAATCGTTCAAATTTGTCGTTTGCTTCAAAAATTTTTGAAAAATAATCAGTGAAAATGTTATGTGTGTTGCACACAAAGTGATCAATTGCAGATTGAAATTTGTTACGATGCCACGAAGAGGTCGCGCTAATATGTATTAACATACATTAGCAGCCCAAGGCACATGACCGAGTACTCCCAGGATACGATGACATACGTGCGGTATTATTAATCGCGGTCTATCAGAAAGCGATCGTCACGATGTCACAACAAGACTTTTCAAGCAACAGCTTCGATGGACTGATGGATGGTCCGACTATAAATGCACTCAACAGTATCCACGTGCTTTTCTTTCGGAAACACAAACTAGAAATAATGGATATCCACTCTATCGGCGTCGCTCACCAGACTACAAATGCAGAGCATTCAGCATTCAATTTAGAATAGTGAATATCGAAATTGACAACACATGGATCGTACTATGTATATTCAACATTATAGTCTAATTCACCAACCAGTAGATTGACATCCAGGTGTGTTCTCAACTGAATTAGGATGAGTTTACACAATCCACCCTAAAAACAACGATTGTTTCTATCTTCGGTTTCTACTGATTAAAGTAAGGTACGGTGTGTACAAGTTTTGGAGAAGTAAGGCAGCAATTACAATTGCTGGAACATGTTAATCACTGGAATGAAAATGAAGTTCGCACACTTTTCGCGAATCATAATCATTTCGACATATCAGCCTTCAAATCCGCGTCAATTATGGGATACGAACAAAAATGACATTGCCGAAGACATTTTACATCGTCTTCACAAAAAATTGGAAATGGGTCAGTCCCGGTTGATACTTCCGGTGTTTCGATATCAATTCCATCCGCCGTTTATCAATGCACGTAAGATGAACTCATCACGAATGTTCGTCAAATTATCGTGGCCAAATTATCGTAACTACGATTCCCTAAGTGCACGCGCAATGTTGGCTACCAAAAACGCCAATGTTGTTGACTTAAACTGGAAGATTCAAAGTTAAATTCCAGGAGACTTGCACTCATACAAATCGATCGATCGTCTTAACAATAAAGACGATGCCGTGAATTATGCAGAGGAATTTCTAAATTCTTTGGAGAGGCTTGGTATGCCACCACATCATTTGCGTCACAAAGTTAGATTTTTCGTTATAATATTTCGCAATCTTCATACGCTGAACCCTGTGTAATGGAATGGTAATGCTTGATTCTACGAACTCCTTTGAGTTTTAACGATTTGCCAATTCAGTTCAAACGTATTCCGTTTCCAGTGAAAATTGCATTTCCGATGCCAATCAACAGGACACAAGAATAGTCGCAAAGTGTGTAGCATAAATTTGGAAATGCTACGTTTTTTACACGGCCAGATGTAAGTGGCAAGCTCACGAGTTGGAAAACCATATTTTCTGTACATCGAAAAAAAATGAAATGATAAATTTAACTTTCTTTTCATTTCAAAACACATAATTTCACGCAGGACAACGGCTGCGGGGTCAGCTAGTATACATATGTATATATATATATATTTTTTTTTTTTGGTTCGCCACTGCACTTAAATGCACTGGTTTTGTTTTATTTTGTGGTTTGTCTTTGAGGCTCGAAGGACCATAGTTAAATTGTTGCAAATTCAAAAGGAATTACCGACCACTCTCCAATTATTAAATAAAAAATGCTTTATTTAAATGTACATACAACAGTTTTATTTTGAGATTTATTTAGCGCAAGTATTAAATGCAAAGCTATGCATACGTTGGACATTCAATTATACGGAGCGGGGTAGATATAGTTCCCAAACCGAGCAATAGCAGGAGATATCGACGGATCGTTACGTTGTAGCGCGGGGGATCAGTCGAGGACGAATTAAAAAAGGCGAATGTGTATAGTATATTCGAATGTTGACGTGCGATGAACATCTGACGAATTGGTGTAACCAAGTGATTCCGCTTTCCCGTTGCCCATCCTTTTTGTTGAGTGGGTTGATGTAGTGTGGTGAGTTGTGTTGTGTACCAGTGTGGAGTCATCGACTATGATAGTATTGAGCAGAGGTTTATTAGTGTGTGCCAGTTTTTCTGAGTAGAGTGGGGGGATGCTTAACTCATTTAAACACAGCCATTTTTATTTTCTAATGATTTCTCTACTAGGTATTAGAAACCTGTCGTTTGGTCGATAATTGAGTTTGAACAAGAAATTTTTTTTTGGTTTTATTTGGCCAGTATGGCAGCGCTAATTGCAATTGGAAATAGTTAGAACAGAACAGCTGATTTAATATACGCAGAAATAACGTGTAAAAGACCTACGAATTACCACAGATTTAGGGATGGCAACGATTAATTATTTGATTAAATTAATTGATTATTTTAATTTGCGATTTAATTGCATCGAAACACCTTTTCTAATTATTTCGACTATAACTCGAGTAATTGCAAAACAATCGCAAACAGCATTTTGAAATTTAATACATTTTATGTTCATCTAAGTTAGCGTACGAGGGTTGAAATTGGTCGCATCAGTCCTTAATGACTGGAAACGGTGTAAACATAGTTAAATTCTAATACGTCAACGTAGTTTAATATCAACAAATGACTGTCTGGTGACACTGCATTTACAGTTAAGTCAAACGCATTTTACGTTCAGTTGTTTGAAGAGCAATGGCGCCAGTTAAAAGCGAATTGTGGAAATTTTTTAATAAAATAAGCAATAAATACGTTAAATATCAACGTTGCTGCAAAAATTTAAAATTTTCTAATAACACATCAAGAACCGAGAACGTTTAAGGTTAAATAACGACTGAATTTATTCAATATGGATAAACATGTCTTTACAGTTTATGAAAGGATATAACAAAAGAGAATATAGAAAAGTAATACAGAGTTGCAAGAGGTACATGGTTGTAATTTAAAGTACATATTCCTTTAATACTATTTACTACGAACTACTTCGCCTCCACAACACCTCCTCTCGAAGTAGAGAGCTTAGTCTTCTTCTTCTTGATTGCATTCGGTAAGGCCCAAACTTGATGAACAATTAATATGCTTTAGTTCCGTAAGACTCTTGGTTTATATGTCCGCTGGCATTTTCTGTGTTGACATATACTCTAGTGTAATTGCCTTATCTCGTACGCAGTCTCGGATAAAATAATGCCGTACATCAATATGCTTCGTCCGAGGATGGAAATTCGAAGATACTTCTAACTTTTGTGCACTCTGGTTATCGTTAAATAACTTTACGCTGGTACACTCAATTCCCACCTCTTTCAAAGCCCCTTTTAAATAAAGGGCTTCCTTAGCCGCCTCAGTTATGGCGATGTACTCTGACTCAGTACTGGAAAGCGAAACAGTACGTTGCTTCCGTGCTTCCCAACTTATAGACGACCCAGCATATATAAATGCAAAACCTGAATACGATCGTCTGTCTGTTGAATTTGCTCCCCAATCAGCATCGACTACACCATACAAATCTGCACCTGTCTTCTTATACAGTAAACCCTGTTATACTGTGCCCGTGACGTAACGTAAAATTCTTTTTGCTGATTTCCAATGCTCTTCAGTGTAGTTGTGTTAAATTGACTCATAAAATTTACGGCATACGCTATATCTGGTCTTGTAGATACCGCTAAATACATCAAAGCGCCGTTTAAGCTTTGGTATGGATATTTTGCCATAATCGCCTCATTTTTTGTTGTAGGAATGGTAAGTTTGCAGTTCACTTCTATTGGTGCTTTCGAAGGATTGCACTCTAACATTCCGAATTGCTTCACTATTGATTCCGCGTATGTCTTCTACGATAGAAATATTTCGCCTTTCTCTAGATTCTGATGAAAATCTATAACCAAACAACGATTGACGTAACCGATATGCTTCATATCGAAATTTTGCGAAAGCGTTTTCTTCGTTGTTTTTAACCAAATTTCGTTATTTGATGCTAACAACAAATCATCTACGTATATAATGGCCAACATTATATTATTACCTTCTCGACGTACGTAGGAACATGGATCAAATTTCGTTGATTTTAATCCAATCTTGTTTAGAGTTGCTGATAATGTGTGATGCCACATTAACCCTGACTGTCGCAAACCAAAGAATGCTTTCTTTACTAGGCATACGGGGTTTTCTCGTTGTAGAGCTGCTTGCCATTCTCTTGCTGTTTGTTGTATTTCGCTACTATACTTTGTCAAACCTTTTAAGCACACAGGTTGACCTCGTTGAATTTTCTTCAACACACTAATAAGTAAATCTGGAACATCCATGCAGATGTTTTCTTCTAGATCTCCATTCAAATATGCGGTGACCACATCCATCTGATGTATTTGGAGATCCAGCTCTGTACTCAATGTTGTAAAGAGCCGTACTGAAGTTGACCGTGCAACCGGAGAGGAAACTTCGTGAAAACCTTCCCCCGGTCGTTGAGATAACCCTTTGCAACCAGTCAAACTTTCTTTAAATGTTCATCTTTGGTACGGAACACACACTTGTTACCAATTACTTTACGATTCACAGGCTTTTCGACTATTTGTCAAGTTTTGTTTCTCATATGTGCCAAAAATTCGTCTTCAAACGCCTTTACCCATAAAGACGCGTCCTCGCACTTCAATGCCTCCGCCAAAGTTTGCGGATCATGAATTATAAAACGTGCTTCGTTGCACTCGTAAAAATCGTCTGGATCAGTAACCTCCTCCTCTGAATCATTATTGGCGGTTAACTGGCGATACACTTTTCGTGGTCTCCCCCTTTGACCCGTACGTTCATACGATGGTCGGCCTCTGCCCCGTAGTTTATTACCTACACCTACCTCACAATTAGACGCGTCTACCGACTCTTCATACCTACATTCGACCTCGCTATCTGTATTGCTATTTTCGAATATAACGTCCATTTTGTTTTCATATTCAACGTCTTTTTCATTTTCGTGCTCAAATTCTTCAAAAGTTCCATCAAAAGCAGATTTATCGATGAACTTTACATCACGACTTATTATAATGCATTTTTTGGTCTTTGAATATACACGGTACGCTTTTGATTCGCATGAGTAGCCAACAAATATACATGGCTCAGCGCGCGAATCGAATTTTCCTTTTGAAGGATTTTTGTTTAGAACGTATGCTATTGTACCGAATATTTTCATATCTGCCAATGTCGGATTTTTCTTGGTCCATACCCGGTATGGAACTTCACCCATTGTTCTTGTTACACAACGATTTCGAATATAACACGCCGTATTCACCGCTTCAGCCCAGAATGATAGAGGTGCACCCGCATGTTTCATCATGCACCTAGCCATATCAACGAGAGTTCTGTTTTTACGTTCAGCCATACCGTTTTGCTGCGGAGAATACGGTGCCGTAAGTCGACGTTTGATTCCGCACTCTTTTAAAAATGTATTAAATTCATTATTACAATATTCACGGCCGTTGTCCGATTGCAACGCTTTTATTTTCTTTCCCGTCTCAACTTTAGCTTTATATTCTTTAAAAACATCCAGTACTTGTTAAAAATATGTTATGAAAAATATTTCACACCATCTTGACTTTTTGTAATTTGCCAAATAATACAAATTGCCAATTCGTTCGGCTCCCAATATTACTTCATTATCTCTGTTCATAACCACGGCGTCGTTCTTTTTGAATTTAACTGCATAACCCCTGTCGGTAATTTTAGCAACAGACAACAAATTCGTACGCAAATCGGCCGCATGTAAAACGTTTTCTAAGTCTAAGTCAATTTGTTTTGCACGAACGTTTGCTGTGGTGCACACTTTACCTACACCACTTATCTTCGTTGAGCAATTATTTGCCAAACTTAATTCGTCATTTACTAGTTTAACACTTTCAAAAATGTTTTTATTCGCACTCATATGAGATGTGCAGCCACTGTCCAAACACCACCACCATATTTCCTATAGGCACGGCAAATGCTTTTTCTACTGAACATAAAGCACTTTTGCCTTTCCGTTTGTTTCTTCATTCACACACGTATTTTGTTCTTGTTGTTTGTCATTACAATTTCTCGCGAAATGTCCCGGTTTACCGCACCGATAGCACTTTTTTGTTTCCTTTGAATTTGACGACGTACGTTGATAAACGTACGATAGGCTTTGTTTTCTCTTTATGTATAGCACGTTATTGTCTTCCACTTGTCTTCTTTTGACTTTCGTGACTCGTGTTCTTCAAGAATTTTAACACGAAGTAGTTCATCACGCGTTTCAACTGCACATCTAAATGTCTCTATGATACCGGCAAACTGTACAATAACAAAATTGCCAGTAGCTCGTCGCCAATTTCGACGCCTATTTCTTTAAGCTTCGCTACTGCATCGAAGAACCCGTTAAGGTGTTCTCGAACTTTCTCGTCTCCTGACATACGCGACAACGCTACACGTTTAAGTAACGTTGCTTTCCTGGCTGGCCCCTTTGATTGGAATGTCGATTCCAACCTTATCCAAATATCACGTGGACTTCTGCACTCCGAAAACAGGCCCTAGTTCTGATGGCGCTATCGCCAACGTAATATCCGCTGATGCCTTCTGGTCAGCATTTTTCCACTCAGAGAGTTTTGTCTCGTCTGTAGGACACAATTTAGTGCTATCAGCGTATTCCCACAAATCAGTTTTTATTAAAATTGCCCGCATTTGCAGCTTCCAAGAATCATAATTTTCCGCGTTTAGCGGCTCGATTCTTACTATACCAGCCATTATGCTTATATTTTTCAATTGCACTTGCACTTTTATTCTAATCGTCCAGTCGTTCGCGGTCACATGGGATTCTGGGCCCATAACCTAATGGTCCGAGAACGTTTAAGGTTAAATAACGACTTAATTTATTCTATATGGATAAACATGTCTCTACAGTTTATGAAAGGATATAACAAAAGAGAATATAGAAAAGTAATACAGAGTTGCAAGAGGTACATGGTTGTAATTTAAAGTACATATTAATTTCATACTATTACTACGAACTACTTCGCCTCCACAACAATTTTTTTAGTTCAATAAAAATAACTATCTACTACTAAGTGTGCGGGGATGTACTTATAATCGAAAGCATTATAAACAATGAAAGTATGCTTTATTTAAGTTAATTAATTAATTATTTAATTAAATAATCCTTATTAAAGTAACGAATATATTTTAAATTACAATTTTTGATAGCTTTCTAAATATCAAAAATAATTATTCATATTATCCTATCAATTATGGCAATTGAAAAAAAAAATTAATCTCTCAGTGCAATAGAGTGTACAATATTTTTGGTTAGTCCGTCTTTAGCCAACGCAAACAAACTGGAGGGTTTTCCCACGCGAGAACATGCCACATATAGTTGTCCGTGGGAAAAGCATGGTGTTTCCAAATCTAAGCCACATACAGACAACGTCTGGCCTTGTGACTTATTGATCGTCAATGCGAATGCCAATCTAATGAGGAATTGAGTGCGTTTGAATTCAATTGGCACATCTGTAGTAATCATAGGGACTCGTGGCAGCAACACATTTTCTCCTTGAAAATTGCCATTCAAGATGATGGCTTCAATGACGTTTTTCATTAATTTTTTTAATGACTAACCGTGTGACATTACACAGCCGTGGTGGGTTTAAATTGCGAAGCAGAATAATCGGAGATCCAACCTTCAATTGTAAATGATGTGGTGGCATGCCTGGCGAATCCAATGAATTTAAAAACTCAATTGGATAATTCACAGTCTCGTTGGTATCGCAAACTGCATCGATAGATTTGTATGACACCAAGTCCCCAGGCAACAACTGTTGAATCTTTAAATTTAACCCATTGACGTCCACATTTTTAGCTGCCAAAATCGCTATTTCTGCCAGCCTCTTACGATTTGCATATTGTCTGTGTACGTCGGGAAATATGTGATCGATGAGAATATTTTGCGAGTCGATGATTGTGCAGATCCGTCTGTAATTTGATGCATCCAGTATTTTCATGTACATCAACTTTCCCATCACCAATATCTAACAGTTGTTTAGAGAAATTTTCGGCGGATGGATCCTGAAGCGTTTGAACGCGCATGTTCACCGTCAGTTGTACTTTTCCAACATTGCGCCATAGTCGCGATGATTTTAAGCAAGCATTAATTTCATCATCGTACGTTGAACGTGGAATAACGGGAAGTGTTTGTCTAAAATCACCAGAAAGGAGTAACAAAGTGCCGCCAAATAGTTTATCATTGTTTATTATCTCAAAATTTTAGAAAATTTAAGTTAAGTGAAACTCTTTGAAATGCCGTTGGGTAGGGTTGAATCGCTTGATCCGTTCAAAAACCAATAACTTCTCGATTTTAGAAAATTTTTAATTTTCTTCGCGGAAAGTTAAACAAATTTAGGGGTGGACCACCCTTAACATTTAGGAGGATGAAAAATAGATGTTGTCCGATTCTCCACCTTAGCCGATATGCACGCTAAGATTCACGAAAATCGGTCGAGCGGTTTCAGAGGAGTTCAATAACGTACACCGTGACACGAGAATTTTATATATTATATATATATACGTACAAATTAGACTTTGCAATCTAGGAGTAAAGACAATGTTTCCCTAAGTGATGATAGGACTGACACCATGATTGAAATGCCGAGTTGCGGCAGTAAACCAATTGATGAAAGCCCTTTGAGTGAGGGGCCAAGCTTCAGCAGCAAGAAACCGAATGAAAGAAGCATAAGAGAGATACCCAGCTATAGCAGTAAACATCCTCAACCCCTCATTTCTAAAGTCTTCCAAAATATTGAAAACTTTTCGCTTCATGGCCCAAAGAACCAAAAGCTACAGCATGGAATAGTGAAAATGGTTATCAAGGATAATCTACCTTTTGACTTTGTTGAAGGTATATTAAAATACATTACGAAACAAATTGATAATTAATGACGCTTTTTGTTCATTTATTTCTTAAAAGGTAAAGTCTTCTTAAGTTTCATGAAGCAATTGAAGCAATATTTTCCTCTTTACAAAGTCCCAATAAGAAATGCCGTCAAGACTCACACTGATAAAATGTACGATGAACGAAAGAAAAATGTGTAGCGATGCTAAAAACTTTTTTAAATTTGAGTTTAACGACAGATATCTGGACTGATGAAGAAATGAATTGCATGCTTGGTGTGACCATTCATAGTGTAAATGGGACGAAGAAATTTAATGGAACAATTGGCGTTTATAAATTAACGGAAGCACATACTGCATCACATATTTCCGAAGTTAGCATTGCTGCTTTGAAAGACTTTTCTATTCACGAAAAACAAGAAATGACTGTAGTGACCGACAATGGAGCAAAAAATCATAAGATTCATTTGGCAAAAAACGCCATATTCCTTGTTTTGCACACACCCTCAATTTGGTATGTGAAAACTCACTGAACAATCCTGAAGTTAATGAAGCTGTTGTAAAATGCAAAGAAATAGTTAAGTGGCTAAAAGAAGTGTTAAAGCTAATGATGATCTTCGAAATATGCAAGCTGCTGCCGGAGTAGCTGAAGGCAAAATGTTCAAGCCAATTTTGGACGTGAAAACACGTTGGAATTCGGCCTACTACAAGTTTCATGAGGTGGTTCGAACAAAAGTGAATTTTTACAAAATATCTTCGATAATAAGTATATAAAATTTAGGAACTAGAAGCCACGCAAAGTCTGAAGATCCAAAATTCTCACAATACAGTTTTTGAGGAAATTGATAGTAAATTTACAAGACATCTTATTAAAAGCTATAGAAAAAACCCATTTTCGCCCCATATCCTGTACATTTTTGACACAATGTGCAGGAATTTTTGCCCGAATCGGAGTATTTAAATACAATTCTTGAAAATTTGGAGAAACAAAAGTATTTGTTACATTCAAAGCATAGGGTTGAAGGTAACACGTCCCGACGACATAGTAAAAATAAAGATACTTTTGTTTGTCACTCCTACGTCGCAATGTGACATATTCATTTGTGTGACATATCCGTTGGTTTCTCAAAATATGTTCGGCTAAAGAAATTATGGAATTTTTTGTCTGTACACAAGGCTTCTTACAAATGTTTCTTGAAAATGGAAAAACTATTCTTAAGAAAGATATAAGCCAAAAGATATAAGAAAAATTCAAAGACTGAAAAGTATTCGAGTAAAAATTAATGTTTTTCATTGTTATTCGGACTATCATATTGTGAGTGTACAACTCTTTATCTTTTATAATAAATTTTGTAAAAAAATTTGTTGAAGTACTTTTCTGAATATTAAAAAACAGCGAAGATCGTTTTGCCGCCGCAAGACGTTGAGCCCGGGGCGACGGCCGCCTTCGCCCCCTCAGCTACGCCTCTGCGACAGACTGTGGTTCAAAAAGAATTTCAGTTACTTACAAAATATAGATACGACTAAAAATATTGATTTTATAAGACCCTTGCTTTCAAACACTGCTTTACCGGAAATTAAATTCTGTTCAACTTGCAACGCAGTAATTAAAAAGCAACGTATTCCACCGATGTCTGTTTACAATGGATTCAAATATCCACCTATTCCTGCATCTCTGAAAGACTTTCCTTTAGACTTGGTAACCGAAAGGTTAATATCTCCAAGAATTCCATTCATGCAAATTCGTAGACTGCGACATGTACATGGTCAATATGGAATTTATGGACAGGTCGTTGATGTTCCAATTGAAGTGAATACAATGGTTAATGTGTTGCCATGGCAAGTAGATGATGATTATGCCATCACTGTTCATATTAAACGAAAAAAAATTCACAAATCTAGTTACGTATATGGTATAGTAAGGAAAAGAAGCATAAAAGTTTGGTTACGATATTTGAAAGACACTCCTCTTTACACTTCCTACGGTGTTGCAGTTGATGATTGTTTTTTGAATGACAACAATGAATGCGAAGTTGCAGATGATATTGTCTTTGATGAAGATGGCGACAATGACATTTTAGACAGATACAGATACCAATTGGCGAATGTTTAACAGCTCAGCAGCAAACATTGATGTGGGACGAAAATATGTCCTTGAGCATTTTTCCTGGAGAAGGTACTCTATTTTATTTCTTTTCTTATATAATTTGTTAAATTTGCAAAATAAGCATATGTATTTTTTCAGGAAACGTTCCAATCAGTCTGCTATTCGATGAGCACGCTGAAGAATTATCTTTCCCACAAATATATTTGGGACAATTTAGGCAATTCCTTGATGGTGTGGTTGCCACAGCTTTCATGATGGCAACCAGTGAACTTAGGAAATCTGATAGACGAGATGTAACCCCGCAACACTTGCTACACATGGCGATAAAAATCATGAGGTTTCGAATTAAACAGTCTCTTTCTATAGCATGTTGGACATGTTGGCCAAGGTATTGCAATTACTAAAGAGCAAATACAGTCAGACGATTATTTGCCTGGCTGCATTGAAACCAATTTGGCATTTCTTCGCTCAATTCCAAATTCAGCATATTATTGGGCAGAAGGAAAAAGAAATTTTTTTCCAATGATTCGACAATATGGTAAGCCTACTATTTTCTTTACTATAAGTGCCAATGAAATCGGATGGTCAAAGTTATTGCAATTGTTGCATAATTTGAAAAACAATTCGGAAATATCTGCAGAACAAGCTGCTGAATTGCATTACATTGACAAAAGTACTCTCATTAATGAAGACGCGGTAACTTGCGCCATTTATTTAACAAGCTAATCAATGTTATTATGAAAATATTACAATATAAAAGGTTTAGTCCTTTTAATACAGAGTTTTTCATTACTTCAAAAGAATTGAATTTCAACAGAGAGGACATGCACATATTTTAGCGTGGTTAGATAATGTTCCTGAAGATGCTCTTGACAAGGATTACAATAAAGCCATCGATCTCATAAATTTTTTGATATCAGTATCAGCCACCGAAGCTTCTGGTAATATTAAATTACAAACTCATAGGCATTCTTTTGCGTGTTATAAAGTAATAGCATCGAGAAGACAATAAAAATGTAGATTTGATGCTCCATTTTGGCCTGTTAAGGAAACAATGATTTTAACTTCTATGAAAGATACAGAAGATTGTTTTCAACACTACAAGGCGAAATACAATTCAGTCCGTAAAAATTTCGAAATCTATGACTACGATGATTTTGCATCATTTTACAGTGAAAATGATATTAATTCAGATGAGGAATATGTAAGGATAATTCGAGCGAGAATTAATAGACCACGAGTTTTTATAAAAAAAGAAACTTCGGAAAAATGGCATAATCCTTTCAATCCATTCATTTTCAATATTGTAAAAGCTAATACTGATTTTCAATTTATTACTGAAGAATACTCTTGTGCAGCTTACGTAGTAGAATACGTAAATAAGACTAATAGCGGGATTCTGTAACCAGTCTCTAGTCTCTATTTGAGACATTTTGAGACAAAGTATCAATTTGATACTAGTTACTATTCACTAAACAGTCTCTAGCGTTAGTCTCAAAATATTGAGACCTGGTAGTTAGCTGGTCACAAAACTAAAAAGAACTTTTGCTGCCATTTTCAATGTACTGAATAGAGATCATCATAGATATTAATCGATTGTCGTCTTTTTACATTTTATAAGCAATTCAAACACGAAAAGGTTAAAAATAAATAAATTTTACTTAAATTTCGTAAATATTATGAAACAAAGTCAACATATATTTTCATTTTTATTGATAATTATGTTTTTTGACTATGTTATAGAAAAGTTAATATTTGTTATCGACATATTTATTATTATTCAAGTGTAAAAACATCTCTGAATAAGGAAATGTAATAGATTTTGAGACTGTTACTTACAGAATAGCAAAATCGTCTCAAGTCTCAAAAATTGTCTCTAACTCAAAATCTCAAATTTAGAGACTTGATACTGTCTCACGTTACAGAATCGCACGGTAATAGGGGCGTTAGCAATTTGCAAAAAGAATTATCGTGGTTATGGATGAACATCCTGAATTCAATATTTTTGAAATTACTGAACATCTTAGTATCCATTTTTTGAACCAGACTGAGTTGACGAGTCAAGAAGCTGCATGGTATCTATGGAGGGAGCCGATGTCAAAAAATTCGACTGCGATCGAATTTATACCGACTGAAAAGACCCGATGCTATAGAAAATGTTTCTCTTGCTCAATTTGTTTCTAAATATTACAAAAATAACAAAGGTGAATATGTAGAACGAGAAGAACCAAAAGTTATACTATATAGTAATTATGACATGGCTACAGACTACAAAGAATACAGGAGAGAAATGGTTACTTTGCACATGCCGTCCGACACGAAGAAGCTGAAATTATTGCGTAAATGCGGTATATTCAGCTATATGATTAAAATGAAACACTTATACTTGAGAGAAGAAAAGAGTTCGAATCAAATCTGGATATCCGAAAGACGCTGGAGATCACAGATTTATGTCGCGAAGATATTAACATTGATGGAGAGGAAATAAATGAGGTTGTTGGTAGAATACCTGATGAAAATCCATTTGCAGAATTGTATGATAATCCAAATGGGAATTTAAATGATGATCTACGACTTGCGCTATTTGATAAGCTTGGGGCCCTCGCTAAAAAGAAAGAAAACATTTTACCATATGAAGAATTTTATGCGCAAGGCTAACGAAGAACAGCGAGACATTTTGTTTCACACTATGCATCACTTGATATCGAAAACGGAAGAGATGAAAGATCCATTGCTCGTGTATTTGACTCTCAGTATATACAGTAGACAACCTTTTGCGTGGTAGCTTTCATGGGGGTGAATAGCGGCCATCTTGGATTATCAGTGGTAGCAATCTGTAGCAACGCAGTGATGTATAAATTGAGGTACTAAATACTTAGCAAATTTATTTTATTAAATAAAAAAACTATAAATATTGTTGCTTAATATAAAAGAAAATTATTTATTAATGTTATATATTTACCAATAGGTGATTTAAATGCCATAGTGTGCAATATTTCGGCAATAAAAATATCATTTACTGATATTCAGATATTCTTTTTGTAGTGAGTTCTTAATAATAAAATGCAGTCCTGTTTTCAGATTTCTCGGTGGTGAGTTTTCTTCTGAATGTATTTGTTTACATTTGACCGACAGAAAACATAAAAGGTGCAGCTTTCAATATTCGAACATTAAAATAAATCAAAACAAAGTTTATTTTGTATAAAGTTACTAAATATTTTATTTAAAGTTTAAAATTGGAGTGAACATAGGTTTTATACAATAGAAAATGTCCGTTGAAACAGATATCGCCAATGAAGCGGTACTTAAAGAAGTGAAAAAGCACGGAAAACATACCCATCGTGCGGAGCTATAATTGGAATTACAAGGAATTGATTACTCAAAATTATTTGAGTCGTGTGTTAATACGGGGTTTCAAGCTACTAATCTTGTGTTGGCAATAAAAGAAATCAATCTAATGGTAATGTAACCATTTTTTTGTGGAAAAGTTTAAGTATTTTAAAATATTGTTATCTTGATTGTAGGCAGCAGCCATTGAAACCTGAAGAAGCCGATTAGCATGAAACGGATGAATTCATTAGACGAAAACATAGCTGTACAATATTCCTTGGATTCACATCACATTCGTCACCAGAAGACCTATATATATATTTGATCAAGGACTGTTAACTCGTTTTAGATTATTTAATTTATTAGCATATGTATTTCTCATATACTCTTTATTCCAACGAAATTAAACAAATTTTATTAACATTATAAATATTTTTAATAATTTATTTTTTAATCTTTAAGTTTTGCATATTCCACACCACCCTGAGGTTTGCAATAAGGCGCGTTACCGACTTTTTTTAGGTGTTCGGTTCCCCGGTAGGCCTATTTTCACCTTTAGGACTTAAAATAAACATAATTAACAATTAACATAAAAATTTAAATATAAATATTGCACAAAATGTTTAATAAGATTTTTAAGCTCCCACAATAGATGCATCAAAAATCCTATAAATCCTATAACTCTATTAAATATATTAAAATACAGAAACTAACTTTGAAAGGGGGAGGTAGTTACCTATGTGAAATGCACAAAAATTTTATGTGCCGAAAATGAGGGCTGGCTGCCTGCTTATTAAAAATTCTTAAAGAAATTCTTATTGTCACTTTGTATACATATGTCAAACGACAAATTACCACCCAGGATTGCATCCTACTGCATGCAAAAATATAGAAATACTTGAAGCGTGTTTTAAAATTGCACACAAAAAAACCACTGATTTAACATTAAACAACAAGTAATATCCCAATAAAATTGAACAAATATTCAAAGTAATTCAATATGGAGGATGGGGTCATGTGTAGAAGTTCACGCAAGTGAGGAAAGTTCTCTGATCGCCATTCACTTGGGAGTGGCCAGAAACGATTCTTTTACATATGACTCAAGCAGCTCACGACTTCCGGTCTTTGACCAAGTATCCTCTGGGTAGCCTAAGAACATCCGTTTGAAGGCGAGCTAAAGTGAGAAGGCGAAACACCCCTGCATAGGGTTGTGCGCTGGGTTTGGGACCCGCCACGTAAAAAAACACCCCCAATGAAAAAGAATAAACAGCCTCGGATGAGAGCCCCCCCTTTTGATGACGACCATGGCAAACGAAATAAGGACTATGATTTGAGGGCATGCACCTGGAATGTCCGGTCCCTTAATTGGGAAGGTGCCGCTGCCCAGCTGGTAGATGTCCTCGTAAAGATAAAGGCTGACATCACCGCCGTCCAAGAAATGCGATGGACGGGACAAGGACAGAGACGAGTAGGTCCTTGTGACATTTACTACAGTGGCCATATAAAGGAGCGCAAGTTTGGTGTTGGATTCGTGGTGGGAGAGAGACTCCGTCGCCGAGTACTATCATTCACTCCGGAGAATGAACGTCTAGCCACAATCCGCATCAAAGCGAGGTTCTTCAACATATCGCTGATTTGCGCCCACGCCCCGACGGAAGAGAAGGACGATGTGACCAAAGATGCCTTTTATGAGTGCTTGGAGCGCACTTATGAGAGATGCCCCCGCCACGATGTCAAAATCGTGCTTGGCGACTTCAATGCCAGGGTGGGCAAAGAAGGTATCTTTGGCACTACGGTCGGTAAATTCAGCCTCCACGCGGAAACATCCCCAAATGGGCTGAGGCTGATCGACTTCGCCGGGGCCCGAAATATGGTTATCTGTAGTACTAGATTCCAGCATAAGAAGATTCATCAAGCTACCTGGCAGTCTCCGGATCGAAAAACCACCAACCAGATCGATCATGTTGTGATAGACGGAAGACACGTCTCCAGTGTTTTAGATGTGCGTGCGCTCCGAGGTCCTAACATCGACTCGGACCACTATATTGTTGCAGCCAAAATACGCACCCGCCTCTGTGCAGCAAAAAACGCACGCCAACAAACACAAGGATGGTTCGACGTCGAGAAGCTGCAATCACAACAGACAGCCGAACGTTTTTCTACTCGGCTTGCACTCCTGCTCTCTGAGAGCACTCGTCAACAACTCGGTATAAGGGAACTGTGGGACGGCATTTCAAACTCCTTACGTACAGCTGCAACCGAAACTATTGGTTTTCGGAAAGTGCAGAAGAACAGCTGGTACGACGAGGAGTGCCGTGTCGCAGCGGAGAGAAAACAGGCTGCCTACCTCGCAACGTTACGATCGACCACAACACGTGCGGGATGGGATAGATACCGAGAGTTGAAGAGGGAAGCGAGACGCATTTGTAGACAGAAAAAGAAATAGGCCGAAATGCGTGAGTACGAAGAGCTTGATAAGCTGGCCGACAGGGGTAATGCTCGAAAATTCTACGAAAAGATGCGGCGGCTTACAGAAGGTTTCAAGACCGGAGCATACTCTTGTAGAACCCCCAAAGGTGATCTAGTTACCGATGCCCAGAGCATACTTAAATTATGGAGGGAACACTTCTCCAGCCTGCTGAATGGCAGTGAACGCACAACACCAGGAGAAAGCGAACCCGATACCCCAATCGATGACGATGGAGCAGACGTTCCATTGCCCGACCATGAAGAAGTTCGAATAGCAATTGCCCGCCTGAAAAACAACAAAGCGGCAGGGGCCGATGGATTGCCGGCCGAGCTATTCAAACACGGCGGCGAAGAGCTGATAAGGTGCATGCATCAGCTTCTTTGCAAAATATGGTCGGACGAAAGTATGCCCAACGATTGGAATTTAAGTGTGCTATGCCCAATCCACAAAAAAGGAGACCCCACAATCTGCGCCAACTACCGTGGGATTAGCCTCCTCAATATCGCATATAAGGTTCTGTCGAGCGTATTGTGTGAAAGATTAAAGCCCACCGTCAACAAACTGATTGGACCTTATCAGTGTGGCTTTAGACCTGGTAAATCAACAACCGACCAGATATTCACGATGCGCCAAATCTTGGAAAAGACCCGTGAAAGGAGAATCGACACACACCACCTCTTCGTCGATTTCAAAGCTGCTTTCGACAGCACGAAAAGGAGCTGCCTTTATGCCGCGATATCTGAATTTGGTATCCCCGCAAAACTAATACGGCTGTGTAAACTGACGTTGAGCAACACAAAAAGCTCCGTCAGAATCGGGAAGGACCTCTCCGAGCCGTTCGATACCAAACGAGGTTTCAGACAAGGCGATTCCCTATCGTGCGACTTTTTCAACCTGCTTCTGGAGAAAATAGTTCGAGCTGCAGAACTTAACAGAGAAGGTACCATCTTTTATAAGAGTGTACAACTGCTGGCGTATGCCGATGATATTGATATCATCGGCCTCAACACCCGCGCCGTTAGTTCTGCTTTCTCCAGACTGGACAAGGAAGCAAAAGAAATGGGTCTGGCAGTGAACGAGGGCAAGACGAAATATCTCCTGTCATCAAACAAACAGTCGTCGCACTCGCGACTTGGCACTCACGTCACTGTTGGCAGTCATAACTTTGAAGTTGTAGATAATTTCGTCTATCTTGGAACCAGCGTAAACACCACCAACAATGTCAGCCTAGAAATCCAACGCAGGATAACTCTTGCCAACAGGTGCTACTTCGGACTAAGTAGGCAATTGAGAAGCAAAGTCCTCTCTCGACAAACAAAAACCAAACTCTATAAGTCGCTCATAATTCCCGTCCTCCTATATGGTGCAGAGGCTTGGACGATGACAACAACCGATGAGTTGACGTTGCGAGTTTTCGAGAGAAAGGTTCTGCGAAAGATTTATGGTCCTTTGCGCGTTGGCCACGGCGAATATCGCATTCGATGGAACGATGAGCTGTACGAGATATACGACGACATTGACATAGTTCAGCGAATTAAAAGACAGCGGCTACGCTGGCTAGGTCATGTTGTCCGGATGGATGAAAACACTCCAGCTCTGAAAGTATTCGACGCAGTACCCGCCGTGGGAAGCAGAGGAAGAGGAAGACCTCCACTCCGTTGGAAGGACCAAGTAGAGAAGGACCTGGCCTCCCTTGGAATATCCAATTGGCGCCACGTAGCGAAGAGAAGAAACGACTGGCGCGCTGTTGTTGACTCGGCTATAATCGCGTAAGCGGTGTCTACGCCAGTAAAGAAGAATTCAATATAATCACTTAAATAACGTAAACACTTGCATTATTTAATATATTTTAAAGTGGTGATCATCAAAATTTAAAATTTATATGTAGCTCAAATGCTAACACAACACCCTGAATACCATGAAAGTAGCAAAAAAAGTGTTACACAAAACCATAAGATTTGATAGAGGTGAGTATAAGTATGTAAACAAAGCAAATGTTGTCTACTGTATATACTGAGATTTGACTGGACCGGCTGGAAGTGGTAAAACATTTGTAATAAAAGCGCTTATGGAAATTTACAATAGATTTTTGGTAACTGATGGAAATTTTAATGCATATGTTGCTTGTGCTTCAACCGGAAAAGCTGCTACAGCCATAGGTGGCACAGCGGTGCATAATCAGGGGTGTTGTGGAATCTGATAGTTGTCGGAATCAGAATTGAAACCGATCAGAAGTAGGTGTCATGAATTCAGATATTATTGGTTTGATATTCGAAACAGAATTTGTATCGGTTTTGGGTGTCACGGAAACCAATTTTATCGGTTTTGCTGTCAGAAACAAGTCAAGAAGATAGTCGACACAGATTTGAAATGCCAGTTAAGAAATCAAGTTATTTTATTGTTACGAATTAATTTATCTTTATTTCTATAGAAGAAAACATAAGAATAAAACACAAAAAGTCTTAATTATTGAGTTTTTGAAAAAAAAAAATGCCGATATTTAAGAAGAGAGGAAGGTTTGGGAAGGAAAGAAATAATTGATTGAAGCGAAATTTCTAGGATTTTTAATTATATATTTAAACATCATCCGCAAATTTTTTTGATACGAAATCTTTTACATTTGCCTTTGATTCAATTCAAAGAGATTCATATTTTTTAATAACTTATGTTGAAGTTAAACTGGAAAAATATAAAATAAAAAGTGTAAAATTTTTTAAAATTAAAAAAAAAATTTGGTCTAAAAAAATTGTACTTTAAATATAAGTATGTTCAAACTTAACTTTTCTTAGTTTTTTTTAGTTTAAGTAGAAGATAATTTAATGCCAAAAATAATAAACTTTGCCCAATACGTTCAGTTTTTTTTCTATCCTGCCCGCCAATTAAGAAAAATCGTAAAGATGAAAAAAACGAAATTTAACACCCAAATGCGTCTTTATTCATTGAATAAATGTTATCTTTTAAAATCTTTCTTTAATTTGGAACTCCTTAAAAACTTTAATAGAACTGCTTGTATGTATTCGTTTGCAAGTTTTATCACATTAGTAAACAGCTGGTTCGAATATTGGTTTTGCGTATGTTCGAAAAGACGAAAATCCAATCAGATTCTGTGACACCATTTAAAATCAGAATTGGTTTGCAATTCTGACAGCTAAGCAATTCTGTGTTGGATTCCAAAACACCCCTGAATGCTTTAAGTATAACACTGTCAAGGTTGATGCCCCTAAACGTTGAAAAAGCTCAACAATACAGAGCTCTATTTCAGTATGTTAAGTAAGTAAGCATGGTTTCTGTAAAATTATTACAGCAAATTGACGCATGACTGAGGCAAATAACCGGCTTACTTCAAAAAGATTTTGGTGGATTGGATGTAATCCTTATCGGAGATTTGCGTCAATTGCCCCCTGTAAAAGCTACGCCAATCTTCAAGTAAACTAAAAATAGAATTTCAGGCGAAACACCATGGCGAAAATTTAAACAATTTGAACTCAAGAAAGTAATGCGACAAGAAAATATACTATTTTCTTCGATTTCAACGAAAATAGGATATGGAACTATTTTAACACAAGAGGAATTGAACGTGATTGAATCTAGATTTGTTACTAAAGTATATGCGCAATCTGTTTGTCCGGAAAGAACAAGACTTATGTTTACAAATATTGCTGTCAACAAATACAACTATACAATTTTGAATAATTATCAAAATAAAATTATTTTATTGGCTTCGGATGTTTTCGCTGGCTGTCATAATGCCGACCAAGAAGCTTTTGTTAGATAAAAGTTACACAAAATGAAACCGGGCGAGACCGGCGGCTTACCATACGAATTAATTCTAGCTCCCAACCGGCCTTATATGATAACTACAAATATTGATGTAGCTGATTTTTTCTCTAATGGCACTGTAGTACATTAATTCATATTGAATCGAATGAAAATGATGAAATTACAAGAATTTGGTTAAAGTTTCCAAAATCTGCTGGTCAAAAGCGCAAAACTAAGGCAAGAAATGACATTGAACGCTTGGAAATCGACAGAGATGCTGTGCCAATTTCTGCTCAAACATCATCAATATCACTGAACAACAACGAAACTATAGTGGCGAAAAGAAAACATTTTCCACTAGTTTCGGGTTTGGCTATGACGATTCACAAATCTCAGTCGTTCTCACTCAAGAGAATTCGTTTACGTAGCCTTAAGGTAGAATTAGAGGTGCCATAACCATATCCATATAAAACAGCTGATTCAACCAAATTTACGGGGAACAATGTTTCCAATTAGAGGTGCGTTACCATAACAACATGCCCATAACCATAACCATAGCTATCAATTGAATTTTGATTTTCGCTGTAACCATAAAAAGTTGTTTGTTGATTTTTTGACTTTTCATTTGATATTTCGTTTGCATTTTGTTTTGTTCGCCTCATAATTTTGTATTTATAAAGCTCGGATTGTTTGACATAATGCGATTTTTAAACAGCAATCAAATAATAATCCATTAATAAAAATGGATGATATTAAATTAATAGAATGTGTGCGGAATTCGCCATGCCTATATGACAAGAGTCATGCCGATTTCAAAAATCAAGAGAAAAAAAGGCGCTCTTGGAAGGAAGTCGCCGATAATTTGGAAGTTGATGGTGAGTTCAATATAAATATTATAATATTTAATATACAATATGTTTGGACATTATAAACAGAAAGTGTTGTTATGAAGCATTGGGGCAACTTGAGAGAACGCTTCTCAAAAGAAATTAGAATCTCACAAAATGCTTCAGGAAGTGGTGCATTCGTAGGAAGGCAGTGGGCGCTATTTGAAAGTTTGCAATTTTTAAGAAGTCACATTATTCCTCGTCCGTAAGTAAAATGCATTATTACCATATCCATGTAAATAATGAGAACATTAATATTAACAAAATGCGACAAAGTGGGCCAATATTGAAACGCAGCGACGAGAATTATGACTTTATAAACATTTCGTCCGAATCACAAGATCTCTCGCCGTCACCTCCAATTTCCCCTGGGCAGTTAATTTCGTCCGACCAATCAACAATAATTCTGTCCGATCAAACAACAGCAATTCCGTCCGATCAGTCAATTCCGTCATCAATATCGCGACCACGAAAACGAAGAGGCAGACAGCTTGACGAGGTGGACACTGCCATCCTCGGAACAGTGAAAACTTTCCAGGAGGTATGTGAACGTAGAGCGCGTCGAGAAGAGTTTAATGTGGAGATAAGCGGTTTTGGGCGAATGATATGCTCTTCGATTTCAAAAATGAAAAAATCAAGGCAAGCATTGGTGATGCGTCAATGTACTGACATTGTAATGCAAGCGCAAATTGATGAAGAAGAAGAAAGCTTTGTGTATTTGAACTAGTCCCTCAATTATGAGAAGAGTTTTTTTAAACTTTTATTACATTATTACTTTTTGTTCTTTTAATCAGAGCGGTTGAATTTTTGAACCTGAAGTACAAAGGATATAATCCATATAACGTTCAATATAATAATTATTTGTGTTTATTTAATTAATTTTTTGTTCTTTTTATTGTTAATCAATATGTATGAAATACACGTATGTAAATTTACATTTTCAACATTTTTTTTTATTGAATTTTATATGTATATCCATAAGTGTTTTACTCTATATGGTTTTGAAAAGGTACTGCACCATTGTTCATAAAATAATTGGTGAGATGTTCTCTGTGGTTATACGCACTGTTTTGACCCCTGCGTCTAAAAGTTTGTGCTGACCGCAATGGCCCCCCACAAGATCTTAATTCGTTTCTCCATTCAGCATTTCTTCCATCTCCGTCAGTGTAATGCTCTGAGCAGTACCATCGATTCATATCGTGGAGCATTATGAAATTATGAAGCACTAGACATGCTAGTACGATTTTTTCAGCATTTTCAGGATGAAACTCCATTGATGTTCTTAGCACTCTCCACCTCGCTGTCAAAATCCCAAACGCATTTTCAATAACGCGTCTTGCCCGTGATAGTCTATAATTAAAAATTCGTTGAGCTCTTGTTGTATTTACACCTGGATACGGCTTCATAAGGTTATTTTTTAATGGAAAGGCACAGTCTCCAACAAAGTAGTGCGGAAACGGGTGGGAAGATAACGGAAGTGGAGTATCAGGTGGTAGTGGCAAACGATTTTCTAACAGATCTTCGCCAAATCTCGTTGCATGAAAAATACCTCCATCACTCTGGCTTCCGTAAGCTCCTACGCTAATGGCTGTAAAAGTGTATTTAGCATCACATGCTGCCAGCAGTACAATGCTGAAAAACTTTTTATAATTATAAAACATGGATCCTGAATTTGGAGGGCATTTTATCGCAATATGTTTTCCGTCGATCGTACCTACACAGTTTGGCATGTTCCACATTTGTGCAAAGTCGGTCGTGATGTCTTTATACTGTTGTTGCGTGGGTTCACTCAGATAAATTGGTGAAAGCATTTCCCAAATCGCCTCACATGTCTCCAGCACTATGTTTCTCACAGTGGTCTTTCCGATTTTGTAGCTCCATGCTAATTTTTTGAAAGGAATTCCGTATGCTAAGTACCTAACAATTACCTTAATAAATATAACAAATGGAGTAATAATCACATAAACTTACAGAAGTGTGAGGGACAAACGCTCTTCGGCATGGATTTGTTCCTTGAATTTACTCATTGAAGGCGCCATTAACTTCAAAAAAGTATCATACAACTTCCTATTCATTCTTGTATGGGCAAACAATTCTTGTTCATCCATATCTTTTATTTTCAGGAACGTTTTTTGATGGTATCCGTTTTGGAACCTATTAACATTAATAGGATGGACACGCCATCGCCTTGTACGCTTGCATTGCTTTTTTTAGCATATAATGCTATAATATAGGGTGATTTTTTAAGAGCTTGATAACTTTTTTAAAAAAAAAAACGCATAAAATTTGCAAAATCTCATCGGTTCTTTATTTGAAACGTTAGATTGGTTCATGACATTTACTTTTTGAAGATAATTTCATTTAAATGTTGACCGCGGCTGCGTCTTAGGTGGTCCATTCGGAAAGTCCAATTTTGGGCAACTTTTTCGAGCATTTCGGCCGGAATAGCCCGAATTTCTTCGGAAATGTTGTCTTCCAAAGCTGGAATAGTTGCTGGCTTATTTCTGTAGACTTTAGACTTGACGTAGCCCCACAAAAAATAGTCTAAAGGCGTTAAATCGCATGATCTTGGTGGCCAACTTACGGGTCCATTTCTTGAGATGAATTGTTGTCCGAAGTTTTCCCTCAAAATGGCCATAGAATCGCGAGCTGTGTGGCATGTAGCGCCATCTTGTTGAAACCACATGTCAACCAAGTTCAGTTCTTCCATTTTTGGCAACAAAAAGTTTGTTAGCATCGAACGATAGCGATCGCCATTCACCGTAACGTTGCGTCCAACAGCATCTTTGAAAAAATACGGTCCAATGATTCCACCAGCGTACAAACCACACCAAACAGTGCATTTTTCGGGATGCATGGGCAGTTCTTGAACGGCTTCTGGTTGCTCTTCACCCCAAATGCGGCAATTTTGCTTATTTACGTAGCCATTCAACCAGAAATGAGCCTCATCGCTCATCGGACGTAAAGCGCGAAACACATTTCGAACCGAACACTGATTTTGGTAATAAAATTCAATGATTTGCAAGCGTTGCTCGTTAGTAAGTCTATTCATGATGAAATGTCAAAGCATACTGAGCATCTTTCTCTTTGACACCATGTCTGACATCCCACGTGATCTGTCAAATACTACTGCATGAAAATCCTAACCTCAAAAAAATCACCCGTTATTAATAAATAATTGATCAATTTCTTCGTCACTGCTCATTTTATTTATTTTTTTTGGCACTTTGAAATGAAAACAAAAATTCTGAATGAAAGATCAGCTGATTATGGTTATGGCACCACTAATCGGTAGTAGTAAATATCGTTACGGTTATGATAATGGTTATGGATATGGCGATATGTTATAGCACCTCTAATTCTACCTTTATCAAGAGAAACTAATAGAGGCCACACACGGGCACACATGTGCGTTCGATCTGTGTGAATTCGTTTGCTCATACACGACACACAAATTCATTTTGTGTTCGTTCTTCACACAGTTAACATGTGCGATAGGCAAGCGGAGCATTTCTTCGAATTTATTTCTAATGTAGCACTTTTATCTATTTCTTTGCATTTCGTTAATAAGTTATTCTAACTTTTATTTTTCTAAATTTTATTATTATATTTATCACTTTCCGTTTGCCAATTAAATTTTTATAAGATCAATAAATTCTGATACGAAATCTTTATTAAGGGGAGAGCCTGCTTTAGAAGCTTCAAACAATCGCTAAAATCTCTTTAAAAATTATCTAACAACAAACAAAGTTATAGATTGGAATTCGAAATATTGTCGAAGGGAAATAGTGACTGAGCGTCTAACAGATACACACAAGTATATGAGCGCTTGGGCAAAAAGCGAAAACTTTGAAGCGCGATTTCTCGGTTTTTTTATTTTTACGATTATTCTTAATTGGCGGGCAAAGTTGGAATTGGCATAAAATTATCTTCTATTTAAACAAAAAAAACTAAGAAAAATCAAGTTTGAACATATTCTTAAACAAAATAAAGTAAAATTTATTAGTCAAAAACCACTTTTTTCAATTTTTAAAAAATTTGTAAAATTTTACACTTTTTTTGGAATTTTCTTAGCTTAACTAGAAGAGAAGTTATTAAAAACATGAAACTCTTTGAATTTTTTGTTTCCGATAGAAATTGCAACCTGCATTCTGTCCGCCGTCTGAGAAATACAAATGCGAGATGCATCGGGCAATTGCTTCCAAAAGGCAGAATATCAAAGATTTCGTATCCAAAAAATTTGTGAAAGATGTCCAAATATATAACTATAAAGCCTCGCTTGAATCAATTATTTCTTTCCCTCCCAAAAAATTCTCAAAAAAATCGATTTTTAGAAGCCTCTAAAGCAGGCTCTCCCCTTAACACTTGCAATTGTCCGCGATCTTCACTCTCGGCGACAGGAGAGAAATGAGATTTTGTGCGCTCACAACGCCACACACGATAAACATGTTCGCGCACCGATCGTAAAAAATTAAACATTTTCGCGAACATGAATCAGTACGCGAACAAGCCCATACACGAGTAAACCGCATGTTAACACATACCGATCGAACGCACTTGTGTGTCACGTATGCCCACTTTAATATAAAAAGTTTGTTTTTATTAACTAAAAAAGATACAGGAACGAGCTGGAAATTTCAACATGGCAGAGTAGGAAACGCACCAACTGATGATTCAAACACAAGCAAAAACCAAAATGAGATCTACAACTCATCGACATGATTTATCCATCGAACTGAAACGATTACATGATAATAACTTACAAACTGTTACTAAAACATTTTTTGATTTCTTTTCTACAAAAACAGGGTTATCTATTTTTCATTCAATTGTCAAAGCTTACGACGACATGTACATGACCTATCAGTTGATGCTCTTGTTGAGAAAATGAGTGTGTTAATATTATCAGAAAGTCATGTGAGTAACGAAGAAACCATTGACATTCCAAATTTCAACTTGATAGAAAGTTTCAAAAGAGACAATCGTCCAGCAGGTGAGGTGGCTAATTATCATCGGTCCGATGATACTATGGCCACATTTTCTACAGATCATATGGAAGAGCATGCAATATATACCAGTATGTTTAGCACTAATATTTCGAATATTGGTGATATATGTATTTCCCAATGCCATTCTAAGTTCTTGTATTCAAATTTATTCATTTATTCTAAAGCTGCTTCTGCACTATTTATGATGAAAATTAACAGAAGATTTGATCATTAATTATCCTATGATTTTGAGTGGAGATTTCAACATAAACTTTGTAGATGTCAAAAATCAATCAAGAATTTGATTTAACGATGTTCGATGATCGCAATTTTAGCACAACAAAATGAAAACTACTATTGATGCAGTATTCACAAGATATATAAATACATTTAAATCAAAATTGTTTATTTCATACTTTAGTTACCATGGATCTATTGATTCAGTTTTAGAATTTGATGAAAATCTTGATAATAATGATGAAAATGCTGAAAATGATGATGTAAGAGTTGTTGAAATTATGGATGGGAATTGATAAATTTTGTATTTACTATTTACTAATATTTACTGATTTAAATAAAACCACTTCCTTCGAATATAGTTTCTATATTATCATACTTCAGGTTCTTTCAAAAAGTGCCCACATTGCTTTGATAAACTTGATTCTTTATGTACAATTTCTCATTTCGCGAGCGCACCTAAAAATGCTCACCCAAATAAGTGCCCAACGCGCCATAAGTTCAAGTTTTTCATTTCTGCCTGCACTCCCGGTGTGCAACCCCCTAGGGTTTGTTGCATTTTCTTTAAGTGTAATATCTTAAAAATATTCTCTAAAATTTTACGTTGATCCGATAATTAGTTTTCGAGTTTTTCGACAAACAACAAAGAGAGCTCGGACACTTCTCCCAAAAATTTATAAAAAAAATTTCTTGAGGCCGCCATTTTGTTAATTTTTGAAAAACAAGCAAATCCTTCGATCAGGTCTGAGTTTATCTATTTATAAAACAAATTATTTTGTCCGATTGATTTTAGATGAATCTCCAAGAACTTATAGTTGTCACCGCAAGTACCTTTTTCTGGAACTGGGTCAACAAAAGCAACTATAACTTTGGTAATTAATCTTTTTTTTTGAAATTTTCGGTACATCAAGTCAACACATTATATAATAATGACATATTACTACTTTTGTAAAATGACACGATTTAATAGCAAAAAAAAAAATACTGAAAATTCTCATATTTTCGTGCCTCTGACTACCCCTAACCCCTTAAGTCGTTCCCCTTCCTGAAAATTTTATAAAGAAACTGTGTCCAAAATCTAGCAAGCAACACTCCCTTTGGAAAGCCCAAAAGTTTTCTAAGGCGCCAGTAGATTCCAACATGTCTTTAAGACAGTTGAATAGCAATTAAGCACGTGATGAAGAAAGGGAAAATTAATTTACAAAACGCCTAGAAAATGTATTTGCTCAAATGCACATAATAATTAACCAAAGAACAACTTTAAGTTGCCAACTTTGCCCAACACCAATAACAAGTCGCTTGTGACTATTAAGACTTCTACTTCTGAAGCTCCAAAAAAGGCACCAGGACACGATAATATTACTCAAAAAATGCTAATTGAGTTATCAAATATTGCTATAATATTACTCTTCTTGATCTTTAATAGGGTGGGTCGATTCCGGACTTTTTTCGATTCGGGATTTCTAATAGTGCGGAAAAGTTGCCTTAGTACTTCCTGATTCCAATGCAACTTTTTGTTTTGAGATCAGATTGGATCTTCAACTCCAACTCCGGCCTTGAAATTTCGGAAATTCGCCTAAAATCGTGAAATTGTCTACCTAGCGCCTGAAATACGCATCTCATGGCAAAATGTATAAAACAAAAGTTATGTGTCACGTCATTTGCTACCGAAATGATATATGTAATCATGGCTGTATTACGAACCATTCCCGAGATACGAGCGAAAATGCAGCGCGCCGCAATTCTTGGTTTTGGATGTTATCTAATTTCGTGGCAAGATCATCATGATAGATAAACCTGTGAAAGATTTAACACAGCTGTTTTCCTACATACCAATAAGTCTCTTAACCTGTTTTTCTAAAATATTTGAAAAAGAGTTACTATCAAATATGGCTATTTTCCTCCATGAAAATAGTATAATACCAACGCACCAACTCGGTTTTCGTGCTAAACATAGCACTGTAGAACAAGTAAATAGAGAACGAGTTATAAGGACTGGTGTACCTCAGGGTAGCGTGCTAGGCCCAACTTTGTTCATAATACATACAGCAGCCATTTCAACAGCGTATTGACATCCACTTTCGCGCATGACACAGCTTTAGTAAGCCGTAATAAATGTCCCATCAGAGCATGAAGAGTACTAGAGAAACATTAACTTTTGTCGAAGAATAGCTAGCTAACTGCTTATATTAATGAGCAAAAATGCAAGCATGTTACATTTTCGATAAGACCAGAAAGGTGTTCCGACAGTTAAAACAGACAATGTTCAAGTAAGCCTACCGAATGAAGTAACTTATCTTAGGATTCACTTGTATCGAAGGCTCAGGTGGCGAATACATATAGCAAGTAAAATAACTTGCATAAAGTTAAGAGCAGCAAATTTAAATTGGCTTTTAAACAAAAATTCGAAACATAGCCTAAACAACAAAGTCCTGTTATACAATGCAATCATTGATATTCCTACGGTAAAGAAGGAGATAGAGGATTGCAGAATGTGATACATTTCTAAACATCGCTTTGGTAAATTCCTGCAATCGAACACGTTATAAACGAAGTCATCTGTAAGCCTACTAGAGAGCTACGTTGTACTAAAAAAGCTCAACCATTATTAAGATTTGAATACTTATCGTTAGGCGTTACCAAGCAGATCCAATAAATAAAGAAATACTGAAAAACAGAATAAATGTTAAATGTGCATCCTAATAAATATTTTCCGGAGGAGGATGAGAAAAATACCTTTCGCATCATCCACGCGTCAGAATAAAGGTATGTGCCACTTGCTACCTCTCCCCTCTAGCAAACCATCGCCCAGGGACAGCTTTCGGATTTCTTCGGTAAGGCGTTCCATTTTCCTCGCCTTTTTCCTTCACGTTCTTCCAATTGTTTTCAAGAATTAGAGTTATAATTTTGTCCGTATTCTGGTACTGACCTAACTATGCAGACTATTTCGCTCTGTGTGCCAGGATAGCATATGTGTAGTATAAGAAAACAGCTCGCCATGTCTCCTTTACGTCGGTTATTTTTTCTCAATGAGCCTGCCCTTAACTCTGCTCCGTAGAGCAAGACATTCAGAAGCACAAATAACTGCACTACAAACAATGGTCATGGACCTAACACAACTATTAACTTCTATAGAATCCATGTCAACAACGAGTCCTGCACCAGTGGAAATGCACCTATGTTCCTACAACAGTCCACAAGAAGTTGATCTAAATATATTAAAGACACTAAAGATGTTTTCAGGAGACTATTACGAATACCGCAGTTGGAGGAAACTCGTTACGACCCGAAGCTATGGATGGAGATTCATCGACACAATTTAAGAGGCCAGTGCGACAAAACCTCAATCAACATCCGACCTATAATGCCCCAATCTGGACGGTATCAAAGAAGGAAAATGACGAACAAGAACATTCAAAGAGAAAACGGCCGTAAACTTCCAAAACCTAAATAAACAAACCATTTCTGATAGATACCCCATTCAGATATAACCACGATTTTACAAAATTTAGGGAAGGCGAGTTACCTTACCACACTCGACTTAGAATCAGGATTTCACCAAATAATGATTAAATCTGAATATAGCGAAAAATAGCATTCTCAGTAAACGGTTAGGAAGTCCCTAGACGACCTTTCGGCTTAAAGAGTGTACCGTCAACATTTCAATAATTCGAGGATGATACACTGGCAACCTTTATTTTAAAATATGCGTATGTATACATTGATGAATCCTAATGCCAACATAATACGTGCATACTACAAGCAGTCAACACTAAAATCTCAAAAGAAAAAAACGAATTTTTGAGGCACATAAAAAAACGGCAAAATTACAGTAGATACAAAACAGAGAAGTTATAGATAGATAAAAAAACTTTGATATCATTTCTACGACTAGCCTCTTTGTGAAGAATTTTGCACATATATGCAAGCCATTAAATATTTTTCTGGGGGGAGAAAACGGTTCAGTATCAAGAAATGAAAGCTCAACGATTAAACTAAAATTTAATGTAAAATGATTTGACGTTTGTGATCTTTAATCATATAAAATTAATTAGGGCAAGACAAATCGCGGCAGTGCATCTACTGTCTTCTAATCATGTTTAATCGAAACAGATTCCTTTCGTACTGGTCGCGTATAATAACCAAATCGTAATAACGCTCCGTTGTCATATCCACCTGACGAGTGCATTCGCAGTTGAATATATGTGTGTGCATTTGCTTGACCGGGTAATTGACCAAGTTGGCCGTGCTTACCTTCTATGCATAGACAGTAGATTGGAGGCTCGTTGCAGTATTTAAGTCTTCTATCTGGCCCCTTACAATCCCAAGATAACTCTTGGGTCCGAAGCAGCGGAAGCATTTTTTAATATTTTCCTTTAACTGTAGTCTGCAGCTGATCCATCCAACTTTCACTCTACTTTGTTGTATTAGTGTATCTGCTTTAGCACTTTGTAATGTTGCGTACGCTATGACCTGATCAACTCCCCTTTTTGGGTCAGACTCTGGATTACTAAAACAGTTTCATTAATCTATGCATACGTATGCTTAGTCCATTAGAATTTACAAAAAATCATAATTAAAAAATATTAATTAGAACAGAGATGTCAATGTGAATACAGATTCTCGTATACATCTAAATACATACAGTACCTTCAAAAAAAATGTTCAATTGCAATCACCCGTACAATTCTACCAATTTTTTCGACCCTCTTAAGGAGACACGTTGTACCGTGAAATAAGAAAAATGCGTGTTCAGTAAGAGAAACCTTTTAAAGCAGCCTTTAAAACAAGACATCTTAAGGGTCCCAAATGGTCTCTTAAATTATTATTATTTGTATTAAAATAACATTCCGATGTTTTTTGTCTGTAATTTTTTTGAAAAATGAAAAACTTTGATTCTGATTATTTTTATTTAGTCTTTTAAATTTTTTTACATCAAGTCGAGAATATGATTGCATGCAAATGGTCGCCGCCACTGTTGATTGTCATTTGAGCCATTTTAATGGCATTTTCCATCACTTTGGGCAGAACTTCCGGTGATAGGTCCTCACATTCTTGATGGATATTGGCTTTGAGAGTTACAAGAGTCTGACACAAAAAGAAGTCTGGAGCGGTCAAATCCGGCGATCTTGCTGGCCAGTGAAAATCGCCAAAACAGGAGATTAGGCGCCCGGGAAATGCATCCCTCAGCATATAGGTGGTGGCACGTGCAGTGTGTACCGTTGCACCATCCTGTTGGAACCAAATGTTTTCCAATCCCAATTCATCAAGTTGCGGCAAAAAGAACTCGTTGATCATTGCTCTGTAGCGCTCACCACTCACAGTAACCGTTTGGCCCGCGACGTCTTCGAAGAAAATGGGTCCGATGACTCCTCCATCGAAAACAGTACACCATACAGTGACTTTGAGCGGGTGTAATGGCTCTTCGTGAGTTACACGCGGTTTTTCAGTGCCCCAGAAGCGTAAATTTAGCTTATTTATGTACCCGCTAAGATGGAAATAGGCCTCATCACTGGAAATCTGCAACGAAATTCACGTTGTGCCAAAGTCACCGACCGATTATTGGTCAATAAATAGTCACCAATAACCCGCGTTCTGGAGCAGTGTAGCGTACCATTAATTATTTACGTATATTTCGCATGTGTTTACTATACATATGCCAAAACAGAACTGACATTAGAGGCCAGTTGAAAAATTTATAGCATCTTCTGATAGGAGGATTACTTTTGCGCATTTGTGATGGGTAGTCTGACTATTATGGAGTAACTTGCAACATAAATGGCAAGCTGGAAGAGAGAGAATCACACGACTTGTGAGACCAAAGCTTTTGTTCCTCTTATTGAGAAAAGCAAACACGGTAAGGAATTTTAAGCACCCCCAAAGCTTTCGTAGCTTTGGAATGCTCTCTACTCATGGATTTGGTGTTTTGAAGTGCTTTGCAGAAAGTCTGAAGTCAGATGAAATACTTAACAGAAAACATATTTTTTTAAAGCCATTGTATATAAACATATGCAGATGTATTGGGTTAAGTAGAAATTTCCTCCTAGTTTAATGCTTGTTCGATGCAAGTCGCCTCTTAATAGCGTGTTTTGCGTTTTCTGGTAACAATGATTTCAAATTCGGTTAGGGTGAAGTACACCCAGTGTACAGTTTCAGAGTTGCCTTCGCTCGTCACTATTAAAGCTCTTTGATATCTAATTATCAGTTAACCGCATCGCTTTATCATTTGGGATTATCATGCATTGGTAAGGAATGCTTTCACTTCATAAGCGCAATCAGATATGTACAGCTAGCATGTAAATAACAACGAAGGCTCCAAGCATCACGAAAACAGCAAAAAAATCTAACCAAATTCTTCTTTTTCATGCTCTGCAAGTAATTCACCAACAATTAAGCAATTAAAATTGTAACATCCAAATGCATTGGTAAACACATATTTATCGTTCCAAAATTTTCCGACTATTTGGAGTATATCGCATATCAGCAATGGTCGGCACTTAAAATAGGCTCCTTCTGCGTCGATGCAGCGCTGCCAGCGCGATTTCCAGCATTGAAGGCGTCACGGAAGGCATTCTCCGGAATAAACTTGAGACCCGAAGTGCATGCTGCTTGGATCCCCTCTTTTGTCTCAAAATGCTTGCGGAAGATTGCCTCTTTGTCTCAGGATCATATTCAATGAACCATGTTTCGTCACCTGTGATTACGTTATTCAAAAATGGGGGTCATATTCACACATGTTCAAATTTTTTGGGCCCACTTAGACTCGCTGCAATTTCTGGTGCTCAGTGAGTACTTTTGGAATCATCTTCGCACACTCCTTGCACATGTTTAAGAGCTCTGTCACAATGCAATTAAGCGAATACTTAGTCGACGGTCTGAGTTTAAAACTTTGCTCAAACGAGTCACCTTCTCGATGTTTGTTGAAGTCGCAGGTCTTCCAGAATAGTCTTCATTAGCGACCTCTTACCGGTCTTCCAAAAAGCCCTGGGGTTACCGAAGCTCGCCACTTCTTTCTAAAATAACATCTGGGCAAGCCTTCTTGATCATATTAAATGTCTCTGTCGCAGATTTACCGAGTTTCACACAGAATTTAATCGCGTACCTCTGCTCTAAGGAAGGCTGCATTTTTGGCTTGCACTACTCACAAAAACACGTCGCGCGAAAATGTTTGTCATGACTCTCCAGGTGCTCAGGGACAACTGACCAGTCGCTCGTTCGTTACCTAGGAACGCCCTCTACCGAATCCAATCGGTGTGCGCCCGCACCAAAGTACAGTCGAGGTGGAAGACAATTGTAGTCTCACGGAGAGTTTTTTTTAATTTCGCGTTCACGCACACAGTCCCAGCTCTCCAATTGTTCCTTGCCTGACATGGTATTAAGGTTCAATAAGCGGGTACAAACCATAACGCTATACCCATAATAACCATAGTTATGGCCATGGCGTTATGGTACGGCACCACTAATTGAAAACAATGTTGCCATAGAGTTGGTTTGATCAGCTGTTTTATATGGCTATGATATTGAACCTATAATTGACCCATAATCAAGAATGATAGAATACAAGAGTACGCCAACCGCAAACTTCTAACGCAATTATTTTATGATGAGAAGAATAAGCATTAGAAAAGAGGTTGTTAATTCGTGAAATTTATAAGTTTATAGAGGAAAAGTTTTACTGAAATTAACAGAATGATGTTGCGTGAAAATATTTGGGTAATCTATATATGCCTATCTATACATAATATATAAAAAAGAAAGTATCTCTGTATGTTTCGGGTAGGCTCCGAAACGGCTGGACCAATTTCAATGAAACTTTAAGACTGTCGTTTTTATTTACTATGATGATTTTCTATTGTTTTATAACACAGATTTGTGTTGACACATGTGTTGTGGATATACATATATATCATATATATGTATATAAATACATATATATCAATATATATATATATGAAACATATTTAAGAATAATGGAGTATATTGAATTAAAGTATATTAAAGTAAATAATTAAGGAGTTTTAGGAATTCCAGGAAAGTTGTAGCGCCGCGAATGTATCCGTTTACTGATGCGTTTTCAATTGATTGTTACAACGGAAAATTGCATATTGGCATATTGCCAAACATGTTTCTTCACAGAATAATTGCCATAAATAAAAAATGGCACCCAAAAAAGTGAGTATTAAAAAAAAAACATCAAAATCAAAGAATGTTAAGGAAAGAGAGCAAATGAAACAGCTCATGAACGTGAGTTACGCCTTGGGAAAAATCGTAAAAGAATATCTATAAGAAGAAATATAGAAACTAAAGAAGAGCATGAATTACGGCATCAATAAGAAAGTGAAAAAACATCTTCGTCGCGAGCTACCGAGACAATCCAAAAACGTACGTAACCGAATAGCTCAATTACGATAATAAGGAAGATGATTACAGAAATCGCAAGGACGTAGTGATCGGTGCAATGAACAAAGTTTGTACATATTGTGGTGCTTTGAAGTTCGCTAAAGAATCCCCTGGAATGTGTTGTTTGAATGGTAAAGTTGTTTTGTCACCAATGACAAGGTCACCTGAGGCACTTCTTAGTTAGCGTTGGTCAATCAGTGAGGAAATAAGACGACAAATCGTCTTAGAATTTCAAACTATGTTTCATGGCCAAATGCCGACAGATAATTATAAGGTTGTGATAAGAGCAGACAAAACACCACCCGGGGAGCAAAAGCGGCGATACAATGCACCGGTAAAGGACAACGTTGCAGTGGTTATGGTCGGAAAAGAATTAGAGCGACGCGATATCATCATACATCTCCGAAATGAAATATTCGATGCGTTGCGGAAGGGTTACCATTTTAATGTAATGCAAGTAAATTTAAATAATGAGTCAACAAAAAAAGTTTTTTGCATGAACTTTTATGTACCGCCTTATGATCCGACGAAATGAATTACATCTATAAAATTCGAAGGGTAAGTTAGAAGCATTTGGAGAAGTGCGACAGGTGAAAAATTAACCCATATTACAATTTGAATGCTTTTTAAATTTTCGGTAAGAAAATTAAAAAAAATCAAAAGTTGGAGCGCTTTACCCTGTTTTTTTTTTATTTCATTAAAATCAGATCATGAAATTATTCCATATTTGTAATGAACGTTAATAGTTTAAAAATTCCTATGGTGTCAGAAGTATTTATTAATGTCCTTAATAACTTACCATGCTCCAGCCATGCGTAGTACTTTCAATTCTGGCATTAACTTGAGCCCGATATGCTTTTGTATCTATGATAAAACCGTTTTCCTGCGTGAAATTATGTGCTTTGAAATGAAAAGAAAGTTGAATTTAACATTTCATTTTTTTTTTTTTCAATGTAACGCAACTTGATAAACAACATTTTTTGGTTTCTGTTCCGGTGTACAAAAAAGTCGGTTTTTCAACTCGCGACCACGTCACGTATATCTGGCGGTGGGAAAACATAGCATTTCCAAATTTATGCCACGCACTATGCGACTGTCCTTGTGTTCTGTTGATGCAAATGCAATTTTCACTGGAAATGAAAGACGTTGGAACTAAAATGGTAGTACGTTAGAACTCAAAGGAATTTGTAGAATCAAGCATTCTGTCTCTTGTATTCGATAGCTGCGTCACAATCAGTCGGGTTCCATTACACAGTTTCGGCGTATGAAGATTGCGAAACATAATAATGACAGACCCAACTTTGAGACGCAAATGATACGGTGGCATACCAAAGAATTTTGAAATTCCACAGTATAATTCATGGCGTCGTCTTCATTGTCAAGATGATCGACCGATTAGTATAAGCGAGTTATGTTATTAGGTTCTTCGTTAACTGCACTCAATAAAACCACTTTATCTCTTTGAAGGTTACACCAATAATGAATCTTTATTTTTGAATTAATTTAACATGAAGGTAAATGAGTAAAAGAAATTTGATTAGTCAAGAAAAATACAGTAAAAATTAAAACAATAATAATTGTATAAAAGTCGGCAAACAGGAAGTAAGCATTAATTAAACTTGTTACAATGTTTTATTCTGCTGACTAATTTAACATAAGTAAAAGAAATTTGATGAGTCAAGAAAATACAATAAAAATTAAAATAATAATAATTGTATAAAAGTTGGTAAACAGGAAGTAAGTATTAATTACAATTGTTGCAATGTTTTTTTCTGCTGACTTTAATATTTTAAAATTAATTAATGAATATGAATATAATTTGTGTAGTATGTAAAATAATGTTTTATATGCTGACTTAAACTATTTAAAATTCAAATGAAAATTTTATTAAGTGTGCAACTAGATTTAATGATTTTTTGTTGTTGTTTTATTGGTGTCTTCTGGGTTTTGGGGGGGGGGGGGGGGGGGGGTTTATGTGACGATATAACTCCTCCCCCCTTAGAGTAGAGCGATGGCCACAACAAAGTTGGTGGATACAGAGCGGCTTCAGTGGGCTTAGGATAATACCGAATTCTGGGGTTTTTCCATAACAGAGTTACACTAGTGATAGCTAAGGTGATGAGTATCAATGTTGTTATCGTTATTATGTTTCCTCTTCGAATTGCATCCTTTCTTAATCCCATAATATCATTCTTGTTGATGAAACTGTAGTCCTTAATCTTCTCTAGGCTTAAAGTCTCTGTTATTGTTGTTATTTGCACTTTCTCTAGATTTGATGGTGCTACGAAGATTGTGTCCCAATGGACTGAAGGGTTGTCTTTATATGTTGTTCCCGCTATCGTGACGGAACAATTTGTGTAGTGGAGAAGGGAGGTTCCTTCAATTGTGAAGTTTTGCCCACAATCGGAGGTTATCGGTAGTCCCTTTACGTTGATAACCATTATATAATTATCTTCCGGTCGGAATATATTCGATGTGGGCCCCACATCGTTCACAGGACATATTGGTGTTTTATTATTCAAGATTCTACCGATACAAGTTGAATTATTGGTGCTTTCGAAGTCATTTGACCTCTTGCAGTAATACACATTCTCAATTTTTGGGCAAATCTCTGTTAAGTACTGAAGTTCGTGGTTATTGTAATTTACGCATGGTTTTGTTTTAATTACTTTCATATTATTCATAGGAAGATGAATGAGATGGAAAAGCGAAATTTAGCCAAATTGGTAGTTTTATATTAAAAATTAGGTTTTTATTATTATAATATGCTTGGGGTTCCAAAAGTTCGTAAAGGTGCCCGTTCGAAACTAAGTCAATATTCTGGGACTTAAAATGGTGTCTTATTTCATCCAATTCATCTGGATGAAAAATAAGCTTTGATACTATACCAAGCTTTGCGAGCATTACAGCTTCTATTATGTCAGAGATATGGTTCAATAATAAATCTATATTATAATCAAGGTGATTCATGTATTGGATTTCTAATAGCACATTGTCTTCTTTTAGAATATGATTAGTTGTTTTTGCTGATAGTTTTTCTAAAAATTTTGTAATGCTTTCCTGATTGTTATTTATATGCTCTGTCAAATTTTTAAATCTCTGTATCATTTGTATATTCAAACTTTTTTGATTTTTCTCTATTATTTTTGAATTTAATGTTGTGTCCTGGAGTTCTTGTATTTGTTTATTTATAGTCATAGCGTCATTTGCGTCCATGTTCCCAGTTACATATTTTATTACAGAGCCTAAGCCGTTGAATAGTCCTCGTTTTGTACGTTTACATGGGTTTAATGTCTGTAGTTTGTTTTTGAGTCCATTAAGTTTCAGCTTACAAATTTTAGCAGCATCTTTTAGAAGACTATTTTTTTTTCAAATTTGCCTACGATAGTAATTAATTTTGAAGTTTGCGAATTATAATTGTCTAAGTCTATTATATGAATGAAATTGAAATAACTTTCAATCATTCTCGCGTGTTCAATCTTCAGGGCTATCATATTCTGGTCTTTGTCAAAATGTTGTATTTCCAAGACTTGTCCATAAGCAAAGGCTATTCTAAAAGTAAATGATTGTTTATTTTGTTCGTGGTCTAAGTTTAATTTTTATTTGTGTAATTTTTTGTCTTTAGTAGTTTGTAAAGTAAAGTCATTATCTTTTAATACTTTATGTTTTGAGAATCGTGCAGTTAATTTGTTTCTCCTACATTCTTTTCTATATATATCCTCTTATTTGTTCCTACGCTCTGGAGGTTTCCTAGATTTATTAAGACGATTAATATTTTTTAATTTAGCTTTCATAACTTTTTCTTTAACAATGGGGTATAGTTTTTCTTTAAATTCATTTAACTTAACTAAAAATTCGTGTTTATTGTCGTATTTTATGTCTTTTGAGAAGTTATACGGTCTTCCAAAGAATAACTCATATGGTGTGAATTTTGTAGATGAATGGATTGTATTATTATAAGTTATAAACGTCTCATCTAATATTTCTACGTTATCTAATTCCATTTTCTTGGACTTTCTGGTTGTCATTATAATTCTGTATATTTCAGTTAGGGTTGAATGAAGTCGTTCTACTGGAGAGTTGCTACTGGATGGTTGAAATGATGTGAAGTGAAGTATAATTTCATATTGTCTACAAAAATCTTTAAAAATGTTAGATGTAAATTCGGTACCATGATCACAAACAATTTTCTTAGGTATTCCCGCAAGGTTCATAAATGTTTTTAAAGTTTTGAGCACACAAACGCTTGCTCTTGATGGTAATGTATGTATAACCTGTCACATATTTAGAAAATTTATCGATGATGGTCAAAATACATTTACTATTTATATTATACATATACATATGTCAATGTGCAAAATTTGAAGAGGTTCGTTTGGTGTTTCTGTAACTTGTCTCTTTAAGTATTCATAAATTTCGGTAATTCCTCTATGGTTCCTATTTTCATGACAGGTACGAATTAGTTCAACTTGTTTATCATTGTCAGTTACATCTGTTAGGATTTTAGTGCATCGGACGATACGAAACTGTTTTCCGTTTGAAAAGTATTTTCAGTATATCAGTTAAATAGTTCTGAAAGTTGGTTCATCGGAGAAGATGGCAGTTAGTTTACCTGAGGGCATAAACTTTTTTAAAATTTGAACTATTGTGTCTTGAGAAAATTATTTTTCTCTTACAGTTCTACCTTGTTTGTTTTTAAAGATGGTTTCAACAGCCATACTGGGTTTTTTGCCAGATCTTTCTAGTAAAAGTTGCAAGTTGAATTCATTTAAAGGTTTTTCTGAAATTGGTATGTTATCATTCACATTTTCCTTACATGAATGTATTGAAGGCTGGCTTCCTTGTACATACAGTACGCAATGACTCCAATGAATTTGAACCGCGTACATAACTCAATAGCAACCGAAGGTAGAAACAGTCGTCGTTTTTCGGGTGGATTATGTAAATTCGTCCTAATGCATTAGTTGAGAACACACTTGGATACCCATCTACTGGTTGGCCTTGCTTTCTGCATAAGTATTTCTTCGACGATGCATTACATGTATAATATCAAGCAGTTACGAATAGAGCCTTGTTCACGGAAACGGGTAACTGTTGATAGTTGAGAAAAAACTTGTCAATGTTAGTTTTGTTGCTGGCGGCGTTTCCACTGGCTGTACTGCATTCTCTGGGTTGAAATACAGTCCAAGAATAAAGTAATGTTTAACTTATTCCAGTGTGAGAGCGCCTCAAAATAAGCGTTTAAGGCCAGATTGAAGAAATTAATAATTTTTGGGCATTTATCAACCCAACACCCAACATTTAGTACGAATAATTATTACTAAATAGTGGTTATTTATTATTTATTATATATTTGAAGTATATTAAGAACAACTGACTTTTGACCTTTCAATACCCAATAAAAGGATTTAAGCTTGTTAGCTCTCAATCATTAAATATTTTTAATCATTTTCCATTGAAAATAATACTATGATGCTTCAAATTACAAAACGTTTCATCAAAAACCTTTAATTTTTACAAATTTATTTAAATTTCATTGTTTTACATTTTTTATAAGTGGCCTTGAACGATGAAACAAATCCCTCCGTTTACATATTTTTTTGGTAAGATTTCAATCTGGCCATCATCCGTTTCCAATTGATAAACTTCAAAACCTACTGAACTCGATTAGCTGTCAAAGCTCAGTAGGTTTTGACGTTTAGCAATTGCTCTCTACTTCCAGTGAGAGAGGAGTTAAACATCTCTTTATCTCTGATACAGTCTTTGGGCATTCTCCAAATTAACTGCGAGACGCAAAACAGTCGGAAAAGGTTCATGAATTGCAAAAGTAAATATCCTATAAAGCGCTTTATTGCAGTTCATGTATCGACCGTATCGTTCAAGACTAATAACCGCCATGTTGCTTCCTTTAGTGATGTACTTAAAACGTATTTTATCGATTTCACCAAACTACAATACTCAACATTGATATGAGTTTTGAATGTGAATTAGACAACAGTGGCGAATATGGTACGATCCATATGTTGTCGACTTCGATATTCACTCTTCTAAGTTGATTGGTAAATGTTCTGCCATTGTCGTCTGATGAGCAACGACGATAGAGTGGATTTTCACCATTTCCAGTTTGGGTTTCCGAAAGAATAGCACGTGGTTAGGGTTTCGTGCAATTATTGTTAGACATACAAACCGAAGTGCGATTGTGGTGTCCGCAAGGTCCATGAACCATATTGGTTTTCATCACTTCGTATAATACTGGATCTTTCTCTGTTTAAGGAATTTCCGCAGAAATAATTTCATCAATTTGATCTCGTGTACCCACCATCCACCATCCAAAGAAGGATGTGTGCGTGCGGAAAACCTCTTTTTTGCCCCACAACAGAGTACATCCAACATGTAACAGCACCTTTTATACAATACGTTGCTTCACGATAAAGTCCATCAAACATCGTTGCTGTTACTTGAAAAGTGGTGCTGTGATATCGTGTTGATCGCTTACTGATTGACCGTGATTCATAATTCCACACGAATGTCGCATCCTTGGAGTACTCGTACACGTGTTTTGAGCTGTTATACGTTGATGGCAAAAAAAAACGCCGACTGATAGCGTGACCTCTTTGTGGCATCGTAACAAATTTCAATCTGTAATTGATCACTTTGTGTGAAACACACATAAAGTTTTCACTGAATAATTTCCAATAAATTTTTTTTGAATAGCCGAAATAAAAAAAGCAAACGACAAATTTGAACAATTCAAATAATTAAAAACCAAAACTAAAAAAATTGAAAAAAAAATTGTTATAAAAAAAGTTAATTTTTGGAATTGTCCAATTTTCCGACTCTTCGTTATGAAAAGTATAAGGTTTTTTATTTCAAAACCGATACACAGCGAACAACCTCTGACAATGTCATCAAGATTGGTTCAGCCGTTCTCGAGCCGTTACATGGGGAACGGTTCCACCAAGATATTGCTGCTATGGAGAAACGATACCAAGGTAAGTGTAGCGCCAGTTTGTTCGCCGATTACTGCTGGACATCGTTAAGGGATACTCTAAAAACAAAACTGAAGAACAGAACATTTTAAGGGACTCGTTGGTTAATAAAATAATATATCAATAATATGTCTATCGCTGTTTTTTTTTTTAAATCCTCTTAGCAAAACAACTTTAGGTGATAGAAGAAATCTGTAGCTATTTTCTGCATTTGTGACAATTTTTATATAATACTTGTAAACACTTTTTTCTATTCATGTCTCAAAAAACAAGTGGATTTTTGTTTACCAGTGTTATTGGTTAATTTATACGATTGTTTTTTTAATGTAAAAGGAATCATTCAGAGAAACTCCTGCTAATAAGGAAGAGGATACCTGTCTAGAAAATAGCAGTCTTCTACAGTTTTTCCTTATCTTACAAAAGATATAACATAGAGCAATCCAGCAAGGACGAAAGTCTGTGGAAGCTTGAAAATACAAAGAGGCAGGACAATGCGATGCCGAGTTGGGAGATGGACTATCCAATATGGTGTGTAGTAATATTTTGAATTTTGTGTTTATGTACAAACAAGAATATAGTTGCAGGATGGAGTTATGTGTTGAAGTTCACGCAAGAGAGGAAAGTTCTCTGATCGCCATTAACTTGGGAGTGGTCGGAAACAATTCTTTTACATATGGTTCAAGCAGTTCACGACTTCCGCTATTTGACCAAGTATCCTCTGGGTAGCCTAAATTGAGAAGGCCTTGTGTGCTGGGTTTGGGACCCGCCACGTAAAAAAATACGCCTAATTAAAAAGAACAACCAGTCTCGGATGAGAGACCGCCCTTTTAAAGACGACCATGGCAAACGAATTAAGAATTACTATTTTAGCGCATGCACTTGGATTGTCCAGTCACTTAATTGGGAAGGTGCCGCTACCCAGCTGGAGTAGGTCCTTATGCCATTTACTACGGTGGCCATATAAACGAGCACAAATTTGTGCTGGAATTCGTGATGGGAGAGAGACTCCGTCGCCGAGTACTGTCATTCAACCCGTTGGATTAACATCTAGTCACAATTCGCATTAAGGCGAACATAATAAAATCGTGCTTGGCAACTTTAACGCCAGGACGACTTCGCCGGAACCACCAACCAGATCGATTATGTTGTGATAGACGTCTCTAGTGTTTTAGAGCTGCGGCCTCTCCATGTCTTAACATCAACTCGGACTACTGTTTTGTTGCAGAAAATATATGCACCCGACTCTGTGCGGAAAAAAACGCACATCAGCAAACACAAAGAAGTTTCGAGAAGCTGCAATTACAATGCACGGTCGAAGAGGTTTCTACTCGACTTGCACTCCTAATCGCCGAGAGCATTCATCAGCAACTCGGAAAAAAAACAAAAAGGCGGCGGGTGCCTATGGATGGCCGGCCGAACTATTCAAACACGGCATGCCTCAACTTCTTTTTAGAATATGATCGGATGAAAGCATGTCAAACGATTGGAATTTAAGTTTGCTCTGCCCAATCCACAAAAAGGGGGACAAGTGTAGTGGGAACCGCACAATAAGCGCCAACTACCGTGGGATAAGTCTCCTCAAGATCGCGTATAAGGTTCTATCGAGCTTATTGTATGAAAGATTAAATCCCACTATCATTAAACTGATTCGAGCTTGGCTTAAGGCCCGGTAAATTAGCAACTGACTAGATATTCACCATGCGCCAAATCTTGGAAAATGCCCGTGAAAAGAGAATCGACACGCATCACCTCTGTGTCGATTTTCAAGCTGCTTTTGCCATCACCTAAAGGAGCTGCCATTATGCCGCGATATCTGAATTAGGTATTATTGCGGATGTGTGAAACTGACGTTAAACAAACCCAAAAACCCCGTCGGGATTAGGAAGGACCTTTCCGAGCTGTTCGATACCAAAAAGGTTTCAGACAAGAAGATTTCTTTTCTTGTTACTTTTTCAATCTACTCTTAGAGAAGAGAATTCGATCCGCAGAACTAAACAGAGAAGAGGAGAGTAAGAGTGTACAGCTGCTGGCGTATGCCTCAACACCCGCGCTGTTAGTTCCGCTTTCTCCAGACTAGATAAGCAAGCAAAACAAATGGGTCTGGTGGCGAGTTAGGGCAAGGCGAAATATCTCCTGCCATTAAACAAAAAGTCGTGGCACTTGCAACTAGGCTCCAATGTCACTATTGACAGTCATAACTTCGAAGTCGTAGGCAATTTCGGATTTCTTGGAAATCCAACGCAGAATATCTCTGGCCAACAGGTACTACTTCGGACTAAGTAGGCAATTGAGAATTAAAGTCCTTCCTCGACTAACAAAAACAAAACTCCATAAGTCACGCATTATTCCGTCTTGCTTTATGGCGCAGAGGCATGGACGATGACGACATCTCATCAGTCGACGTTACGAGTTTTCGAGAGAAAGTTCTGCGGAAGATTTATGGGGCTTCGCGCGATGGACACGGCGAATATCAAATTCGATGGAACACTCCAGCTATGAAAGTATTCGACGCAGTACCCGCCGAGGAAAACAGAGTAGGAGGAAGATCTCCACTCCGTTGAAGTGATCAGCTGGAGAATTCGGCTATTATAATGGGTATATAATATTTTTACTATGAAAAGATTTTAGATACATATAGCAGGGATAAAGGCAAGGCCAACTTATTCCGGTGTGAGAGTGTCCGAAATGATCATGTTGAGCTTAGTCGATTTAGCTATGTCCGTCTGTCTGTCCGTCCGTCTGTCTGTATATATAGGAACTAGTCCCTTAGGTTTGATGATTACGTTTTGAAATTTTGCAAACGTGAATTTCTCTTCAAAAAGCTGCACATTTGTCCAAACTGCCGATATCGAACCACTGTAACGTATAGCTTCCATACAAACTGAACGATCGGAATTTAGTTCTTTTATGGAAAACTTTTACATTTGACAATGTATCTTCACAAAAGTTGGCACAGGATTTTCTTTCAGATAATAATGTAATATGCGAAGAAATTGTTCATAAAAATAATGTAATATCGGAAGAAATTGCTCGCATCTGCTCACTATGGCATATAGCTGCCATACAAACCAAACGATTGTAATCAAGGGCTTGTATGAAAACTTTCACATTTAACGTGGTATCTTCTCCAAATTTGGATTATCTCCGAAAAAATTGTTCAGATCAGAATACTATAGTATATAGCTTCCGTACAAACTGAACACATAGTTCAGCCTTTCATCGGTGCTGCCGAAGTTAACGTTTTTTCTTGTTTTGGCATAATTTCAATCTGGCCGTTCCAGTCATTCCAATTGCCAAATGTCAAAGCCTTTCAGATCCAATCAACTATCAAAGTTGGGCAGGTGCGCGGATCTCTCATTTCCAATGACGGGAGAGATGGGCATCTCTTTACCTCTGCATATAGTATGCATGTATGTATGTAAGTCTTTATCTTTACCGGCATAGACACGCACAGTTAACGCGGTTATAGCCGAGTTAACCACAGCGCGCAGTCGTTTCTTGTTTTCCCAATGTGGCGCCAGTTGGAAATTTCAAGCGAAGCCAAGTCCTTCTCCAACTGGTCTTTCCAACGGAGTGATGGTCTTGCTCTTCCTCTGCTTCTCGGGTACTGTGTCCACTTCTTTCAGAGCTGGAGTGTTTTCGTACATTTGGACGACATGACCTAGGCGGCGTAGCCGCTGTCTTTTAATTCGCTGAACTATGTCTATGTTATCGTATATCTTATACAGCTTATCGTTCCACTGAATGCGAAATTCGTCGTAGCCAACGCCCAAAGAACCATAAATCTTCCGCAGCACATTTCTCTCGAAAACTTGTAACGTCGAGTCATCAGATGTTGCCCTCATCCATGCCTCTGCACCATGTAGTAGCATGGGAATAATGAGTGGCTTTACTTCTCAATTGCCTACTTTGTCTTAAGTAGCAAGAGATGTTCTGCGGTGGATTTCGAAGCTGACGTTGTTGTTGCTGTTAATACTCGTCCTAAGATAGACGAAATTATCTACGATATGGGAGCCTGGGAGGATGGAGTCATGTGTAGAAGTTCAAGCAAGTGAGGAAAGTTCTCTGATCGCCATTCACTTGGGAGTGGTCAGAAACGATTCTTTTACATATGACTCAAGCAGCTCACGACTTCCGGTCTTTGACCAAGTATCCTCTGGGTAGCCTAAGAACATCCGTTTGAAGGCGAGCTAAAGTGAGAAGGCGAAACATCCCCTGCATAGGGTTGTGCGCTGGGTTTGGAACCCGCCACGTAAAAAAACAACCCCAATGAAAAGGAAAAAACAGTCTCGGATGAGAGACACCCCTTTTGATGACGACCATGGCAAACGAAATAAGGACTATGATTTGACGGCATGCACCTGGAATGTCCGGTCCCTTAATTGGGAAGGTGCCGCTGCCCAGCTGGTAGATGTCCTCGTAAAGATAAAGGCTGACATCACCGCCGTCCAAGAAATGCGATGGACGGGACAAGGACAGAGACGAGTAGGTCCTTGTGACATTTACTACAGTGACCATATAAAGGAGCGCAAGTTTGGTGTTGGATTTGTGGTGGGAAAGAGACTCCGTCGCCGAGTACTATCACTCACTCCGGAGAATGAACGTCTAGCCACAAGCCGCATCAAAGCGAGGTTCTTCAACATATCGCTGATTTGCGCCCAAGCCCCGACGGAAGAGAAGGACGATGTGACCAAAGATGATTTTTATGAGTGCTTGGAGTGCACTTATGAGAGATGCCCCCGCCACGATGTCAAAACCGTGCTTGGCGACTTCAACGCCAGGGTGGGCAAAGAAGGTATCTTTGGCACTGCGGTCGGTAAATTCAGCCTCTATGAGGAAACATCCCCAAATGGGTTGAGGCTGATCGACTTCGCCGGGGCCCGAAATATGGCTATCTGTAGTACTAGATTCCAGCATAAGAAGATACATCAAGCTACCTGGCTGTCTCCGGATCGAGAAACCACCAACCAGATCGATCATGTTGTGATAGACGGAAGACACGTCTCCAGTGTTTTAGATGTGCGTGCGCTCCGAGGTCCTAACATCGACTCGGACCACTATATTGTTGCAGACAAAATTCGCACCCGCCTCTGTTCAGCAAAAAACGCTTGCCAACAAACACAAGGAAGGTTCGACGTCGAGAAGCTGCAATCACAACAGACAGTCGAAAGATATTCCACTCGGCATGCACTCCTGCTCTCTGAGAGCACTCGTCAACAACTCGGTATAAGGGAACTGTGGGACGGCATTTCAAACTCCTTACGTACAGCTGCAACCGAAACCATTGGTTTTCAGGAAAGTGCAAAAGAACAGCTGGTACGACGAGGAGTGCCGTGTCGCAGCGGAGAGAAAACAGGCCGCCTACCCCGCAACGTTACGATCGACCACAACACGTGCGGGATGGGATAGATACCGAGAGTTGAAGAGGGAAGCGAGACGCATTTGTAGACAGAAGAAGAAATAGGCCGAAATGCGTGAGTACGAACAGCTTGATAAGCTGGCCGACAGGGGTAATGCTCGAAAATTCTACGCAAAAATGAGGCGGCTTACAGAAGGTTTCAAGACCGGAGCATACTCCTTTAGAACCCCCAAAGGTGATCTAGCCACCGATGCCCAGAGCATACTTAGATTATGGAGGGAACACTTCTCCAGCCTGCTGAATGGCAGTGAACACATAACACCAGGAGAAGGCGAACCCGATTCCCCAATCGATGGCGATGGAGCAGACGTTCCATTACCCGGCCATGAAGAAGTTCGAATAGCAGTTGCCCGCCTGAAGAACAACAAAGCGGCAGGGGCCGACGGATTGCCGACCGAGCTATTCAAACACGGCGGCGAAGAACTGATAAGGAGCATGCATCAGCTTCTTTGCAAAATATGGTCGGATGAAAGCATGCCCAACGATTGAAATTTAAGTGTGCTATGTCCAATCCATAAAAAAGGAGACCCTACAATCTGCGCCAACTATCGTGGGATAAGCCTCCTCAACATCGCGCACAAAATTCTATCAAGCGTTTTGTGTGAAAGATTAAGGTCCGTCAACAAACTGATTGGACCTTATCAGTGTGGCTTCAGACCTGGTAAATCAACAACCGACCAGATATTCGCCATGCGCCAAATCTTGGAAAAGACCCGTGAAAGGAGAATCGACACTCACTACCTATTCGTCGATTTCAAAGCTGCTTTCGACAGCACGAAAAGGAGCTGCCTTTATGCCGCGATGTCTGAATTTGGTATCCCCGCAAAACTAATACGGCTGTGTAAACTGACGTTGAACAACACGAAAAGCTCCGTCAGGATCAGGAAGGACCTCTCCGAGCCGTTCGATACCAAATGAGGTTTCAGACAAGGCGACTCCCTATCGTGCGACTTTTTCAATCTGCTGCTGGAGAAAATTATTCGAGCAGCAGAACGGCATCGAGCAGGTACAATCTTTTATAAGAGTGTACAGCTGCTGACGTATACCGATGATATTGATATCATCGGTCTCAACACCCGCGCCGTTAGTTCTGCTTTCTCCAGACTGAACAAGGAAGCAACGCAAATGGGTCTGGCAGTGAACGAGGGCAAGACGAAATATCTCCTGTCATTAAACAAACAGTCGTCGCACTCGCGACTTGGCTCTCACGTCACTGTTGACAGTCATAACTTTGAAGTTGAAGATAATTTTGTCTATCTTGGAACCAGCGTAAACACCACCAACAATGTCAGCCTGGAAATCCAACGCAGGATTACTCCTGCTACTTCGGACTGAGTAGGCAATTGAAAAGTAAAGTCCTCTCTCGACGAACAAAAACCAAACTCTATAAGTCGCTCATAATTCCCGTCCTGCTATATGGTGCAGAGGCTTGGACGATGACAACAACCGATGAGTCGACTTTGCGAGTTTTCGAGAGGAAAGTTCTGCGAAAGATGTATGGTCCTTTGCGCGTTGGCCACGGCGAATATCGCATTCGATGGAACGATGAGCTGTACTAGATATACGATGACATTGACATAGTTCAGCGAATGTTCAGCGAATTAAAAGACAGCGGCTACGATGGCTAGGTCATGTTGTCCGGATGGATGAAAACACTCCACCGGAGTGGAGGTCTGGAGGTCAAGGAGCTAAGCGGAAGTTCAGCTACCTTAATGCTTTCTCGCCAGAAGAGCGGGCGCTGTTCGAGGAGCATGCCACAGAGGACGAAGATGACATGCCCTCTTGTAGCGGCGCCGGCGTACAACAACAACAACTACGACCGCGGATGCAGCCCAAAGCATCACCAGGACCGCCCGCAATAAGCCGAGCTACTCTGACTCGGGTGAGTCTTATCGGGCAGAGGCCGGTGGTGCACGCAGAAGGAGAAGGAGGCGCAGGAGGAGAGGGCAGAGATCTCTCCCAACGGTGGACAAACCAGGTGGGTGCGATGACTCTCGAAGGAAGGGCATGAGCGGTGCCAGCCTCAAGTGGTACCTGCGGTACCTCCGGAATGAGATGACCCCTAAATCGGCGGAATCCCTGGCTAAGAGGAAATACGCAGGTAGTAGGACATCCCCCACAAAGGAGCGTGGCAAGACCGCGTCTGAATGTGCAAAAGACCGTGGCCAGGTTAGTGCATCACTGACCTATGCACAGACCGTAAAGCGGAAGAGCGGTCAGCGGTCCAAAAGGCTGAGAGGCGGCAGCACGAGAGCGGCCGGAGTCCAACCATCAGCACCGGCTCTCCTCCGGGTGGAGGAGGGGCGGCGCAGGTATGCGGATGCTGTCAAAGGCATCCGCATGGCTGTACTGTCTCAAGATTACCCGGCAGTGTCGTTGCAGTCGGAGCAGCTCACGGTGCTCCAGAACCTCCTTTTGGAAGAGGTATTCAGAGGCGATGAATACGCGGCGTCCTTCCTTGGGGTGGAATTTAAAGTTGGCATGCTACAGGTGGATTGTATGGACGAGTTGTCCGCCAACTGGCTGCGGGAGTTTGCCTCAAAGCTAGGAAGCTGGACCGGTCCCATCCTCTGTGCAAAACGGGCGGAGGACCTGCCGGTCATGCACAGGATGACAGTGTTCCTCCCCAGCAGCGATGACAATCCGTACGAGTTTGCTCTGGGTCTGATTAAGAACCAGAACCGCTTCTCCAGACTAGATAAGCAAGCAAAACAAATGGGTCTGGTGGCGAGTTAGGGCAGGGCGAAATATCTCCTGCCATTAAGCAAAAAGTCGTGGCACTTGCAACTAGGCTCCAATGTCACTATTGACAGTCATAACTTCGAAGTCGTAGACAATTTCGGATTTCTTGGAAATCCAACGCAGAATATCTCTGGCCAACAGGTACTACTTCGGACTAAGTAGGCAATTGAGAATTAAAGTCCTTCCTCGACTAACAAAAACAAAACTCCATAAGTCACGCATTATTCCGTCTTGCTTTATGGCGCAGAGGCATGGACGATGACGACATCTCATCAGTCGACGTTACGAGTTTTCGAGAGAAAGTTCTGCGGAAGATTTATGGGGCTTCGCGCGATGGCCACGGCGAATATCAAATTCGATGGAACACTCCAGCTATGAAAGTATTCGACGCAGTACCCGCCGAGGAAAACAGAGTAGGAGGAAGATCTCCACTCCGTTGAAGTGATCAGCTGGAGAATTCGGCTATTATAATGGGTATATAATATTTTTACTATGAAAAGATTTTAGATACATATAGCAGGGATAAAGGCAAGGCCAACTTATTCCGGTGTGAGAGTGTCCGAAATGATCATGTTGAGCTTAGTCGATTTAGCTATGTCCGTCTGTCTGTCCGTCCGTCTGTCTGTATATATAGGAACTAGTCCCTTAGGTTTGATGATTACGTTTTGAAATTTTGCAAACGTGAATTTCTCTTCAAAAAGCTGCACATTTGTCCAAACTGCCGATATCGAACCACTGTAACGTATAGCTTCCATACAAACTGAACGATCGGAATTTAGTTCTTTTATGGAAAACTTTTACATTTGACAATGTATCTTCACAAAAGTTGGCACAGGATTTTCTTTCAGATAATAATGTAATATGCGAAGAAATTGTTCATAAAAATAATGTAATATCGGAAGAAATTGCTCGCATCTGCTCACTATGGCATATAGCTGCCATACAAACCAAACGATTGTAATCAAGGGCTTGTATGAAAACTTTCACATTTAACGTGGTATCTTCTCCAAATTTGGATTATCTCCGAAAAAATTGTTCAGATCAGAATACTATAGTATATAGCTTCCGTACAAACTGAACACATAGTTCAGCCTTTCATCGGTGCAGCCGAAGTTAACGTTTTTTCTTGTTTTGGCATAATTTCAATCTGGCCGTTCCAGTCATTCCAATTGCCAAATGTCAAAGCCTTTCAGATCCAATCAACTATCAAAGTTGGGCAGGTGCGCGGATCTCTCATTTCCAATGACGGGAGAGATGGGCATCTCTTTACCTCTGCATATAGTATGCATGTATGTATGTAAGTCTTTATCTTTACCGGCATAGACACGCACAGTTAACGCGGTTATAGCCGAGTTAACCACAGCGCGCAGTCGTTTCTTGTTTTCCCAATGTGGCGCCAGTTGGAAATTTCAAGCGAAGCCAAGTCCTTCTCCAACTGGTCTTTCCAACGGAGTGATGGTCTTGCTCTTCCTCTGCTTCTCGGGTACTGTGTCCACTTCTTTCAGAGCTGGAGTGTTTTCGTACATTTGGACGACATGACCTAGGCGGCGTAGCCGCTGTCTTTTAACTCGCTGAACTATGTCTATGTTATCGTATATCTTATACAGCTTATCGTTCCACTGAATGCGAAATTCGTCGTAGCCAACGCCCAAAGAACCATAAATCTTCCGCAGCACATTTCTCTCGAAAACTTGTAACGTCGAGTCATCAGATGTTGCCCTCATCCATGCCTCTGCACCATGTAGTAGCATGGGAATAATGAGTGGCTTTACTTCTCAATTGCCTACTTTGTCTTAAGTAGCAAGAGATGTTCTGCGGTGGATTTCGAAGCTGACGTTGTTGTTGCTGTTAATACTCGTCCTAAGATAGACGAAATTATCTACGATATGGGAGCCTGGGAGGATGGAGTCATGTGTAGAAGTTCAAGCAAGTGAGGAAAGTTCTCTGATCGCCATTCACTTGGGAGTGGTCAGAAACGATTCTTTTACATATGACTCAAGCAGCTCACGACTTCCGGTCTTTGACCAAGTATCCTCTGGGTAGCCTAAGAACATCCGTTTGAAGGGGAGCTAAAGTGAGAAGGCGAAACATCCCCTGCATAGGGTTGTGCGCTGGGTTTGGAACCCGCCACGTAAAAAAACAACCCCAATGAAAAGGAAAAAACAGTCTCGGATGAGAGACACCCCTTTTGATGACGACCATGACAAACGAAATAAGGACTATGATTTGACGGCATGCACCTGGAATGTCCGGTCCCTTAATTGGGAAGGTGCCGCTGCCCAGCTGGTAGATGTCCTCGTAAAGATAAAGGCTGACATCACCGCCGTCCAAGAAATGCGATGGACGGGACAAGGACAGAGACGAGTAGGTCCTTGTGACATTTACTACAGTGACCATATAAAGGAGCGCAAGTTTGGTGTTGGATTTGTGGTGGGAAAGAGACTCCGTCGCCGAGTACTATCACTCACTCCGGAGAATGAACGTCTAGCCACAAGCCGCATCAAAGCGAGGTTCTTCAACATATCGCTGATTTGCGCCCAAGCCCCGACGGAAGAGAAGGACGATGTGACCAAAGATGATTTTTATGAGTGCTTGGAGTGCACTTATGAGAGATGCCCCCGCCACGATGTCAAAACCGTGCTTGGCGACTTCAACGCCAGGGTGGGCAAAGAAGGTATCTTTGGCACTGCGGTCGGTAAATTCAGCCTCTATGAGGAAACATCCCCAAATGGGTTGAGGCTGATCGACTTCGCCGGGGCCCGAAATATGGTTATCTGTAGTACTAGATTCCAGCATAAGAAGATACATCAAGCTACGTGGCTGTCTCCGGATCGAGAAACCACCAACCAGATCGATCATGTTGTGATAGACGGAAGACACGTCTCCAGTGTTTTAGATGTGCGTGCGCTCCGAGGTCCTAACATCGACTCGGACCACTATATTGTTGCAGACAAAATTCGCACCCGCCTCTGTTCAGCAAAAAACGCTTGCCAACAAACACAAGGAAGGTTCGACGTCGAGAAGCTGCAATCACAACAGACAGTCGAAAGATATTCCACTCGGCTTGCACTCCTGCTCTCTGAGAGCACTCGTCAACAACTCGGTATAAGGGAACTGTGGGACGGCATTTCAAACTCCTTACGTACAGCTGCAACCGAAACCATTGGTTTTCAGGAAAGTGCAAAAGAACAGCTGGTACGACGAGGAGTGCCGTGTCGCAGCGGAGAGAAAACAGGCCGCCTACCCCGCAACGTTACGATCGACCACAACACGTGCGGGATGGGATAGATACCGAGAGTTGAAGAGGGAAGCGAGACGCATTTGCAGACAGAAGAAGAAATAGGCCGAAATGCGTGAGTACGAACAGCTTGATAAGCTGGCCGACAGGGGTAATGCTCGAAAATTCTACGCAAAAATGAGGCGGCTTACAGAAGGTTTCAAGACCGGAGCATACTCCTTTAGAACCCCCAAAGGTGATCTAGCCACCGATGCCCAGAGCATACTTAGATTATGGAGGGAACACTTCTCCAGCCTGCTGAATGGCAGTGAACACATAACACCAGGAGAAGGCGAACCCGATTCCCCAATCGATGGCGATGGAGCAGACGTTCCATTACCCGGCCATGAAGAAGTTCGAATAGCAGTTGCCCGCCTGAAGAACAACAAAGCGGCAGGGGCCGACGGATTGCCGACCGAGCTATTCAAACACGGCGGCGAAGAACTGATAAGGAGCATGCATCAGCTTCTTTGCAAAATATGGTCGGATGAAAGCATGCCCAACGATTGAAATTTAAGTGTGCTATGTCCAATCCATAAAAAAGGAGACCCTACAATCTGCGCCAACTATCGTGGGATAAGCCTCCTCAACATCGCGCACAAAATTCTATCAAGCGTTTTGTCTGAAAGATTAAGGTCCGTCAACAAACTGATTGGACCTTATCAGTGTGGCTTCAGACCTGGTAAATCAACAACCGACCAGATATTCGCCATGCGCCAAATCTTGGAAAAGACCCGTGAAAGGAGAATCGACACTCACTACCTATTCGTCGATTTCAAAGCTGCTTTCGACAGCACGAAAAGGAGCTGCCTTTATGCCGCGATGTCTGAATTTGGTATCCCCGCAAAACTAATACGGCTGTGTAAACTGACGTTGAGCAACACGAAAAGCTCCGTCAGGATCAGGAAGGACCTCTCCGAGCCGTTCGATACCAAATGAGGTTTCAGACAAGGCGACTCCCTATCGTGCGACTTTTTCAATCTGCTGCTGGAGAAAATTATTCGAGCTGCAGAACGGCATCGAGCAGGTACAATCTTTTATAAGAGTGTACAGCTGCTGACGTATACCGATGATATTGATATCATCGGTCTCAACACCCGCGCCGTTAGTTCTGCTTTCTCCAGACTGAACAAGGAAGCAACGCAAATGGGTCTGGCAGTAAACGAGGGCAAGACGAAATATCTCCTGTCATTAAACAAACAGTCGTCGCACTCGCGACTTGGCTCTCACGTCACTGTTGACAGTCATAACTTTGAAGTTGAAGATAATTTTGTCTATCTTGGAACCAGCGTAAACACCACCAACAATGTCAGCCTGGAAATCCAACGCAGGATTACTCCTGCTACTTCGGACTGAGTAGGCAATTGAAAAGTAAAGTCCTCTCTCGACGAACAAAAACCAAACTCTATAAGTCGCTCATAATTCCCGTCCTGCTATATGGTGCAGAGGCTTGGACGATGACAACAACCGATGAGTCGACTTTGCGAGTTTTCGAGAGGAAAGTTCTGCGAAAGATGTATGGTCCTTTGCGCGTTGGCCACGGCGAATATCGCATTCGATGGAACGATGAGCTGTACTAGATATACGATGACATTGACATAGTTCAGCGAATGTTCAGCGAATTAAAAGACAGCGGCTACGATGGCTAGGTCATGTTGTCCGGATGGATGAAAACACTCCAGCTCTGAAAGTATTCGACACAGTACCCGCCGCGGAAAGCAGAGGAAAAGGAAGACCTCCACTCCGGTGGAAGGACCAAGTGGAGAAGGACCTGGCCTCGCTTGGAATATCCAATTGGCGCCACGTGGCGAAGAGAAGAAACGACTGGCGCGCTGTTGTTGACTCGGCTATAATCGCGTAAGCGGTGTCTACGCCAGTAAAGAAGAAGAATGAGAGCCTAGTCGATTGCGACTACATTTGAGATTTGTTTGATGACAGGAGTAATTTTGTCTTGCCCTCGTTCATTACCCGATCCATTTGATTTTTGCGGTTGTTTTTATGAAGTCAATGTAATCGACGTACGCCAGCAATTGTACACTCTTATTAAAGATAGTGCCTTTCCTACATATTTAATTCTGCATCTAGAATTATTTTCTATAACAATAGATTGAAGAAGTCGCACGAAAGTGAGTCGCCTTGTCTGAAACCTCGTTTTGCGGGGATATCAAATACAGACATCGCGGCATAAGGGCAGCTCCTTTTCCTGCTGTCAAAAGCAGCTTTGAAATCGACGAAGAAGTGGTCTGTGTCGATTCTCTTTTCACGGATGTTTCCAAGATTTGGCGCATTGTAAATATCTGGCCAGTTATTGATTTTCCAAGGTTCCCTGGTTATTGTGAAACTGAATATTTTGGATATGCTGAAAATTTCACAAAATTTGGTGGATATACAGTAAGATCCGCTTAAATGCATCGCGAAAAACCCCAGTTTTTGAGGTATCACTTAGCCCTTCGATGTGAGCTCAAGGCCAAAAATGGAAGTTATTTAAGCGGCTGCGGTGCTTTGGAGGGGATACTTTACGTCCTTTTTATAAATGAACGATTTGTAACTTATTTTAAGAGGAGAGTAATGTTCCTTTTATACTTAGATTTATCAACATACTAAAATGTTGTTAAGCTGCCAAAAGCAAGTGTAATATAAACGTATGTACATATTAATTTAAACATTTTGTAATGAATTTACAATTTTTTTCACAAAGATATTTTAATAAAGAAAATCATATACAAAGGAAATTTTTAATACGGATACATTTTATTTCATGCCACGTTTTAGCATCAAGAATATTATCGAAGCATTTAAGTTCTGTCAAAGAATGGCTAGCGATCTGGCGTATAAATGTGAATGAACAGAAGTGTAAGCATATTACATTTTCGCTAAGACCAAAGTTGTGCCCGACAGTAAAAATAAACAATATTTTAGTACCTCAAGCGAACGAAGTAACATATCTTGGTATTGCCCTAGATAGAAGGCTCACGTGGAGAAAACACATCTCTTGTAAAATAACATGCATGAAAATTGGCTTTTAAATAAAAACTGCAAACTTAGCTTAGACAACAAAGTGTTTTTTATGTAATGCGGTTATAAAGCCCATATGGCATTCAACTGTGGGGTACGACCTGTGCAACTAATATTGATATATTACAAAGGTTTCAATCAAAAATGCAAAACGATTGCATGTTCACCATGGTACATGCGTAACAAAAATATGCATAAAGACCTTGGAGTCCCTATGATAAAGAAAAAAGTAGAAGACAGCAGAATTAAATATATATCTAAACTCCGAGATCATGCCTTGGTACATTCCTGCGATCAACCACGACTTAAAAGAAGAGATATGCCTGCGTATTAAAGAGCGATGTATCACCAAAACAGCTCAATCACTTTCTTGAGCCTGTCCAGTTTTTAATTAGATTTAAGATTTTATAACTTATTGTTAGGCTTTAAAAAAGAGCAGATTCAATGAATAAATCACATAGCTGGACACGAAAAATATTGTGGTAACACTTCGTTCAAAATATATAATATCTGATAAGAGGACAAAAACATTGCGATGGTGGGTGTCCGTTTATGAAGAATTGCACTGAAATACAATTTATAAATTTGTAATTATACTCTTGCAACCAATTGCTACAGAGTATTATAGTTTTGTTCATGTAACAGTTGTACGTATAACCTAAAACTAATCGATATAGAGATAGGGTTCGTGCAAGCTGTAACTTGAGTAAAAATTTAGATACATATCTTGATGAAACTTTGTATGTATGCCTTAGTACAAAAAAAATTCCGGTTCATAGATGTGCGTAATGGACCACTGCCACGCCCACAAATCGGTATTAACCGAAAATATTTGTGACATACTGAGCATTAAATTAAGATATAAAGCTGAAGTTGATATAATAATTTATATATATGTATATACCTCTGCGAATGGTAGGCACCTTGCCGAGGTGCAGAGGCTTAGTCGCAAGGCATACTCGGCACCCCCAACAGGTGTGGATGGTGCTGATTAGCACCGCCCAGACAGGATGTGGGGCGCCGCATGCGTGCGGCAACCAAGAACTACCACCTCCTAATCCAGGGTGTTATGCGACCCGTGCCCATTGGAGGATTTGTAGCCAGGAGGAAAATTCGGCTGTATTCTAAAAGTACCTCCCCAACACCGGGCGGAATTGAGGTGTAACTGTGGCTTTACCGCACCAAGCAGCTCTGGCGTGCCGAACTTTCCAGTTCCCCATAAAACAAGCAAACCCGACAGCTCACCCCGTTAAGGCAAGAGTCGTACGAATAAGATGGATCCCTTAAAACAAAAAGAGACAACAACCACGACAAACACAGGCGAATCGACAAGGCAACGAATAAGGACAGCGGCTACGGAACACGACAAGGAAAAGGAGAAGGCAATCGGCGCAGCTGTAGGCAAGGGGGGGGGGTCAAGGAGCTAAGCGGAAGTTCAGCTACCTTAATGCTTCTCGCCAGAAGAGCGGGCCCTGTTCGAGGAGCATGCCAGAGAGGACGAAGATGACATGCCCTCTTGTAGCGGCGCCGATGTACAACAACAACAACTACGACCGCGGATGCAGCCCAAAGCATCACCAGGACCGCCCGCAATAAGCCGAGCTACTCTGACTCGGGTGAGTCTTATCGGGCAGAGGCCGGTGGTGCACGCAGAAGGAGAAGGAGGCGCAGGAGGAGAGGGCAGAGATCTCTCCCAACGGTGGACAAACCAGGTGGGTGCGATGACCCTCGAAGGAAGGGCATGAGCGGTGCCAGCCTCAAGTGGTACCTGCGGTACCTCCGGAATGAGATGACCCCTAAATCGGCGGAATCCCTGGCTAAGAGGAAATACGCAGGTAGTAGGACATCCCCTACAAAGGAGCGTGGCAAGACCGCGTCTGAATGTGCAAAAGGCCGTGGCCAGGTTAGTGCATCACTGACCTATGCACAGACCGTAAACTCACAGACCGTTTGCCTCAAAGCTAGGAAGCTGGACCGGTCCCATCCTCTGTGCAAAACGGGCGGAGGACCTGCCGGTCATGCACAGGATGACAGTGTTCCTCCCCAGCAGCGATGACAATCCGTACGAGTTTGCTCTGGGTCTGATTAAGAACCAGAACCGGAGCCTTAGCATCGCGGCCTGGCACGTCGTCAGCAGCCAGATAGAAGAAAAAGGTGACCTACGAGGATGAAGATTAAACCTGTACATTGACGACGAATCGTACAGGTACGTCCGTGCAGCGAGCTTCCAACTGTTTTACAGATTCATCATGGTGGTCATGAGGCCGCACAAACCCCAGACCACAAGGAGCAAGATGCCCAGGAAGCCGAGCTACCCGCCACCCAGGAACTTCTCGAGGGACTAGGTGACCACGTGGACAGCAGCGCGTACGACGGAGGGGATGTGGACATGCCCCTTCGAGCCACTGCTTTAATGGTCGTCGACATGGAAATTGCCCAAGTGAACCTGCATCACGCGGCGGCAGCTTCGGCAGTCATAACAAAAAGGTTCACAACGGATAAGTTGGGCGTTCTGCTGATCCAAGAGCCTTAGGTCTACAAAGGAGAGGTCAAAGGCCTCAAGTCGGAACACAACAAGGTAATCTGGGACCTCTCTAGTGAGCGAACTAGAACGTGTATAGTGGTCAGGAATAATATCGATTTTTTCTGTATTTCAGAGTTCCTAACGAAGGGTCTGGTGGCGGTACAGGCCAGAGACTGGGAAGGCACACAATTTCGTCCTGGCATCAGCCTACTTCCCAGGAAGGAAGAAGCAGCACCCCCTGAAGTGGTGGTAAGGCTAGTGGAGTACTGCAGAAGGTACAGGCTGCCCCTCATTATTGGATGCGATGCGAACGCTCACCATGTGGAATGGGGAAGCACGGACTGCAACTCAAGGGGTGAGTCTCTATTAGAATATGTATTTGGAAGTAACAAACCTATATAACTATAAGGAGGAGGGAGGTGCTGGACATTACCTTCAGCAACGAGCTTGCAAACGGATGGGTCTCAAGATGGAGGGTCTCAACGGAGCCCTCTCTGTCAGACCACAGAATAATAAGGTTCGCACTGAAGGTGGAGGTCAGGCAACTTCCCACAAGACGCAACCCTCAGAGGACTAACTGGAGTGCCTTCAGGGAAAAGCTACAGGAGGGATTAAATAGGAAGGGGCAGACCGATGATAGCGTTACGGGCCCGGGAATAGAGAGCAGAGTGTTGGCACTGAACGGATCTCTAACGCGTGCAACGGTAACTGCCCCCTAATAGTGCCCACAGATAGGCGCGACTGTCCCTGGTGGACAAGGAAGCTTGCAGACCTCAGGAAGAAGGTACGTAGCCTATTCAATAAGGCAAAACGCAAAGGGGTCTTGGTAGAATACAGGAGCCACCTAACCCTCTACCATAAGGAGATTAGGTCAGCAAAACAAGCTAGTTTCAGGAGCTTTTGTGAAAAGGTCTCCTCCACAGCAGAAGCGGCGCGGCTGCACAAGGCTCTGGCTGGTAGGAAGACTAGCACGGAGCTAGCTATCAAAAGAAGTGACGGGACATTCACGACCAGCGCGGAGGACAGACCGATAGAGCTACTGCGTGCTTACTTCCCGGAGACCATTCCGGAAGACCGTTGCCTACCTGTGAGCGAACATAGGCCATCACGCTTGGATTGGGCAATCGCTAGACAATTAGTAACTGCGGCCTCGATCAAATGGGCAATGGCCTCGTTCGAAAAATTCAAGTCTTCAGGGGTGGACGGCATCTTCCCAGCGCTTTTACAACAAGGTGAACAGCTTTTTCTACCTCACCTTGTTCGGCTGCTGAGGGAAAGCCATGTAATGGCATATATCCCTGACCCATGGAGAACAGCTGAGGTGATCTTCATACCCTAAGTAGGAAGGAAGGACTATTCCTTGGTTAAACCTGTCAGGCCAATTAGACTAACCTCCTTCCTGCTGAAGACTATGGAAAAGATCATAGACCACAGCATAAGGTCGACGGCGCTGAAAACTGCACCCCTGCATGGAGCGGGAAGATCCACCAGTACGGCTCTGTACCAGGTGACCTCTGGTAGAGAGCTCACTGGAGAAAGGGGAGGTGATGATATGTGCCTTCTTAGACATCGAAGATGCCTTTGACAACACATCTCACAGGAGTGTAGACAGGGCGCTGGAGAGAAGAAATGTGGCAGCACCGGTGCGTAGATGGATAGAAGCCGTGCTGCGCACCGGGATAGCCGAGGCCACAGTAGGTGGAACAAAGATTCGTCTGGGCGCAACGAGAGGATGCCCACAGGGGGGTGTGCTATCACCACTACTATGGAGCCTCATCGTGGACGAACTGTTAGCACTGCTAACTGGCAATGAGATCCGTTGCCAAGGGTATGCGGATGACATTATGATAATAGCAAGAGGCAAATTTTAGGATACTCTCTGTGACCTAGTGCAAAGAGGTCTAAGTTTGGCAAAGGGGTGGTGCAGGGGAGTTTAATTAAATATTAACCCCTCAAAGGCAACCTTAATCCCTTTTACAAGAGGCTGTAAACCAAGGATCGTTAGGTGGTTGTTCACCATGATTTTGCGACCGATAATTACATACGGGGCGGTGTACTGGGCCTCCATAGCGTCGGAGGCCTCGGTGGTTACCGAACTATCAAAGCTCCAGCGGCTAGCATGTGTTTGCATGACGGGCGCCATGCGGACCTGCCCGACGGCAGCTCTGGAGGTCTTGCTGGAACTAACACCGCTCCATATAGTGATAGGTCAAGTAGCCAAGCACTCACTTCTGCAGATAACAGCAGAGGGATGTGGCAAGGGCAAGATAATCTCGTCCCAGAGATTGGAGAAGATAAGTGGCAACATTCCTATTGCCCTCCTCCCGAAGGACGGTATTACCAAAACAATTCACTTCACGAAGAAGTTTAAGGTTACCCTCGGTATCAAGAATGAGTGGAACGACCCCACTCTTGAGCAAATGCTGAGGGATAGCACATTGAGATGGCCGAGGTCTTGGCTATATGTCGGTGTATAGAAATAAACCTCCACCGCAACGAGCGAATAGCTATACTTAGCGATAGTCAAGGGGCTTTAAAAGTGATCTTCTCCTACCAGATCAAATCGCTGCTAGTGCAGGGGTGTAGAGAACGGCTGAACAAACTAGCTGAAAAGAACCAGATACACCTGATCTGGGTGCCTGGTCACAGGGGTATAGCCGGCAACGAACTGGCTGACGAGCTTGCCCGCTCTGCAGCATCCACCAAGATGTTTGGGCCCCAACCCTTCACTAGGGTGGGACCCCATGCTGTGAAGGAGCTGCTCCGCAAGGAAGGGAAAGGTACTGGCAGCGAGCGCACGGTATGCGTCACGCCAAGCTGCTAGTTGGGGGGTATAACCAGAAGCGGTTCAAATCGATAATAAACCTCCCAAGGGACAAACTTAGGCTTCTGGTCGCATTTTACACCGGCCACTGCAAGTTGAAAAGGCATTTATCTATCAGCTTGCGATAACTTTCGGTTTTGCGACAGGAAGCCTGAGAACCTGCTAATCGACTGCATCGCAGTCTGTTGGCGCAGGTCGAAGGCCTGTTGCCGGATAGAGATCACTTCGCCTCGTTAGCAGCCAGCAGGATATTGGACTTCGTCAATATACTGGGGCTAAGTGAGTCCCTGTGAGTTAGGAGAGGGCACAATAGACCGAAGGTCGCGGTGCATTCCTCAATTATTTATCTTATCTTATCTTATCTTATATATATATATGTATATATAAGTAACATTAAACACAATTATTTGAGTTTAATTTAACAAATATTTATTTATTCTTAAAATGCTATTCGTAGCTTGACTGTTGACATCAGACTGAATTAAGTTTGCCTTAAGACAGTGAGTAAAAATTCGCGGGAGAGAACATATAGCGGTAAAATAATGCAACAAATAAACATATTATATGTACATATGTTACTCCTCCCACCACAAGAAACAGCAAGATCATTATTGCGTAAGCTTGTATCCCACAACTGTTGCTTAAATTAAATTACAATAAAAAATTTGTACAGTTTCAATTTAAATACAAAAGACTTAAACGACAAACTGACAATAAAAAGTGGTATTTTAACATTATTGATTCATAACTTCATTGTATCTTAAAAACAATAGATATAAAATTATAATTAACGATTTGAGTAGTTCTGTACAACATTGTTAACAATATCATATAATTGAATGTAAATTTAATAAAAATTAATTTTTATTATTTTTGTACAGCAAACTAATTAATGTTTTTTTGGTACTTTAATTCTCTTGGAATTTTTTTTTCGTTTAAATTGGTTTTTATATTTCCTTACTTTACGATTCTTATATTTAATCACAAAATGTTCATTATCGTCTTCGGCTTTGACTAGCTCTACTTTTCTAAACGGATTATGTGTTTTTTCCAGACGTTTTCTTGAATTTTCAGCCTTTGTTAAATTAGTGTCTATAGGGTTTTCTGTTCGTGTCTTATTAGCATTATTTATTCGATTTTCTTTTATAAGTTGAGCATTAAATTTCGGTGCTAGGTGATTGAAGAAAATAATATATGGGATTTCACCGGTTGTAGAATGTATTATATTGTGGTTGTATGTAAAAAGAGTTTGTTCGATTTGCATGTACTTTAATTCCTTATCATCCGAGCTATTAATTATTCTTAGTTTTTCATTAAGGGTTTTGTGAAGACGTTCGATATCTGCAATGCCAGTCTTACCAGTGGTTACTTATATTTGAATATTTAGCTGCTTACACCAGTCCTTAATGCTAACATTATTTATTCCATCATCTTGATCGATTTTTAATATTTTTGGGGGTCCCATAGTATTAAAAAATTTTATTAGCGCTCTTTTTGTTCCTAACCAGTTCAATGTTTGTACTTCTTCAGCAGTTGCAAATTTAGAAAACAAATCAATACAGGTAAGGTAATGTCTTTTCTCCCTATCCCAAAAATTAATTAGAAATTTTTCTCTGATTTCGTAAGCAGGGGGTGTGATTTTAAAAGGCAATTTGTGGGTAATGTAAATATGATCACACCTATTGCATAATTCACATTCATTAATAATTTAACTAATTTCTTTTAAATAGTTCGGATAATAATATTTATGTTTAAACGATTTATGCTAAATGAATTTCAAGAATTTTAGTTTTAAATTCCGCATAATCTCTAACATTTTCGAGCTCTTTAGTTGCTCTCAATATTTTGTGTCTTGAATTGCTGATTAGAGTTTTAAAAATATCTTGAAATTTCACAAAATCTGCGTCATTAGGCATGAATATTGTAGTCTTTTTACCAATTAAAAAATTCTCTATTATATTTTTTATTCGATCACTAGTTAAGTCAATATATTTAATTGTTGTAATACTGTTTCTAAAAATATTTTCAGTTCGATAACTATTCCTATTGCTTTTTATCAATCTCAGTTGTCGTTTAAATATATTCAATGGTCTTTCTGAAATATGAATAAAAGATTCAGAATCTTCTGTTGCAGAATGAATAGTAGCAATATTAGATGAAGTATCACCAAAATAACAATCTTTAAGTTTAATACGTGATAAAGCATCTGCTACATGGTTTTCTTTTCCTGGAATATATTTGACATCAAAATCGAAATCATTAAGTTTCCACTTCCACCTTTGCAGCTTAGCGTTTGGTTCCTTCAAATTGGGGAGCCATTGGAGAGGTCTATGGTCACTATTTACGATAAATTTTCTACCATATAAATAAGGGCGGAAATATTTTGTTGCCCAACAATAGCCAGCAACTCTTTTTCCGTTGTGGAATAATGTAACTCATGTTCATTAAGAGTACGGCTTGCAAAGCAAACAGGATGACCTTCTTGACTCAAAACGGCTCTAAGAGCTACATTTGATGCGTCGGTGGTTAGAGTAAACTTTCTTTCATAGTCCGGGTATGCTAGAATTGGCTCTTTTGTTATAAGAAGCTTCAGTGTATCTACAGCGTTTTTATATCCTTCATTAATTACGGCTTTATTTTCTTTTCTTAACCACTGAGTTAAAGGTTTAGAAATTTTAGAAAAATTCCTAATAGATTTTCGATAAAAGCCAACTAGTCCCAGAAATTGTTTAATCGCTTTTTCAGTCTTTGGCAATGGATATTTCAGTATGGAATCTATTTTATTAGAATTGGGCTTGATTCCCTCTGGGGTTACAATATGGCCGAGAAATTCGGTTTCTTTCTTTAAAAATTCCGTTTTTTCAATGTGGATTTTTAAATTTGCTTCAGTAAGCTTGTAAAATACTTTTTCAAGAGCATCCATGTGTTCTTGAAGTGAAGTACTAAAGACAATTATATCGTCCAATTACACCATACAAAATTTACCGATCAAACCATCTAAGACTGTATTCATCAGTCTTTGGAATGTCGATGGCGCATTCTTAAGACCAACGGCATAAAAACTCAAAATGTCAATTCGGTATAGAAAATGCTGTTTTCATTCTATCCAATGTATCCATTTCAATTTGATGGAATCCCTTTGTTAAGTCAATAATACTAAAGTACATGCGTTTCCCAAGTTTATCGAATATTTCATCCATAATAGGAATAGGATACTTGTCACTTACAGTAATATCGTTTAATTTACGATAATCTGCTACAATTTGCCATTTTTGTATATTAGAAGCATCCGGTTTCTTAGGTACAATCCAAATTAGTGCAGATTATGGCGATTTGCTTATACCTTGAGCCAACATTTCTTTAATTTGTTTTTCAACTTCTAAGTTGTGTACTTGAGGATATCTATGGGATCTGACGTGTATTGTCTTGATTTTATGTTTAATTTTATTAGTGAATGTTAATGTATCACCTTCTATATAGAATATGTGTTTGTATTTACATTACAGTTTTTTTATATTCAAAATCTCTACTTTGTTGAGATGCCCGAGCCTAAATTGTGAGTCTTTCGAGTCACTGGTCATATTTAAATTTACATAAAATCCGTATTTTTTTGAATCGGTATTATTTACAAATTTATAAATAACATCATTTAAAATTAAGTTTTTATTAGCAATATCAATTTTAGCATTAAGTTGCCGAAGGATATCATAGCCTAATAAACCATCGTATTTTGTAGAAAAATCACATACGTAGAATATCAATTCAGCATTTATATTTTTATTACTTGTATACACCTTTTGAATTTTATTTAACGTTACTTTTCCTGTAACTGTTGTTAAGGGCTTTGTATCAAAAATTTGCGTATTAAGAACATTAGATCTAATTAGACTTACTGATGATCCTGTATCCACCAGAAATGTAAATGATCGATTTTCAATTATCAATTCTACTTTTGGTAAGTATCCGAGGCTTCTAGCCGAAAATTCTCGATATTGGTTCAGGAATTCCGTAAAGTCGAATCCTAGACTGATTTGAACTATTCCCTCCAGTATATATTGGCTATGACTGCATTCTTGTATTATGAATGGATTTTTAAGAGTATTACCAAAATTGTCATTATATTGTATGTTATGGTTTTGATTTTGTGGGTTATTATTAAAAGGAGTTATGAAAATAGGAATTTGTTGTTGGAAATTAGTAAAACTATTATTGTAAGGAAGATATTGTTGCGCATTAGCAGAGTAATTACTATTTCCGTAATTGTTAAATTGTAGTTTTGTTTGTGTTACATTGTGTTTACTTTTAATATTCTTCTCTACTACAATATTATCGTAAGCATCTTTTTCTTTTAGTATTCTAATAGCGGATTTCACGTCTGTAACCAAATTGGCATTAACTAATGCTACTAAATGGATCGGTAATTCTCTCTTAAGAGTTTTTAGACTTATATTTGTAATTCAACATTAAGAAAGTTAATAGTCGAAATGTCTGATTCTTTTACCTTAATACTATCCTTAATCTTACATACTTCTGCATTTATTTCTTCACATAGTTGCTTAACGCTACCTCAGTATTTTAAATTACTTACTAATAATATCATAGTAGTAATAGGTGTCGGATCTGCAAATTCATCAATTAACAGGCATCTCAATATTTCCCAACTGGCAGGTTGCTCTCTTCTCACTACATCTATCGCCAGCCCACGAAGGGTACTAACAACGCATTGAAAATAAAAGGTTTTTCCTCTTGTGTAAGAGATCATGACGCAGGCATTACAGCATTTAAACTGTCAATATATGATTTTTGAAAGGGGTTGGAAAAAAACCTTTTTTTTAAAAAAATTTTCACGTGATAAAATTTTCCAAAAATCTCATTTTTGGGTTCCCTTAAATGTAGAAAAGTTAGAGGAAAATGGAAAAAAATTTTTTTTGAAGAAAAAAATTTCATTTAAATGTTCACCCCTGGTACTCAGGTATGTCCATTGGATATTCCAATTTTTGGGGCCAACTTTTTGTGAGGCCCCTTGCCGGCGTTAATAGCCCCGGAAAGTTTCCCCAACGGAAATGGTTTGTTAATTCCAAAGGCTGCTTATAGTTGGGGCACTTTTTTTCTGACAGGGTTGAAGACTTCCACCCGGGCCCCACAAAAAATAATCTAAAGGCCAATTAAAAAACAACATTTTAATTTGGTTTGAACCAAAATTACGGGTTTTTATTTTTTAATCATTTTGTTGTTCCCCCTAGTTTTCTCCTCAAATGGCCATAGAATCGCGAGCTGTGTGGCATGTAGCGCCATCTTGTTGAAACCACATGTCAACCAAGTTCAGTTCTTCCATTTTTGGCAACAAAAAGTTTGTTAGCATCGAACGATAGCGATCGCCATTCACCGTAACGTTGCGTCCAACAGCATCTTTGAAAAAATACGGTCCAATGATTCCACCAGCGTACAAACCACACCAAACAGTGCATTTTTCGGGATGCATGGGCAGTTCTTGAACGGCTTCTGGTTGCTCTTCACCCCAAATGCGGCAATTTTGCTTATTTACGTAGCCATTCAACCAGAAATGAGCCTCATCGCTCATCGGACACGGACGCGAAACACATTTCGAACCGAACACTGATTTTGGTAATAAAATTCAATGATTTGCAAGCGTTGCTCGTTAGTAAGTCTATTCATGATGAAATGTCAAAGCATACTGAGCATCTTTCTCTTTGACACCATGTCTGACATCCCACGTGATCTGTCAAATACTACTGCATGAAAATCCTAACCTCAAAAAAATCACCCGTTAGTAATAGGTGTCGGATCTGCAAATTCATCAATTAACAGGCATCTCAATATTTCCCAACTGGCAGGTTGCTCTCTTCTCACTACATCTATCGCCAGCCCACGAAGGGTACTAACAACGCATTGAAAATAAAAAGGTTTTTCCTCTTGTGTAAGAGATCATGACGCAGGCATTACAGCATTTAAACTGTCAATATATGTATGTGACCTGGTCTACGGAAAGGGGGCTTAGGCGTCAAAAAATAAATTTTCCCTTTTTGTTGATTCGGATGGAAGATGAGATGCTTTTTCACGTGATAGAATCCAAAAAGTCATAACTAGTTTGAAAGTTCCTTAAAAATGTAGAGAAAGAAGAGGAAAATAGGAAAAAATATATTTTTTTTGTAATGAACAAAATACATTGAATTATAAGCTATCAAGTTCATTTCCCCTGGTATCAGTGTATGACATTTATTATTACAACAATTGTTTAGGCCAGCGCCTAATTTCTTTTACCACCCCTAGTGAGTGTATAACAAACCATTGCCAGTTAGCTGTTAATAGTTTGCACTCAACGGTTAACAGCTTTCACTCAACTGGCAATGGTTTCGTTGAAATTCCCGGTTAGCAAGCGATTCTGCTTATCAGCTTGACGCACTTTTTTCTAGACAGCGATTCCGAGAAGACGTCGTCCACCGGCCACCACAACCAGCATCACCATAAATGTAAGTATTTTTTGGTAATTATCAACTAATAAAATAAAAATCTTAAACATTTCAATTTGGTTATACGAAACACAAACTTTGTGGTTTTATTCATTAACTCACTTTTGTTTTCCCGCTTTTTTTTCATATTCTCAACGATCGACGCATCGTCCATAAATTGACTCGTCGACCGTACGAGAATTATTCATGGTCCTTCGAGCTAATACAATTAAGCCAACCAACACTTGCGTCTCGTATTACAACGAAATATCGCTGGAAAAGCGGTTAGCTTCGTTCTGGGAGTTGGAAGAGATGTCCAAGGAGCGGAAGTTAAGCGAGGAGGACAGGTATTGCGAAGAGCTCTATAAGAAGACAACGAAGCGAAATGAAGACGGGAAGTACGTTGTATCGCTACCATTCAGGAAAGACTATCCGGTCAACATTAGTCTAGGTAGTTCCTTAAAGATTGCGTACTCCCAGTTTTATCGCAATGAAGCTCGGTTGTCCAGAGACGAAAACCTGCAAAAAGAATGCAATAGAGTGTTAAATGAATATGTTGAGCTGGGTCATATGGCAAAGATACATACCAATCAAACGGCCGACTCTAGTGACAACTATTACCTGCCTCACCACGCCGTAAAGAAGGAAGAGAGCACATCGACAAAGGTGCGTGTGGTGTTCAATGCATCGCAAGCGACTTCAAACGGCACTTCGCTGAATGACATCCTTCTCCCCGGTCCAGTTCTTCAGGCAGATCTGACCATATTAATTCTGCGATGGCGTTTATTTAAATATGTCTTCAATAGCGATATTGAGAAGATGAATCGCCAAATCCTGTTGAAAGCTGATCAAACGAAGTACCAGCGAATCGTTTTCCGCAACCATCCGACCGAACAAACCAATATTTTTGAATTGAAGACGGTGACGTTCGGAATCAACTGCGCTCCTTATCTGGCAATAAGGACGTTACTCCAATTAGCTGACGACGTTGAAAGCTCACTACCAGTAGCCTCGAACATACTCAGGAAGTGCATGTATGTTGATGATGTCTTAGCAGGTGGACACTCTATAGAGGCTGCAACTAAAGCTAGGAATGAGATTAAAACAGCATTGGAGTCGGCAGGTTTCCCATTAAGAAAATGGACAGCCAACTGTGGGAAAATTTTACAAGGCCTTCCAAAAGACCACTTGCTTAACAAGGAGTTTTTAGACTTCGAAGACACAAGTGATGTCAAGGCTCTTGGGATAAGATGGAATGCGCATACTGACTTCTTTTATTTCAAAACAAAACCCATACTCAGCCCAGAATCGTATACAAAGAGAGCTATCCTCTCAGATATCGCCAAGCTATTTGACCCATTAGGATGGCTAGCGCCGATAATAGTCACGGCCAAAATGATAATGCAACATATTTGGTTAGAAGGAACACAATGGGACGAGGTTGTTTCTCCTACCATATTGGATCGTTGGAATACATTCTTGGACAACCACTGGTACATAAACAACATAAAAATTCCACGATGGGTCCACTTTTCGCCAACGGACGATGTGTCAATTCATGGTTTCTGCGATGCATCAGAGAAAGCATACGCAGCAACGGTCTACCTGCGCGTAAGGACAAGCAACGAAGTTTTCGTCAGCCTACTATTGGCAAAAACCAGAGTAGCGCCTGTCAAAACTGTATCTTTACCACGTCTGGAACTATGCGGCGCCGTATTACTGGCCGAAACAGTTGAATCTGTCGTCAGCAACCTGGAGCTGACTCATCTCAACCTTAAACTATGGACGGATTCGACCATCGTTCTCGCATGGATTCGCAAGCCACCATGTTCATGGTCAACGTTTGTATCCCATCGAGTGACGAAAATTATAGAAAAGGTTGGCAACGCAAATTGGAACCATGTCGATTCAGGATCTAACCCTGCAGACTTAGCCAGTCGGGGACTTATGGCACAGGATTTGGTGGAAAACACCTTGTGGTGGCAGGGACCTTCTTGGCTGCAAGAAGATCAATGCAAATGGCCATTACAACAAAACGACTACGAGACGACAATAGAGGAAAAACAGGTACGTGTACATGCTTGTACAACTATACAGGGGAATTCCAACGACATTCTTGACCGTTTTTCTAGTTTGCCAAGAGCTTTGAGAGTATTATCATATGTTATGAGATTCTCTCAAAGAACTCATCCAAACACAAAGGCTTCTTTTCAACAAAAGTCTTGCTTAATTTCATCCGAAGAAATTAAAGCAACGACAAGACGTTTGATAATAAATACGCAGAAGCAGAAATATGGTCAAGAGTATGGTTGTTTGAAATCCGCTAAGCCCATCGATGCAAAAAGTGAAATCCTCTCTCTTAATCCATTCCTCGATAAAGATGAAGTGATGAGAACTGGTGGCCGTCTCAGTGCGTCTCTCGATTTGTCATACAATGAGCGCCATACAATTATCCTTCCATACAACTGCGTATTATCTCGTCTAATAATCCAGTTTATCCATCAAGTCTCTTTGCATGGAGAAAATCAGCTGATGTTACGGCTATCGCGAGCTCAGTATTGGATTCCAAGGGTGAAAAACTTGATTCGATCCATCATCCACAACTGTAAGACGTGCACGATCTTCAAAAAACGTGCTCAGACGCAACTCATGGGTGCACTTCCGTCCGAACGATCCACATTTTCACGCGCTTTTACCAATACGGGGATAGATTTCGCGGGTCCGTTTGAAATAAAAAGCTACCGTGGAAGAGGATGCCGTGTATCCAAAGGGTATGTCTGCCTGTTTGTCTGTTTTACAACAAGGGCCATCCACCTGGAGGCCACTACCGATTTATCAACACAGTCATTTTTAGCAGCTCTCTCTAGATTCGTTTCTAGAAGAGGTTGCCCTAAGAATATTTATTCTGACAATGGAACAAACTTCGTTGGAGCATCGAGATCCCTAAGGTCCGAACTTAAAGCCGTCATAGCCGATGCTCGCAACAATGCTATCTCAAAGTATAGCCACCAAGCTCTCACATGGCATTTCATACCTGCTGCAGCTCCTCATATGGGCGGACTTTGGGAAGCAGGTGTGAAAAGCTTTAAGAGTCATTTTCGGAAGGTTGCGTCTGGGCACAAATACACTCTTGAAGAGTTTAACACACTCTTATGCCGAATTGAGTCTTGCCTTAATTCGCGACCATTAAGCCCAGCCTCAAACGAACCTACCGATTTGGAGCCACTTACTCCAGGACATTTTTTGGTCGGCGGACATCTGATGGCCCCACCAGAACCGGATATAAATGAAAGCAGTGCCTCTATCGTAAATAGATGGCAAAAACTTAAGGCACTACATCAATCCTTCTGCAAAAGGTGGAAAACCGAATACCTAAATGAAATGCAGAAGCGCATTAAGTGGAAACATTCCAAAACAAATTTAAAGACAGGTGACCTTGTCGTCATCAAGGAAGACAATTTGTCACCGAACGAGTGGAGATTGGGTAGGATTGTCAATATACACCCAGGTGCTGATACCCGAGTACGAGTAGTTGACATTATCACTGAAAAAGGCCAAGTTACAAGACCGCTTGCCAAATTGGTCTTACTACCACCCTACGAGGAGAAGAAGGTGGATGCACACCCTACTCCACGCAACAGTTCCCTAGCCACATTGGAAGCCTCGCTTTCCGATATACTTACTACTATCCAAACAGAAAAAAAAAAGTTAACTTCGGGTTCACCGGAGCTAATATACGCTTCATAGGCGTATTTCTTTTAGGGACTACGTGTTCAGTTTGTATTGAAGCCATATGCCTATTTTTGCGGAGAATATGTTATCACCTAAAGCAGTGATATATGTCAAATTTCTTGAAGATATGTTGTCAAATGTGAAAGTTTTCCATACAAGAACTTGATTCCGATCGTTCAGTTTGTATGGCAGCTATATGTTATGTCCGTTATCAGTCGTTCCGACAAATGAGCAGCTTCTTAAAGAGAAAATGACGTTCGCAAAATTTTAAAATGATATGAAGAAAACTGAGGCCCCACCATATACAGACAGACGGACGTGGCTGGGTCAACAATTTCCGCTAATGTGTTCCTTTATATGTATGCATATGTATATAGTCTTTATTTTCATTAATTTACTTAGGTTCGAATTGTTCAATATTCATGTAACAAGATCATCCCACATTTTGAAAGTATTATCAAAATTATACACTTGAGTAAAGACGATTAATGATTAATATTCTAGGTAGGTACAAATGCTTTTTTCTACACTAGTTATGTTAAACCTACAAATATACGTTGCAAATCTTCAAAGTGCATCGGTATATTGCTGTCAAACCACGCATGTATCAGTCTCACTTAGTCCAATAAAGGTGCTAAAATTCAATTTTACGCGGAACTTAAAACGTTTTTAGATGAATTTAACATGTGCATGTGTGTTACACATGCAAACGATTCAAATTATTGCTCTTATGTATTCCAATACGCTTTAAAACAATCATATTCAAAATCTGCACACCGTTTTATTTTTTCATTCATTTACACCGCATTTAAACATGCAACACACCTTATTACCAGACAATGCATAAATATAACACTATGGTATGCGAGTTTGCTATCCTGCTGATCAATAATTGTGGAAATGGATGTAATACCAAGTATATTTCCCGCGAGCAATAAAAGCACCGGATAATTAAAATAGAAGAACATGCTCAACTATATCTGGCTAATATCGATAAATGTCTTACCCTCAGCGCTGCCTTCCTTACGTTCAGCCTTCCATCCTTCCATCCATGGCTGTTGGTGAATGCTTCCAACATGTTACCACCATGCCAGCCAGAGATGGCACGGATGCAACAGCAGCTGGAATTTAACCGATCTTCTTGATGTATGAGGATACTTCCTGCGTGATTTCCTCATAACAAGCCTCACTGTATGGTGGTTTGGACGAATCCATCTTGTTGACACCAGCGATCAGTTGTTTCGCACCAGAGGTGAAATCAAGAAGAACGTTCTCACAAGTCTAATAAAAAGGAAAATATTTAAATAAATCAGCGAATTTCATTATAGTCATCTACTTACCTTTTCACCCGGCTGTCAAATATCTTTGCGCACGTGCCCACACATAACCAAAATGCGGAATGTCAATCATGACATACGGTGATGCCATGCCGTCAGTTTTTAATTCGCCTTAAAAACTTTTTACAACAGTGAATCTAAAACTGTTGTCTCTCAAACTTTTGCTAGCAAATAGCTAAGTTGCAAACCGAAAGTCTCCTTCTACAGCAGCACATGTATGCATTGCCCTTGAATTTACTGAGCAAGAAGTATTTTAATGACAAGTAAGAGTTGAATATATTTACATTTTCGTTGGTGGCAGGTCACTTTGTCGAAAATATACGACAAATAAAACAATAACGATAACATAAATTTGATGCTAAAAGCAAAAATGTTTTTTATTTAATTATTATTTGCAACACTATGGTAAGGTAAGGCAGTTCACACCACATAAGGCCGCCTACACACTATGGTAATGTAAGGCAGTTCACACCACATAAGGCCGCCTCCACACTATGCAATATATGTATAATATAATTTATGCACTTTTTCTCGCCACCCAATCAGTTGTAGATAATATTCCAAACAACACAAAATCGTCAACAAATTCATTCCAGAAAGATGACTCGCTACAGTAGCTTGAAGAAGACCGCGGCGCTGCACACAAACAGGTACCCGCTTTCTTGCACGCTGTGCAAGGGAAAGCATCCATTGCGGCTCTGCTCGTCCTTCCGGGCCAAGACACCGGAGGAGCGCCTACGGGAGGCACTCATCGGAAAATATTGCATAAATTGCCTCGCGGTCAACCACCGGTCAGCGAACTGCCCCAGCGACGCACGGTGCCGGCGCTGCAACGAAAAGCACCACACGATGCTCCACATCGGCGAAAATACCCGTCGCCGCCCCGCAGTGCCTCAAATACAATCATGGAGCGAACAAATAAGTTCCGATGATGCCCTCTCCATTGATGCATCAGACCCTGGAACGGAGACTAGGCCTCTCCAACCAGAACCGGAGGAGGGAGAACTCCTTTAAACCGGAGCGGAAACACGGCCTTTCCGCCCATCACAGCGAGGGGAAACGGAAACCCGGACTTTCCGCCCCCTTCTGCAACATGAACGTCGCGGACACAAACGCCGTCTGCGCCGTCGCCAAGCGCACAACCCGGCCAGACTGGAGACCAGGTCTCTCCATCTGCACCGGGCTAGCTCCTTCAGAGCCGGGCTAACAAATCGAGCCGGCATAGTGGCTCATTCCTTGCTGCCAACGACAGCCATCTTACCGACGGCGGTAGTGAAGATCGAGGCAGGAGGACGCCTACACTTAATCAGGGCGCTCATAGACGCATGCGCCCCTACGTCGCTAATTGCGCGCGACCTAGCAGGAGAATTGAAACTAGAGCAGACGCATATCGGCGGTCAACGCGGCTGCCTTGTAGTACTGCGAGGCAGACACGGGACAAATACCCGCATATCAACACACGTGAGGACGTTGAACGGCTATATGCGCATCAGCCCGACCACCACGTTGGACTCCGACCTAGCAGCCCCATACACACACATCAAGCTGGCGGATCCAAATTTCTACAAGTCATCGCCGATACGCTTGGTGCTCGGCGCGGATGTGTATTCCCGCATCATGACCCAACAGGTCATGCCACAAACATTTGGGCAGCTCCTCGCTCAGGGCTCCATATTCGGCTGGGTGCTTTCGGGTACGGCCCGGTACTAAATTAATCTATTTTAGTATTTTATTTTTTAACTTATTCTATTGTTTTTTTTTGAATTCCTACTTAGAATAAGTATTGTTTTTTGGTTTTTAAAAAAAAAAAAAATATAATTATAATAATGAAGAAATGAACGTAAACTATTTTCTATTTAGCTGTACTCATATTGTACCATAAATTTGTATATCGTTATGGTGGTCGATGGACATTTAATTTTTTTTTGTTGCTCACCGCAAGGGGGCCGGTATGTTTAGGCCAGCGCCTAATTTCTTTTACCACCCCTAGTGAGTGTATAACAAACCATTGCCAGTTAGCTGTTAATAGTTTTCACTCAACGGTTAACAGCTTTCACTCAACTGGCAATGGTTTCGTTGAAATTCCCGGTTAGCAAGCGATTCTGCTTATCAGCTTGGCGCACTTTTTTCTAGACAGCGATTCCGAGAAGACGTCGTCCACCGGCCACCACAACCAGCATCACCATAAATGTAAGTATTTTTTGGTAATTATCAACTAATAAAATAAAAATCTTAAACATTTCAATTTGGTTATACGAAACACAAACTTTGTGGTTTTATTCATTAACTCACTTTTGTTTTCCCGCTTTTTTTCATATTCTCAACGATCGACGCATCGTCCATAAATTGACTCGTCGACCGTACGAGAATTATTCAACAATCTTTTGACAGAAATTTTGTTACCAGCTCCTCCTCCTTTACTTCAACAACAGACAGGTCAATCTTAACAAAAGTTTGTTCGGTATCATCTTCTGCCTGAGATCAAGAATGATAAAATATAATATTACGACACTAGTTTACAGTTAGTTTTTTTCGGTTTAGCTCTTGACAATTCTTACAAAAACAAATACATTGTGCAACAATTTCGTGACGCAACAGTTTTGCGTTGAGAAGAACAAGCATAGAAATGCATACAAATTGTTAACAGAAAAGTAAACACTTTTGGAAATTCCCAAAATAATATTAATTCATTCGTCTTTGCAGGAAAAATTTCAGCGAAATGTTTAGAATATTGTTGCGAGAAAAGATATAAGTAGTTTTTGGCACATCCACAATAAATGAAATGTTTAAATGAGTTAAGCATCCACCCCCTCTACTTGGTAAAACTGGCGCATCCTAATGCTACATCGAAATACACCACAGCTGATGACACTACAGCATAACTCAACACATCTGCGCAAACCCACTCATAGAAAAGGATAGACAACAGGAGAGGGGACACATTCGCTATATACTCTTCGACCATAAACTTGCGCATAGACACTCCGCCGCGTCGACTCCTCACGCTACTATTTTCGCTACCAATATTCGTTTGCGACACCATTTCCGCGCGCTACAGTTTTTGAACTTCAACCGCAACTTATCTGGCGCGCTATTTTTCATACGCTACATTGGTTGCCTACACAATTGAGACGTTTGGCTTAAGGAAAAAAAAAACATTTGTATAAATTTAAGTATTTCTTCAATAAACTAAATTTTATTCTACACACTAAAGTGATGCGGTGTTTTTAATTGAAATGAGCGTGATAACCAGATTTAGACAATTTAAAGTACAAATAGAGACTCGTAGGTATCTGTTTGTTACAAAGTTAATCATGGTCCTTCGAGCCTCAAAGACAGGCACTATAAATTAACATCCACATATTATATGTACACGAAACATAAATTTAGCAGTGCAGTGACACCAAAAATAAAACACATATGTATACACATATATAAATGTATACCTAATGATACATATTTGCGCTCATAACAAAAAGTGTGGTGATGGGAAAACAAAACACAAACTTAAGAAAAGTGCAGTAAAACAGTGCGGTAAACAAAACAAAACAAATTAAAATATATTTATGTATATGTAATAAAAAAATTACAAAAAAGGAGATGTGACAAAACAATAACTAACAACAATAATGTACAAACATAAGTAACATATACAACAAAAGACAAGAAATAAAAAAAAAATATAGTGGAGAGAAACAAAAACAAAGTATAACAAATAGACAAACAAAAGCTAAGATTAAAAAACAAAAAGTGCAGTGCCCCAAACAGAAAACAAACATATACGTATACAAACAAAAAAGAAAAAAAGTGCAGTGAAACAAAAAAAAAACAAAGCTGTAATAACAAAAAACATTTCAGTAAAACAAAACGAGAAACAATACAATAAAAACGTTTACCTAGCTAAACCACAAACCGGGCGCGAAACCCAAAACATAAAATAAATATAAAAACAAAATAAACGGGCGCGATCATTAAAACAAAGAGCTAAAACAGTAACACCTACAAACAACAAAACAACAAGCAAAAACATCTTCAAGGACTGGAAGAAGGGAGGAGAATTGGCGATAAAAGGGACATGTAGATACATACGTTATTCCCAAATCAAAGTGAGCGTATCAATTTCACTTTATGCTTAATATATGCACATAAACACATATACATACATGTTTTAATGTACGGTTTTCCTAGTTAAAACTTAGCGAAAATCAGTACCCGATCTATACTGTAAAATTAAATTTAGTCAAGTACATATACTCGTATATTCTGTATCATTTCATATGCACATATCTACATGTATGTGTCCTTGAATATTTGCATATCTGCATACTTTCAACTCCAACAAACCAACAAATCGAATATTTACCTATGACAAATTTCTGGCAATACCTCTTATGCTTAATAAAGTAATAAGCAGGACTGCATACAAAAATTGAGAAACATAAACAAAAAACGTACATACATACATACATATATGCATATATATTTAGTACAAATTATATGTACATATACCTCTACATCAATATGTATGTATAATTGCCAAGCGCGAAATATATATTTATATATATTAACATATTTCTATAGTGCATATTAGACGGCCGTTCTAATATATGTACAAGCGCATTTGCTTACGTATAAAATATACATAAGAGAAAAAAAAAACTTTTTTCAATTCGATTTCAAACTCTCTCTCTTTTACGAAAAGATTAAATAACATTTACATACATAACAAAAACAATAAAAATATATCAACAAAATATACATAATTTGTAAGTACTAAACAAAATCTCAAAAAAAAAACAAAAGTTCAAAGTCCACATTTGCAATTATCCAGCAATACCTCTTGTTCTTTGACAAACAAAACCAAGCAGGATTGTGGACAAAAAGCTAATTGATCTCTCTAACGAGCTCTCAATTGCTTACGAACAAAGCATAACAAACAAATCGTGCATACTTATGTACAAAGCATATTGATCTCTTCGACGAGCTCTCAATTGCACAAAACATAAGCAACTTCATACGCACATACAAACATACATATAAGTCCGAGTATTAGGGTGTACCTAAATAAAAAATCATTCGGACATCAAATATTTTAATTAATAAAAAGCGCGGTTTTTTTAAAAACAATTTACTATTCAAATATATTTTCGAACTAAAATATAAATAAATAATATTATTTTGAAAAAAATGGTTAACAGCAACTATAACCAAAATACACCCAAAACAGGTTGCTAAATTTATTTCAGTAAGTGACAGTTTAACAAGATACTGCACTAGATTTGCCGCTTCACCGATTCACGAAAATTCTGAATCGTTATTAGAAATCAAAAAACAAAATCTTACAAATTTTTGGACTCGCTTCCAAGCGGCTCATGACGCCATTCTAAATTCTGACGATTCAGATACACACGATTTCAAATCCTCGGCTTACACAATATATGAAAACTGCTTGGACCAATATGAAGAAACGAAAGCTATGATCTCCGATCAATTAAAGCTCATTAAAGCAATTGCACCTACTCTCCACAGTAGAGTAGAGCTGCCACAAATAGACAATCAAGAGGCAAGTTCAGGCATCCAACTCGAGGTGCCTGCATGTGATACAGAAACGTTTTACGGAGGTTATGAAGAATGGCCGTCCTTCCGGGACATGTTCACAGCCGTTTACATCAACCACCCACAACTATCAAAGGCACAAAAACTGTATCACCTCCGATACAAAACAAAAGGTCAAGCAGGCGAAATAGTTAAACAGTTCGCATTAAATGACGACAATTTCAATTTGGCTTGGGAAGCTCTAAAAGTTAGATTTGAAAATGAAAGAATACTGGTCGATAAACAAGTAACGACACTAATGAACTTGCCAAAAATTAAGAAAGGAACAAGTGTAGAATTCATCAAACTAGAATCCACTGTTTCAAATTGTTTGTCGATTCTATCGACACTAAATATTCCCACACACAGCTGGGACCCAATTCTAGTAAACATTTGCACCGCCGCATTACCAGAAAAGTCGTTACTTCTATGGGAGCAATCGCTCTCATCACGAAAAAAGTGCCCAACGTGGCAAAAAATGAAAGATTTTCTCACCACCCAATATGAAATTGCGGAAAGGTTAGAAGAAAAAATAATCAGAAATAAGAACATTAAACACGACCAAAACCGAAGCTTCAATAGACCCCAAGCTAGAAGCAAAACCAAATCAAACAGAATTTCTAACAAAACACAATCGTTCACATCCGAACAGAAAAAAAATACGTCATGCGAACTATGCAGAAGAGGGCATAAACTTATATCTTGCCAGAGGTTTAAAAACTTAAATATTAAAGAAAGGAACAACTTTGTCAGATCAAAAAAACTCTGTACAAACTGCTTGTCCCATACACACAATCTTAAAAATTGCAAAAGTAAATTTAACTGCTTACATTGTCACAAAAGACACCATTCGATGCTTCATTACGGCAGATATCCCATCTCACCCCAAAGAAGCGCTTATACACAAAGAACCATGGGTATAATTTCAAAAGCAAGTCACGAAACCCAAAATTCGAAAAATTGCCAAGAGACGCCATGCTGCTCAAAGGCACAAAAATCTCAAACGCTACACAGCGAAACACAAAGTGAACTAGATACAGAACTAGTCACCACCATACCAACTCAAGTTGAGTATAGCACAAACAAATACCTTAATTCACAATTAAGTAAATCGCAAAAGTTAAAGAAACTTCCATTAGCAAACAAAACTATAACAGATCAGTATTGTGAGCACTTCTCTAAAGCCACAACTACTCGATCAAAAAATGGCCGGTACGTCGTACGACTACCACTAGAGCCACAATTTTCCAATACTCCACAAATTGGTATAAAAAACAAAGTCAGAGTTACCTCTGATATTCCCTATATTAAAAACACATAAAAATTTTCGGCCCCGCGGGATGTCTTTCGCCAATGATGAAAACAAAAAATCCTGTAGCGGTGGCAGGCTACTAAACGCCAAAATAGTGCATAAGCACTTAAACATAAAATATAATAAAAGTGTCTCAAACAGTAAAAACACCAAAAAAACCGACACTTTTCATACAGTATTGCCCCACAGAGGCGTAAATTGTAAAATAGAAAAAGAAACTAACAAAAGCAGATATCGCTCTTATCGTCCCTACGTAAGCGCTCCTCATAAGGGTAGTTGGTGAGAAACTGTTGTAAAGCATGAACATCCCACTTAAAAAGTAATAATTCTAATGAAGCCGTTCGCAATTACCGGCCACTCTCTCGCAAGATCCCTCTATTGGCACAGCCCTGACTCCAGGGTTAGGGAGTACCCATTCTGGCCATATCTGAGCCAGGCGTGGAGTTACTATCCTTCATAAGCCGGGAATAAATAAAAAACAAACAATTGCCGATAATACAGAAAAGGCATATAATAAACCACCGGTATGCCAAACCGATAAATAATAAACTGTAAATAACCGCTAATAAAATTAATAAAAGCAAACAACTTTCTTGGTATAATAATACAATAAGTCGACAAAGCACGCAAAATCAATTATTACATACCTCAAGCACCAATATTTACACAAAATACAATTGGCTATTAAAACCAAAATCGCTTCTTACAGCTAATATTCTGCGGCCTTGGTTACTACACCAACAGTAAGCCGAATTACATGCACCAGATTATATATATGTATAAAACTAGGCAAAATATTCGCCTAGGGGGCCCAGGATGTTTAAATGAGTTAAGCATTCACCCCCTCTACTCGGTAAAACTGGCGCATCCTAATGCTACATCGAAATACACCACAGCTGATGACACTACAGCATAACTCAACACATCTGCGCAAACCCACTCATAGAAAAGGATAGACAACAGGAGAGGGGACACATTCGCTATATACTCTTCGACCATAAACTTGCGCATAGACACTCCGCCGCGTCGACTCCTCACGCTACTATTTTCGCTACCAATATTCGTTTGCGACACCATTTCCGCGCGCTACAGTTTTTGAACTTCAACCGCAACTTATCTGGCGCGCTATTTTTCATACGCTACATTGGTTGCCTACACAATTGAGACGTTTAGCTTAAGGAAAAAAAAAAAACATTTGTATAAATTTAAGTATTTCTTCAATAAACTAAATTTTATTCTACACACTAAAGTGATGCGGTGTTTTTAATTGAAATGAGCGTGATAACCAGATTTAGACAATTTAAAGTACAAATAGAGACACGTAGGTATCTGTTTGTTACAAAGTTAATCAAGTAGCATGTGTGGAAATTGTTCAAATGAAGAAAACCAGTGAAAGTGTACTGTTGTATTTATTTAAATTTCAAAGCATAAATATATTAATTTATTAAAATGAAATATGCAGTGGCTTGTTGTAATAATTATTATGCAATTAAAGGATCGAAGACGAGTTTTTTCAGTTTCCCTGCTGATTTACAAGTTGCCAAAAAATGGGATTTATTTTGCAAAAGAAATGATATATTTAATACTAAATCCTCTTTAATAAAAATATGTTACAAATATATCTTCAATATAAATTCACAATTCTTTTATCATAATTTCATACATCTGAAGTTATAATATATGTATATATTTATATACAACAAAAGAAACGTCTTCTCCATTTGAATCACAACTTAATGGACAATTTTATTATCAACAGGCCGATATATTTCTTTAGAAATGATTCAAATCTTTTCACTCAACAATATTCAATCGCTTCACTAAAACTTTTCATTAAAATCGAAAGAATTAACAATATTTTTCGAATTTACAAAAGTGTTTACTTTTCTGTTTACAATTTGCAAGCCATTTGGCAGTTTTTCACTCTTGTTCTTCTCAACACGGAACTATGAAGTTTCGTAATGGCGGTCGTCGTAATCTTATATTCTATCATTCTTGGCCTGAGATACACATACTTCGTCTTCATCATAATCGCTCTCTTCATTGTTTTCCTTTTCACTGAACTCCTCATCAACACTCATGTTTCATTTCATGCGAAATGCGAAGACGATAATCTACAGAAACACTTACACAAATGTGATAACAGAACATCCGGAAAGGGAGACGAATAAAAACAAGACAACAGCAGCTGCGCGATATTAGAGTAAACGTCACTTCTTCAGTGTTACTTTTTTAAATGTTCCACACTTACACGATGAACTATAATAATATTCCGGCCAAAAACAGCACTTACTGGACGTCCTTGAAGCCTCTGGAAAGGAGAACAATTAATGAGATAACGAGAAACTGACGAAACAAGTTATTTATTTCTAACAGCTGTTTCCCAGAAAACTAGTTTTCGCACGTTAGCTCCCTTTTCGTAGACCAGATCACATATAGAGCCAGGTCATTTTTGTTGCCGTCAATGGAGCAATATGCTTTGCACTGTTCGTTCTCTTCTCTCCTTCGCTTCCGTCATTTTTATAGTTATTAGTGGGTTTATTAGTTGCTCTGAAAATTCAGCTAATGGCACTATTTCTCTTTCTTCTTCTCTTGATGACGAAGTGGTTTGTACAATGCTCACGCACAACAACAGCTCACAAAGATCGTCAATTACGTTATCACTCATATACTATTTACCGACTAGTGAGAACTTCAGGCAGATGTCACGTAGAGGTTATTTCCTAGGCTTCCTTCCTCAAAGGTCATTGAAGGTTACAGCTAATGTAGTCACAATATGTGTTTTCATTTTTTATTTATAAAATTTTTAAATTTTATACGATTTCAAAAAAAACTTAAGTAAATTCTTTTAAAGGATCATTTTCAATGATCCTACCGACTGCGCTAGTAACATTAAACACAATTTTTGAGTTTAATTTAACAAATATTTATTTATTGTTAAAATGCTATTCGTAGCTTGACTGTTGACATCAGACTGAATTTAGTTAACCAAATTGCCGGTAGAGACCATATAGCGGTAAAATAATGCAAGAAATAAACATATTATATGTACATATGTTACTTATATACAAATATATTATATTTAATTTAATGTGCATACCTCCTAAAATCACAAAAATAAGATTCACCTAGCAATAACATTTACCGATAGTATGAAAATGGATGAAATCGGATGAAAACCCGGTTGACTCCCCATATAACGGTACTGTTCAAATCAATAACTAAATGCGTTTGATACGTTAAAATGGCATGATTCCGATTACTTTGGCGAGGGAGTAAAAAAAACGAATTTCCATATAAATGGGGTATGTGCGGATAGGGGAGCTTCTCCAGAGGAGGAATATGCAAACATAGTGTACAAATAGCTTATATTTGCACTTTTCACTTTTATTTTGTATTTTTTTACCTAAATTTATCTTTTCAAAAATCACTTCACACATCGTTGCAAAGGTTAGATTGTTTACAATTATGACGAGCGTTGCCACATCTTAAACACCAAAGATGTAGGATTCTTGTTCTTTGTTTGTTTTTTTGCGTGATTCTTTTTTCTATATAAATTATAATAAAAAATACTTTCCAACCACATGTATATGTTTAATAAGTGATTTATATTTAATAAACTCAAATAAGTAAAACTTATGATAATATTGTAAAATTTATGTAAATTTATGTCATAACGGGTTGACTGAAGTACTTTCGCGTAGTACTACTCTACGTAGTACGCTTTAAAAAAATAACCCTGGTCGAGCGAATACCCGGAGTGACAGAAGTACTTTCGTGTAGTACTCCTTTCTGCGATGGCAGCTTTCGGCCGCGCTCTAAGAAAATAACCCTGATCAAGCCAATACCCGGGGTGACTGAAGTATTTTCACGTAGTACTCCTTTAAAAAAATAATCCTGATAGAGCCAATACGCCGGGTAACCTAATTATTTTATTACGTAATATTATTATATAATATTACCTAGTTGTTTATTAAATTTAAATAAGAAAAAAATCCATATGCATGGAAAGATTGTTTATACTTATTTTAATTTGAAATATAATTTATAGACACACTTGTTTTTATAATATTAGAACTAAGATTGCCAAATAAATAAAGAGGAATTATATCGAAATAGAGAAATTCTGCGAATTGCTCATATTTGCTTATTATCACATGGCAGCGGGTTTAAAAAGTAATCTTTAAGATAAAGATTTCTCAGGTAAAAATCCGGTAAAAGTGAAAAATATGGATGTATTTAAATGTCTATAATCTAATTTAATTAATTTGATGTGCGAAAGGTGTGCGAAAAGTGTGTTTAATGTGGTGAAATAGCTTGCTTGAAATTTTCGATTTTTGGGAATTTTTGAACTTTGAAGTCGAATATTTCGTAAACTAAGCATAAGCATATTTTTTTTTAATCAGGAGGACTTCCTCTTTTCAATGATACCTCCAGATCCCGGCGCCAAAAAAATCGGAATTATGCCGTTAAAATTTGCTGCCGGGATGGTACGAGAAAGCTTTATGACAGCTTCCAGTACAAAAATCAAGAAGCAATTAATATAACGGGATTAAACTTTGCACGCATAAGGCCCTTAGTGTAAGCTAACCCAAAAATTTTTCAAATCCAACGAAAAACTGTTCACACCCCTAGGTACCGAATATTTTGACCCCGGTACTTGTAGTTGACTTTTGTTGTATTTTCGCTAGTTGGCGCTGAAAGCGCGTAATTCTAGTTTTATTCGTCGCATCGGGTCTTGCTATATCTTTTTGGAAAGCTCATTTCACGCGCTAACACGTGTTTGATTGATTCGTCATTTCTTTTAAGTCGTGCGTGAGTTATAGCGTCGCAAACATGGAGAAAAATAAGGTGAAAACACGACATATTTTACAGTACTACTACGATAAAGGCAAAAATGCATCTCAAGCCGCCAATAAAATTTGTGAAGATTATGGACCCGATAGAGTTTCCATTTCCACCGCACAACGATGGTTTCAACGTATTCGTTCTGGTGTAGAGGTGGTCGAAGATGCGCCACGCTCCGGAAGGCCTGTCGTTGAAAATTGCGATAAAATCGCTGAATTGGTCGAAAGAGACCGGCATAGTAGTCATCAAACCCTTATAAACCATTTGAAGAAGCTTGTAGTCACTAAGAAGTTCGATGTATAGGTGCCACACGAATTGATTCAATAAAAATACCGCAAGACTTTTTTGACAACCCATTATGATTGCAATTCAGGGATAGTACTTCTCTCATAACGGTTTTTCTGTAGGTCAAAAATGGGTTGAATCAGATCAATATTTCCCTTAGTCCCCATATACATAAAGATAATCAAATTTCCGGGTGACTTTGTGCCTTAATGAAAATGAGCTATCAGGTTTGGTTTATACTGTGTATTTTTGTGCCAAAAATAAATAAATTAAAGCGAAAACTTGACTTATAACTAATATCCACATTTTGGGATTGGAAAACATAGATGCAATTTGGTCGATACTACCCTAACTTCCATATAATACATATACTGGTTTTCGTTTTTATAACAAACCTTATGTGTCTGTCAGCATATAAATTATATATAGTATATGTATGTATAAAGTTCTTTGAATTTCGATTCGTCCACTAGGTTTTACATCTTAAGGTATTTCCCTTGCTTTGATTTCTGCAAGTTGCAAGAGTAAAACGCCAGGAGAAGGAGAACCGGATTCCCCAATCGACGACGATGGAGCAGACATTCCATTTCCCGACCATGAAGAAGTTCGAATAGCAATTACCCGCCTGAAGAACAACAAAGCGGCGGGGCCGATGGATTGCCGGCCGAGCTATTCAAACAGGCTGGCGAAGAACTGATAGGGAGCATGCCTCAGTTTCTTTGTAAAATATGGTCGGACGAAGGCACGCCCAACAATTGGAATTTAAATGTGCTCTGCCCAATCCTTAAACAAGGAGACCCCACAATCTGCACCAACTACCGTGGTGTAAGCCTCCTCAACATCGAAGATAAGGTTCTATAGAGAGTATTGTGTGGAAGATTAAAGCCAACCGTCAACAAACTGATTGGATCTTATCAGTGTGGCTTTAGACCTGGCAAATCAACAATTGACCAGATATTCACCATGCCCCAAATCTTGGAAAAGACCCGTGAAGGGAGAATTGACACACACCACCTCTTCTTCGATTTCAAAGCTGCTTTCGACAGCAGTATGAATTTGGTGAACTGACGTGGAGCAACACCTACAGTACCGTCAGGATCCGGAAGGACCTCTCCGAGCCAGCCTGGAAATCCAACGCTGGATAACTCTTGCCAACAGGTGCTACTTCGGACTGAGTAGGCGATTGAGAAGTAAAGTCCTCTCTCGACGAACAAAAACCAAACTCTATAAGATACTCATAATTTCCGTCCTGCTATATGGTGCAGAGGCTTGGACGAAGACAACAACCGATGAGTCGACGTTGCGAGTTTTCGAGAGAAAAGTTCTGCGAAAGATTTATGGTCCTTTGCGCGTTGGCTACGGCAAATATCGCATTGCATGGAACGATGAGCTGTACGAGATATACGATGACATTGACATAGTTCAGCGAATTAAAAGACAGGCGTAGCCGTAGGTCATGTTGTCCGAATGGACGAAAACACTCCAGCCCTGTGAGTATTCGACGCAATACCCGCCGGGGAAGCAGAGGAAGAGGAAGACTTCCACTCCATTGGAAGGATCAAGTGAAGAAGGACCCGGCCTCGCTTGGAATATCCAATTGGCGCCACGTAGAATGAAGAAGCGACTGGCGCGCTTTTGTTAACTCGGCTATAATCGCGTAAGCGGAGCCAGCAAAGAAAAAGAAGAAGAAGTTGCAAGAGTATAAAATGCTCGGTTGCACCCGATCTTAGCCCTTTCTTACTTGTTTTTTATTTAGAATTTTTGATAGTACCACCAGAGAGAGTTTAGAAAGTCAAGAACAAACAGACTTACCACAAGAAATTTATGAACACAACCACCTAAGGAAAGCCCTTTCACATTTTGTAAACAATAAAAATTAAGTAATTCTAATTATGTATGGGGTACTCACAACGTGTCTTAAAGATCTGAAAAATCATAAAATCATAAGTTTTTATGCTAGTGTAAAAAAATTGTTGTTGGATTGCATACTAAAACAAGTTTACGCAAATAAAACTCTGAACGCTATGTATTCGGTTCTTTATTTACATCAGCTTGCTTTTGTGTTGTGGTTACATTTGTTTTTAAATTTAAATCTCTTTCAATTTTCTTTTGCCGAGGGTTTCGGAATAATGAAGCATTATAATGCTATACAGGTAATATAAAAATGCATAAGAAATAGAATTTAACTGATTCAATGCGCGTTTAGACAAAAGCAAAGTGGGTGCGTTCCAACCCCACCAGAGAGTGGCTGTTTGAAGAAGAAAATGCATTTGAGGTAAATCTATTAAATAAAATTAATTAATTAATTATAGAAGCCAACGTCTCAAATTTATTATAGACGATTTTCAAAGGAGAGCAACATTGCGGTGGACTGGAAGCTGACTCGCTCGAAGGTTCGTTATATGCATACAACATATGCACGGAGTATGGAAGGCGAAACTATGAAGAGTAAGATTTTAAATAAAACTAAATTTTCACTGTATGCGTACAGAAGTGAAGCAAATAGTCTGAAAAGATACAGCTGAAAAGCAGAAAATTGAGCAAGAAACAGTTGGAATTAAGAGAATTGGAATTGATGATTAAAGAAAAAGAAGTGGAGTTAAGGGAAGAGCAAGAATTATTACTACAAGACAAAGAAATGGAGATGAAACTAAAAGAATTGGAAAGTAATGAAAATATAAAAATAATGGAAATACAAATGAAAGAAAGATTGGCAATGGAGAAATTGAAACACAAATACAAATAAGTGGAAGAAGTGGTACAAGACAATTTTAAATTACCTGAAGTGAATTAATGTGCCTTAAGTTTATTATTTATAATTACTTTTTATATTAATTTTAAAATAAAAAAACAACATTTTTACATATGTATTAATTTAGCTAATGAATAGTAAATTTACGTTTACATAATGATGTATTTTAAGTTAACCTATGATTTTGCATGAAGTCAAGAAGGCTAGATCTTGTGTTACTTTATGGTGGTAAGCTATATTGAGGTGGGTTAATTTCAACGCTTTCTTCGTTTTCAATTTGGAAATTGATTAGAATATTATGGAGAATGCAGCATACCATGATCCACTCATTGCATTCCTTTTTATTTTGCACATTTTCATTCTAAACTTCCTTCAAGCTACTGAATTTTTCTTTTAAAATGCCAAAACAGTTTTTAATTCGCACACGATATTTTGAAAAGTACTTATCGGAACTTTCTCTATCTTCCGTAGTTTAGATGATATTCTTCAAAAAATTTACTTTAAAGATATAATAGAAGATTTTGCTCAACAGAAATTCCGAAAGAAATCGTTATCTTAATATCGTAATCACACAACTATATCAACTGTATTTGATTACCTTTATTAAATGTAAAACAAAATTTAGTATAAGTAGCTTTTTTTAATTTCAAAAAGGGTCCTAAATTATTGTGTGCCCAAGGGCCGCAGCTTGGTTTAAGACGGCCCTGCATATCTCTATAGATTTTTGGTTTGAATAAATGAATTTGATGTTAAAATATTTTTTTTTTTACCGGCTCTTCACGTAAAATAGTAGACACCGCATTGGCAATATGGGAATATTGCCACCTTAGAAATTTAACACGCTATATAACATTTAACTGTAAACAGCATAAATAAGTTTTTTAGTATATTACGATAGTGTGTACTTGCATGTGTAATGGAGTATACACATAGAACTTGCATACATACATACATCAAACTAAGGAACTAATTAAAAAAGTAGGCCTTATTTTCACATTATTTTGAAATATTATATTAATTAAAATTTATTCAATAAACGTATAACAATAAAAGCAAAGTAACAACAATTTATAGGTCTGATCATAATTTTAATTTAATGCTCAGCTTTGTTCAGGCGCCACTGTTAAATTTCTCCTTCCGAGCTTGCTGCGGTGAAACTCGCTAATAATGTTTGAGTTGGTCAGAAATATTTGTTTTGCACCTGGGGTTTCAAAAATTGCAGAATTGAACGTTTTCACTATTAAATAAGAAAAAAAGTGACAATTCTAATGTTAAGGAATGCACTCTTAGATTTTCGTTTATTTACTATGAGCAAACGACTCTGCATATAATTATAGATGACCTGTATATGTACGTATGTAGTGTATGTATGTATGTACTTATATGTGACATCAAAGAAAATAATCATACAAATTATGTACATATGTACAAATTGACCAATTTCTTGTTTATTCCATAAAATATTTTGATAAGTAAGGTTTGCATCATTATATAAAAATGTATTAAATATAGGTTTGATAAGTTATATAAATATTTTATCCGGAAAGTAATAGGACAGATTTTCTTCCGCCGCGACTGTACTTCAGATCGTGCGTGCACCGATTGGATTCGGTACAGGACGTTCCTAGCTAACGAACAAGCGGCTGGTCAGTTGTCTCCGAGCACCTGGAGAGTCAGGACAAACATTTTGACGTATTTCTGTGATTGATACAAGCGGAAAATGCAGCGTGTGTTAGAGCAGAGGTAAATCTGCGACAGAGACGTTTGACATGATCAAGTAGGCTTACCCAGACGTTGTTTTAGAAAGAAGTGGTGTGTTTCGGTGGCTTCAAGTCTTCTTGGACGTACATTGTGTTGTTGGAGGAAATCACAGCTGTGCCGAAAAAATAAGCGATGATCGCCGATTGTCCACGCTTTCCTTGTCGCCCTAACATTTTAGAAATGATAAATATTATAAAATTGCTGAAATCAAAATTCTGTGTTTTGCGAAAAACGCATGCTCGGAGAGATATGAAATCACATTGACTTGTGACCCTGCACATGCTATTTGAGCGGAACTTTAATCCGCTAAACCTAACCTACTCCCAACTCCAGACTCTCCCACGGGACCACCTGATTAGGTATTACTTCGTGGGAGTGATAAAACATTTAAGTCTCCTATGGCACGGACTGACGGACGCCTATTCTGCTCTATAAATCTAAGATTTCTCATGACTGAAGCTGCCGATTTGCTGACAGCTTTCCAGTTCTCAGTGGACTTACACATAAGTGTCGTAAAATTTTCCACCGTAAAACTACCACCGAGTGTAGTTTTAAGTTTTTTCCTTGCACTTTAAAAGCGAGGGCAATAAAAGAATACATGCTCAGAGTCTTCAAAGCACTCTGAACACGCCTAGCAATTCGGACTAATGTTGTGCTGGAATCGGTACAAATAGCTTCTAAAGCACCCATGCCCACTTAGTATTTGGGTTAGGTGGAAATCCAGGTCCCCATGTCGTCTGTCGATCCAAGAATGGATGTCCGGTATCAGTCTGTAGGTCCACCGTCCTTTGAGTGAGGTTTGCCACCGCCGCTGCCATATCGTTAATCTTTTCATTCTCTCTTCTCTTTTGGCTCCTATAGATAGCACTGGTAATTTGTATACTCTTTCGTATTCGTCACTCTGGATGTCAATGGGCATCATACTGGCTATTACTTCAGCAGCATTACTTGAAATTGTTCGGAAAGCACTGATAACTCTTAGTGCCGACCACCTGTGCACTGTGTTAATTTGTCTGGCATATGCTTTGATTCCTAGCGCCTGGATCCATATTGGAGCCGCATATAACATAACCAATGTCATTACCTTTGCGAGTAATAAACCCCGGTTGGAACGCATTCAGGATTTTATTCGTTTTACCTGCAGTGTATTCTAGGTGATCCTTAAATTTGAGCCTTGAGTCTACATTACTCCCAGATATTTTAGGTGAGGCTGTGAATGAATTTCGCACTCTCCAATGGTGAGACATATTCTTTCTTCCACTTTTCTGTACTTATGGCAATTAGCGCAGACCGTTTATGCACTTATTGCATATGCTCCGGAGGTCGTCGAGGTGTTTAGCGTCTGCGTATTCAACTATTTTAATAGCTTTCGGTTTGTGTCTCCTTAGCAGCCCATCATACATTATGTTCCATAGAAGGGGGCCTAGTACCGAGCCTTGCGGGACTCCACTCAAAATCGAGTAGCTCTTGGTGCCTTCATCTGTATCGAATAACAGTCACCTGTTTTCGAAATAACTTATGACAATTGCCATCAGATATTGAGGAGCGCTTATGTTATACAAAGCCTTAATTATGTTTGCCCACTTTGCTGAGTTAAAGGCATTCTTCACATCCAGTGTGTCATTCTTCACGGTGACCAGCGCACATCATTTTTTTGCTTCGCTTTTCCATCGCTTGCCACTTACTGCACATTTCGCGGTGTCCACGACATCGTATAATGCGTCAATGGTAAAGCCGTACTGTCTTTCTGATAATCCGCGGCTTTCTGGAGTGCTATCTCCAAGCGGTTTCTAACTATACTTTCATTTACTTAGCTTACACAGAGGTCGATATGAAGATGGTTCCTCCGGAGGCTTTTTCGGTTAAGGAAGTAGAACCAATCGCTGGACTTTCCATGGGTCGGGAATTATTCCTTCATTTGAGCACGCATTGTACACTTTTATGAATAATTTAGGTTTCAGAATAATGGCTTCGTTTAAGGCGTTTGGAATGCTCTCTGTTTGGAATGCTTTGCTGCTTTTAATTTTTCCGCCTATGGCCAATATTTCTTTTTCACCAACTAGTAGGGGTGGCTCCATGACTTCGGTTTGAGGCTTAGCATAAGAAATACTGTCGTGTTTTGGAAACAAAGTTGCACTTTTAGGTTGTTGTGCTTTGTTTTTGAATTTGAATTACATATTTTATATGCCGTTCCCCAGGGATCTTCTTTTGCTTCCTCACAGAGTTTTTCAAAACACTTCTTTTTACTTCGACCAATGGCTGACTTCAGAAGCTTCTTTTGACTTTTAAATATATTCCTAAGACTGCTTTTATTTTCTTCACTCTGATAACATTGTAGGCGACGTCTAGCTGAGTTGCAGAGTTTTCTGAACCCTGCTATTTCTTCATTCCACTAATATACTGGCCTTCGGTTGTTGTGGTGCACTGTCCTACATTTTCTGAACTCACTCATCTCAAAAAGTTTTGCATCAAAGTCTTTTTATTTCCAAGTTCGTCTGTCGTATGAACTCCTGCTGCGGATTTCCATCCCTCCGGCGTATGAGACTTCGGCAATAATAGCCATGTGGTCACTATTTGTAAATATGTCTGACACCGCACCCTTAATGTGCCTACTAAGGGCGTCGTTGGCGAACATGAGATCAGTTATGGAGCCTTTGTTTCCTTTTTGAAATGTATTTTGCGTTTCGCTATGCAGGATTGTGAGATTCGTTTGGCCGAGGAATTCAAGTAGTAGACGCCCACGGTGATTTGTGCGCCTACTACCTCAAGCGGTCGACCACGCATTGAAGTCGCCTGCGATTATAATGGGTGCTTTGCCTCTGGTTTTTAGAGCAAGTTCCAGGAGGAATTCTTCAAAATCTTTAATTGAAGCGCTGGGAGGAGCATAGTAGCTAACAAAGTGTATGCCACGTATGTATATTTGCCCATGCGAAACATCTGGAGCGAGATATAAATGGTTGTCCTTTACATGACCATATTGCAGCTTTTTCGGATATGTCTGTGGTCCAAGTGCTTTCCGAACGCTGGGAGTATGTTCGCTTAATAAAGCGACATCAATGTTTTTTTTTCAAAAGCTGTCTGTTCAAGCAGATCTTGTGCTGCAGGGCAGTGATTTAAATTTAATTGCAATATCTTCATATTTCTAACGATTTCGCCATCTCCAAATACTTGGGGCAAGTAATACTCAAGGCTGTGTGTGTTCCTTTACAAAGCATGTAGCTAGGATCGTAAGTGCATGATTTCGCTACATGTGCACCGGCTCCAAAACGTGTACACAGGGACGACCTGTGCACAGGGTTGCAGCATTTATGCGGCAAGTGCCCTAGATGGAAACACCTAAAGCAACAGCAACCAACCGATTTTTATCTTGCCTTTGGTTTTTTCGCATGCTCTTAATATTTATTTTCCCTAGGTTTTCTATCCCGCACTCTTTTTTCAGTGCCTCGCAAATCTCTTCCGTAGTTGTTGGAGGATGGAGTCATGTGTAGGAGTTCACGCAAGTGAGGAAAGTTCTCTGATCGCCATTCACTTGGGAGTGGCCAGAAACGATTCTTTTAGATAAGACTCAAGCAGCTCACGACTTCCGGTTTTTGACCAAGTATCCTCTGGGTAGCCTAAGAACATCCGTTTGAAGGCGACCTAAAGTGAGAAGACGAAACATCCCCTGCATTGGGTTGTACGCTGGGTTTGGGACCCGCCACGTAAAAACACCCCCAATGAAAAACAAACAACAGCCTCGGATGAGAGACCTCTCTTTTGATGACGCCTATGGCAAACGAAATAAGGACTACGAATAGAGGGCATGCTCCTGTAATGTCCGGTCCTTTAATTGTGAAGGTGGCGCTGCTCAGCTGGTTGATATCTTCGTGAAAATAAAGGCTGACATGACCGCCGTCCAAGAAATGCGATGGACAGGACAAGGACAAAGACGAGTAGGTCCTTGCGGCATTTACTACAGTGGCCATATCAAGGAGCGCAAGTTTGGTGTGGGATTCGTGGTGGGAGAGAGACTCCGTCGCCGAGTACTATCATTCACTCCGGTGAATGAACGTCTAGCCATAATCCACACCAAAGCGAAGTTCTTCAACATATCGCTGATTTGCGCCCGCCCAATTGAAAAGTAAAGTCCTCTCTCGACGAACAAAAACCAAACTCTATTAGTCGCTCATAATTCCCGTCCTGCTATATGGTGCAGAGGCTTGGACGAAGACAACAACCGATGAGTCGACCTTAAGAGTTTTCGAGAGAAAGGTTCTGCGAAAGATGTACGGTTCTTTGCGTATTGGCCACGGAGAATATCGCATTCGATGGAACGATGAGCTGTACGAGATGAATTAAAAGACAGCAGCTGCGCTGCTACGTCATGTTGCCCGAATGGACGAAAACACTCCAGCTCTTAAAGTATTCGACGCTGTACCCGCCGGGGGAAGCAGGAACAATAATTTGGGACCCTTTTTGAAAGTAAAAAAAGCTACTTATACTAAAATTTTTTTTACGTTTAATAAAGGTAATCAAATAAAGTTGATATAGTTGTGTGATTACGATATTAAGATAACGATTTCTTTCGGAATTTCTATTGAGCAAAAACTTCTATTATATCTTTAAAGTAAATTTTTTAAAGGATATCACTTTCTATGCACATAATTGAAAAACTACTCAGTCGTTCTTGTAACATTGTTGTTCGCAATTAATTTCGTATTCTCTTAAGCAGCGAAAATGACCGCTCTCCACTACAATTGGTAACCATTAGACAAACGAATATTCTAGTAGGAATTTCTACGTTTGGAAAAGTTTCTTCCAATTTATCTGATTTTATTAGGTTATGTAAGTTTGAGATATTTAAATCCGCTGATTGCTTTGTTGTGTTTTAATGGTTTAAATGAAAACATTCTGTTTTGAGCTCATCTGCATTAATGTCTTAATGATAAAATTCTGAAAATTCCTTGCATTTTTTGATTAACTCGCCTAGTTCAATTGTTGTTAACTGACAAAGAAAATTAAATCGACTATAAATTTCTTGGTATGCTGCCGAACGTTTCTTTAAATGTGTACTCAATGTGTCAATTATGAGAATGAAAGTATATACACGAAACTTATCCTTGCCTCTCAACTGTGCAGTTTCTGATGATCCTTCAAAAAAAGTGATGCTTGTGCTGCGAATTTTTTTTCTTTCAAATGTATCGTTGTAGTCAGCAAATGGATTTTTTTATTTAGCAGCCGTTTCGTACTGATCAAAATGCGTGCAGAATTGACATAACTGATCAGAGATTCGTAAAGTTTCGTTACAACGTCCATGGTCAGAGTGATATTCTTTAAATTTAGACTTATTTTATTCATAATTCCCAAAAGATCATTCCACATTTCCGTTAGAAGAGAAGTCTCAAATTTTCCATTTTATTCTAGGTTTTGGGCCTCCTTTCTTGTGTTTCCTGGTTGATTGGTGTCCCTTACGATTGAAGGCAATGCTTCAGAAATATTTAAATAACCATTTTGCAAAGCATTAATAACATTGGCATGTGAAGACCATCTAGTTTCCAAAAGAGACTATAGGACTGTTCCTAAATGCTCTGTCAAAATTTTCAATCGTTTTGTCGAAGCCGAGAAAAATTTAAGAATTTTTGTAGAAATTGAAAGAATGATACCGCTTCAGTAACACTCTCAACAAAATGAACATCGCAAATTTCTTTTAGTCTTGACTGAGCACCAGAGTACTTTGTACATATTTGATGCATTGTCATAGCTCTGCCCGCAACAGTCTTATATAGGAATATCAAGGCTTTCAAAAAAGTTTAAAATGGTATCTGCTATATATTGCGTTTTGTTTATCCATAGGCAAAAATTGCATAAATCTCATAAATCTGTCTGTCTTTTACGTATCTAACTATGAAAGTTAGTTGGACAACGTGCGAAAGATCTGGCGTAGAATCTACGCTAATATAATATTACTTTGCTGATTTAAATTCTTTGACAATGGTTTTCAAAACTTGCAGTCCCATTAAATTAATAAATTCATTACAAATATTTGCCGATAAATATGATGTACTTCCTTTTCCACGATTTCCGCAGTTTTGAATGTGATCAGCAAGAAAGAAAATTCACTAATCAATTCTAAGCGTCCCAAATAATTCCCATTATTTTGCGATCCTAATGTCTCATTATCGCCACGAAAAGCAAGACCTCTTGAAGACAAAAGTTTCCCTACTGCAAAAATCCTCTTAAGCACATTCTTCCAATAGTTAATTGGGACAGCAACTCAGTATCAATTCGTCCAGTAGTTTTCATTCTTGCAACATAATTCATCATAAATTCACTGTGCTGTGAACTGTTCTTATGCTTTATCAATAAGTTACTTATATGCTTCCAATCTTTATATCCATTAGGAGAACTTAAATTATGTCCAGATTTCTTTGCTGATGAATAAAGGAGCCATTTTCTTCGTAAAACCTCACCATTCGTCAATTTACGAATAAAAATGTCTTTGGTTAAGTATCTAGTTTTCGTTTTACCCTTTGAATCTGTATCTGAAGTCACTATTTATATTTTGGAAATTTCTGATCCTTTTCGAATCCAAATATCACGGACTTCTTCCGGTAAAATAGCGTCACACTCCATGGCTTTTGCGTTCTTTGCAAATTGGATGCACTTGGAATCTTTTCTGTTTACAAAATCTGCTGACGCACTAAAAGACTACTTTCTGTAAGCAAAATTTTACGAACACGTGCACACATGTCTTTTTTTAATGAAAAGTAAAAGATACCACGAACGGATTTGACGTTATAAATTTTCAATCGCTTCTGATTTCGCTGTACTGTAAACACTCAATCGCTAGCGAGTACGACGGCGAAACCGTTGGTAGCGATAGAGCGTTTTTCATCGCATCGCGCGACGCGAATCCGCTCGGTCGTAAACGTAGCCTTATGCCTCATGCAACATATGGTACGCCAGGAGTATTATATCTCCCGTCATAAGCTGCAAATCAAGAAGTGCATTTTCATGTGCAAGATTTCCACTATGCACAAACAGAAAATGCGAACGCAGATTATGGTAGCAATTCCATTTGAACGCTGCAATTTCACTCTGCCACACCACACCACAACAGGTGTTGATTTTGCTGGCCCTCTCCAGGTAAATGCGTCCATGTTAAGGTCTCCCACTCTCATGAAAGGCTATGTGGCTGTCTTTGTATGTTTCACGACAAAGGTAGTACTCCTTGAGCTATGTAGTAATCTGACGACGAAGGCTTTTCTCGCGGCATTTGTTCGCTTCGTCGCTCGACGTCATCATAAATCATGAGCGATAAAAGCAAAACATTCATTGGAGCTTAACGAGCCCCAGAAAAGCATTTTATGGATTTCCTAAAACAAGTGTAACCCGACATCGTACAAGAGTACGCCCCGCAAGGTATCAGTTGACAATTTATACCCCCAAGCACTCCTCATATGGGCGGTTTATTGGAATCAGTTGTAAAAAGCTTCAAATCCCATTATAAATTCAATTACGAAGAGTTCACGACGTTGTTAACTCGAATTGAAGCCGTTTTCAATTCACGGCCACTCACAGTACTCTTACAAGAGCCCTCAGACTTCACCGCCTTAACTCCAGGCCATTTTCTAAGAAGAGCACCCATTCTGCCCATTCCTGAGCCAGGCGTCACAAGCCCTAATAAATCGATGGAAAAGAATTAAAATTCTCCATCATGATTTCAGCCGCCGATGGAAGGACGAGTACATAAAGGATCTCCACAAAAGATACCGTTGGAAGACTCCTAAATAAGCGCCTAAACTTGGAGACTATGTCCTCATTCATGATGATTGTCTACCTCCTACCAAGTTACTTCCGTACGCAAAACGGAACACTAACCAGACCACTTTTCAAGCTGTGCTTTTTACCAACTACCGACGATCGCGAATCCGAAAGCCGAAAAAACCAAACCGATTTCATTGCAATATAATAAAATCATCAAATTTATCAATAAAACGAGAAATACGCCCATAAAACCGTTCGAATTAACACGCCGTATCAAATAACCAAGAACATTAACAAAAAATGTCAAACAATAACACCATGTCTGCATATCTGATAGAAATTTATAATCAACAATCTTCTCTATACAGATTACCATGGATGTAGATACGGCAGTTGCAAATACGATCGGGCGGCTATCAATGCGCCCAAATGGTAGTTGCAACAGCACCGGCCGCTGCACCGGCAACAACGGCGGTACCTGTACCTGCAACCCCGCCTGCAGCGGTACTTGCATCCGCACCTCGTAGTGGCACCCGACCACATCACGGACTTCGGAGACCTTAAGGTGCCCCATCTGTCGACGCTGACATTGTCTGCACCGTTGTGGCGTATTTAGGGGTGTACCGTTGCAACGGCAGCAAGTTGCCCAGGCACACGCGCACTGCCACAACTGCCTATCGCACACTCATACGACTCAAGAGTGTGAGTCACGGGGGCTATGCAAAAATATGTCACACGCTGCAACATCGCAGCTCGTCACGCGAAGTGAATCGGCTACCCATCTATCGCGGCCGCGTATCCCGACTTCAACTCGTAGTTCGTGTCGTACAGGAGCGGAGTGGAACCACTTAGCGCCGTCGACAGTTTGTACTACTACCTCGTCGATCCATGGGTCGTAGCAGCGTTGTGGCACACTATATATAACCTATACTCAACACATCGGCATCATACACACCGCATCATCATATACACCATACCTTTCATACTACACACATAAGGACACCAAACTTCTTCTTCTTAATTGGCGTAGACACCGCTTACGCGATTGTAGCCGAGTTAACAACCGCGCGCCAGTCGTTTCTTCTTTTCGCTACGTGGCGGCAATTCGATATTTCAAGCAAAGCCAGATCCTTCTCCACTTGGTCCTTCCAACGGAGTGGAGGTCTTCCCCTTCCTCTGTTTCCCCCGGTAGGTACAGCGTCGAATACTTTCAGAGCTGGAGTGTTTTCGTCCATTCCCACAACATTGCCTGGCCAGCGTAACCACTGCCTTTTAATTCGCTGCACTATGTCAATGTCGTCGTATATCTCGTACAGCTCATCGTTCCATCGAATGCGATATTCGCCGTGGCCAACGCGCAAAGGACCATAAATCTTTCGCAGAACCTTTCTCTCGAAAATCGTAGCAGGACGGGAATTATGAGTGACTTATAGAGTTTGGCTTTTCTTCGCCGAGAGAGGACTTTACTTTTCAATTGCCTACTCAGTCCGAAGTAGCACCTGTTGGCAAGAGTAATCCTGCGTTGGATTTCCAGGCTGACAACTTCAAAGTTATGACTGTCAACAGTGACGTGGGAGCCAAGTCGCGAGTGCGACGACTGTTTGTTTGATGACAAGAGATATTTTGTCTTGCCCTCGTTCACTGCCAGACCCATTTGCGTTGCTTCCTTGTTAAGTCTGGAGAAAGCAGAACTAACGGCGCGGGTGTTGAGGCCGATGATATCAATATCTCACTTTGGTATCGAACGGCTCGGAGAGGTCCTTCCCGATCCTGACAGAGCTTTGAGTGTTGCTCAGCGTCAGTTTACACAGCCGTATTAGTTTTGCGGGGATACCAAATTCAGACATCGCGGCATAGAGGCAGCTCTTTTTCGTGCTGTCGAAAGCAGACGAAGAGCTGGTGTGTGTCGATTCTCCTTTCACGGGTCTTTTCCAAGATTTGGCGCATGGTGAATATCTGGTCGGTTGTTGATTTACCAGGTCTAAAGCCACACTGATAAGGTCCAATCAGTTTGTTGACGGTGGGCTTTAATCTTTCACACAATATGCTTGAAAAATCTCAAGCGTTTTTGAGATGCGAAAAAATATGTACTGGGAATAGTTTAAAGCCTAATTGCCTGTCACGATAGCGAAATATTCCGATAATGAAAAAGACACGTTCGTTCGATTTCAAGGTTTTTAATACAATACTTCAATTATTCCGTTCTTGGAATTGCTTAGCCTAAATCTTAAAACTAACGGCTTAAGCTAGTGGTAATGTAAATACAAGGGGTAAATAATTATCTTTCGTTTAATATTGCAATAGAATTAAGGTAAGTAATAAATGAAGGTAATATAAATGTATTATTAAGATAAGTATGCTATTTTTTACATTTCAATATTTTCAAATTCAATTTCATAAGTTCTTATAATAATTTTATATTTCATTTTCTTTTTAATTTTAGATTTAGATTTACAAAAGATGTCGCTTGGCACAACACCGGCCACCTTGACAGGATCAGGTTTCTTCAACGTCCATTGGAAGTAAGGCTAATTTGTGTATGGGGCGCTTAATCGTGCCCGCCTTCGTTGTTATGTCTGCGACTCGCACCTTGCCGTCTTGCCCTTCGACGGTTGCGACGACTCGTCATGTTACCCACTGCTGCGGTGGTGTGTTGTCTTCGTGTACGAGGACGAGGTCGCCGGGCTGCAGATTCCGTTTCGGATGTAACCATTTGGTGCGCTCCTGAAGACCCGTCAGGTATGTTTTGGACCACTGTCGCCAAAACTGTTGCTTGAGACAGCAAACAAGTTGCCATCTCTTACAGCAAAGAATTGGGTCCATTGCTACCTGTGCTGGTGGGAGTGATCGCAGGGAGCACCCTATTAAGAGATGCGCCGGAGTTAATGCTTCGCCGTCGTTGGGGTCCTGGTTCAGAGGTGTTAGGTGCCGAGAATTGAGGATTGCTTCCACTTCGGCCAGCAGTGTTGATAGCTCCTCTGCCGTGTGGAGCACGTTGCCGATTGCGCGAACGATAAGATGTTTGGCGGACTTCATCGCAGCCTCCCATAATCCGCCGAAGTGCGGCGCCCGCGGTGGTATAAAGGTGAAGCTGAACCCTTCGTTTGCGGCGAATCCCTTCAGTTCCGTTGCCTGGGCCAGAAACGTCTCTTTCAGCTCGCGCAGCTTGCGATCGGCGCCGACGAAGTTGGTTGCGTTGTCGCTCAACATCTTCTGGGGCATTCCTCGGCGTCCAATGAACCTTTTTACGGCGAAAATAAATGAATTAGTTGACAGGTCTGAAACTAATTCTAAATTAACTGCTTTGGAAGTAAAGCAAACGAAAACTGCAATACATGGTTTTACGGGTGGTCGACCGCGTATTTTTAAAGTTGTGTATATCGGATCACAAAAATCTACGCCACATATAAGAAAGGGTCGTAGTGCTCGAAGTCTTTCGGCTGGCAAATTTCCCATTATTTGGTTTTGCAACTTCGGCTTGTAATGAAAACAATGTATACAGTTTCTTACGGTTCTACTGCAAGCTTCTCGGGCATTGATTAGCCATATGCGTTCTCGAAGAAGCGCAACCAACGCTTTAGCCCCAGCGTGGTGATTTCGAATATGCAGGAACCGTAAGTATGTTATAACGAAGTGCGAACTTTTATTTAATAAAAGCGGAAATTTGGCATCGTATGGGAGAGGTGCATTTAATAAGCGACCTCCTACCTACCGGATTAATTTGAACGACAGCGACGAATCCGAGTACTCATGCAAAAACGGGCTGAGTTTTTGCAAGTTTGCGGGTAGGGTGGTGCCTTTATGCAATTTTTCAATAACATCCGAAAACTCTGAATATTGGACCACCTGTGCAATTTTTAGAAAACTCAAGTTTAGCTCTTCTGAAGTCAGATCTTGGCCCCTGGAGGATTTTGGTGGTCGCCTGATCCATCGTAATATATATGCGACCACACGAAGCAATTTTTTATGAGAAGAGAATTTTTCAATGAGGTGCAATATTGAATTTTTCTCAGCAGTCGAAATTAATGTAAATGTAGTTTTCTTCTTCTCTAATGCTTCGTCTTTTGGTGAGAGCTGGAAGTGGTTATTAATTGGCCATAATGCAGGGTCTTCTAGGAGGAACTGTGGACCGCCAAACCATATTGAATTATTCAATTCGTCCACGTTACAACCCCGAGACACTTGATCCGGAGGATTTTGTTTCGTTGGCACATGTCGCCAATATAGTTTGTCAGTCAACTCTTGGATTTCGGACACTCTGTTTGCGACGAAGGTTTGTAGTGAGGATGGATGTGTTTTAATCCAATGTAAAACGATTTCATAGTCTGTCCAAAATGTAATATTTTCGAAATGTCGACTCAACATAGGCGCTACTCTTGACCATAATTTCGAAAGAAGATGTGCTGCCGATAGCTCAAGACGCGGAAGAGATTTGGTCTTCAACGGAGCCACTCTAGACTTTGCAGTAAGCAGCATGCATTTAATACCACTAGCAGATTGGCTTCGTATGTATATGCAGCATCCGTACGCCCTTATTGAGGCGTCGGAGAGGCCATGTATTTCTCAGATGGCACTCGACACAACGCATTCCTCGTTACAATGCTTATCGATGAGAGCTGCATTAGGTTGGCTTTAAAGTTCTGCCAGTTAGTGTCAAGGCGCAATGGAATCGACTGATCCCAATCTAGTTTTTGGATCCAAAGCTCTTGCAATAAGATTTTTGCTTTGGTAACTAGTGGAGCTAGTAATCCAAGAGGATCAAAAAGGCGAGCAGAAACTAGCAATATGTTTCGTTTAGTGGCTCGCAGATCATTAAAATTGTCATCTAAAACAAATCGAAACAAATCCTCTTTCGGCAACCAATGGATTCCTAACGTTTTAGTGGAACTTTTGTCATTGAAGATTGATGACTTTTCAGTGGAATCACTGTCGAAAAATTTAGGGTGGTTCGAAAACCACTTCGTTAAGGTGAATCCTGCCGAGTTTAATATTTGAATTACCTCACTTCTCAAAAGATCTAGAGACTCAAAATTTTCGGACCCTGTTAATAAATCATCAACATAAAAGTCTCTTTTGATGGCCAATGAACCGAGCGGATATTTCATCGTATTGGCATCACTGGACATTTGCAAACACCGTGTTGTGAGAAATGGAGCAGGCGCAGTGCCGTATGTTACGGTGTTAAGACGAAAAATTTGAATTTGGTCAGAAGGATGCTCTCTCCACACAATAAGTTGACAATTTCTGTCTTCTTCATACATAATTATTTGACGGTACATTTTAGTAATGTCCGCTGTTAGTGCATACTTATGTAAGCGAAAACGAAGAAGAGTTGAATATAATTCTTCTTGGATGGTTGGACCATCAAAAGTTCATTCAACGCTATTTGAGTTGAAGATCGACTCGAGGCATCAAATACAACACGTAATTTGGTTCTTGTGCTCTCGGGCCTTAAAAACGCATTGATGCGGAATGAAGTAGTGTGGCTCACTCTGGATCTTATTGTTCATTGGGCTCATGTGACCCAATGCTCTATATTCATTCATAAAGTCCAGATACATTTTACGAAGGTCTGGATGTTTTAATGTCCTTCTCTCCACGGCCAGGGTTTCATGGGAGTGACCGAGTAACTTACGGTCAGCTTTAAACGGCATTCTGGCTTGAAGCCGTCCTGAAGGCAATACTTGAGTAGTATTAACGAAAAAATGTTCACACTCTTGTTGCTCTGGTGTGAATTTGATGCCATTTGATTCTGAAGGTAATTCTTCTAGAGCCCAAAATTTTTGGACTACTGAATCGATTGACGTTAAGTCTTCTTCAGCTTGGCATAATGTGCTATGTAATTTGGGAGGAGAACGTAGATTGCTGACGTCTTTGCCAGATACAATCCATCCTAAAAGGGTTTTCTGAAGTGTTGGTTGGTCAGAACCATTTTTAATTTGGCCAACAGCTAAAAGGTCTAAAAATGTTTCAGCACCCAATAGGATATTCACTTTTTTAGATTTGTGGAATTCTGGATCCGCCAATTCAATATTGTGCGGTATTTTCCAGCCACTAACATTGATGTTATGGTCTGGATGATTTGCCGAAATGCATCGGATTACCCAGAATTTCGCCGAAAATTCAAAATCATTTAACCGGGACTTGACAAACGCATTCAGTTTTGAACCCACTTTTGTATTGGAATTGCCAATTCCAATTACGCTTAATGTTTTGTGCTGACATCGAATCCGCAACTTGTGCCAAGTCCTCCGTCATAAAGTTGACCTGGAAGCCTGAGTCCAGCAAAGCTCTCGCAGGCAGGTAATCTCCACAGCTGGTCCTCACTAAAATTACTGCTGTTGCCAACATGACCCGATCTGGCATACTGGCTGTATGCATGGCATGTGTGGTTGATGGTTGCGGATGAGGTACAGCGAGGAAGGACACTGGATACTGGTGCAACAGCGAGTGATGGGATCGATTGCATATGCGGCAACGATCCGCTCTGCATTTGGAGACGCTATGTCTCTTACGCAAGCAATTTATGCATAAGGGTACCGATTTGACGAACTCGAACCTTTGCACCGGAAGAGCCTTAAAAGTAGGACAGGCAGTTAAATGGTGATCCCTCGATTTGCACTGTTGGCAAAGAGGCTGCCTCGTATTTGCTGCAACTAGCGCCGATTTGGTCCTGTCCATATATTGTTATTTCCCATAACTCGCACTGCTTGTTGGTATGGGCTTCGTCCTTGAATTTGATGCTCCTTCCGCCGATAGCTGCTGGAATCTTCGATTTAGGGTGGCTTCACATACTTTCCACAGTGGCAGCTTGTCATAATCCAGCTGTTCCTCCCATTTGGATCTGGTAGCTGAGTCGACCTTTGTCATCACTATGTGTATAATAATAGCGTTTGTTATATATTTCTCATCGCCCAGCGATAGCAATGAGTCATACACCGCTGACACTTCGTCAATCATTGAACGCAGGGAGGGCGCAGAAGGCTTTTGGACTGTTGGCAGGTCAAAAAGTTTAGATATTGTATTGAAAAATATCAAACATTTATTATCATAAACTTTTTTGAGACTTGCCAACGCTTTCGGGTAAGTTTCATCCGACATCTGAAACGCTTTAACTGTTCCCAAAGCCTCTCCAGATAGACAATTAACCAATTGGTTAAATTTTTCAATATCTGGAATATTTGGATCATTATGAACCAAGCTCTCGAACAAACTCATAAAATTTTTGAATTCTGAATATTCTCCCTTGAATTTCGGCAAATTAATTTTAGGGAGCCTCGAGCTGTGAGAAGCTACAAAAGATGTTTCGGCAAGTTAAGTTTTATTTTTCGCTAAAATTTATTTAATTATGGACTTCGTTTCAACGATTATGTCCTCTAACTCCCCTCGGGCCATGTCGTCCTCATCAATTTCTTCAATCTTTGATTGGCATTTCATCAATTTTTCACTATGTGAATTTAATATATCTAAACGAAATCCAATTCTATTGGATCTATAGACATAGTCTTTTCGAGAAGGATGGTTTTAATGCGCAAAATACTACTTTTCGCAACCGTTCTTTGACGTCTTAACGATTTTAAGTCCGTCAACTCCCTACTTAGAGACAGGCTTGCGAGAGTTGGCTTTGGCTTGCTCATTTTGTTTATTTAAATTAAATTTCCGAAAAAAATATTATAAACGTTGGCAACAGATATATTGAGAATCGATAACGAAAACGAAAAAATATATGTCGATTCCCATATATACGAAAGCAAAACCAATAGCAATAAAGGTTGGCAACAAATATATTTGGAATCGGTTGCGAAAACGAGAAAAAAAATAATATCGATTCCCAAGTTTACGAAAGCCAAACCAATAAATGCGCAACGTGAGCAATAGCACAAAAAAAGTAATTTAATCGGAATATGTCCGAACGAAAATCGACAAAAATTGCGAAAAAACGACCGATAATTGCAAACGCGGATCGAAAAAAAATTGCGAAAAATGTAATAATTTAATTTTGCAATTAATAATTTTATCACCTTCATTTCAAAATAAAGGGCTACCGCAAATCCCAAAATCCCTTATTCACTTTGAATTCGTATATGTCTGAGCATATATGTATGTTTGTATATTAAATACAAGGCAATACAATAAAATCAATGTAACATATGTAAAGTGAAAAGGGAGAGCCAAAAACTGAAAGTGTGCACTTGTTTTGTTGCAGTTTGCCCTTTTTTTTGCACTGCTTTCAGTAAATCGCACTCGTTACCTGGTGCGTCGGCTGTTTGCCGGCGCTTCCGTCCCTTTGGCACAGGATGCAGCGGCAGCTCATTCCCACGACGCCAACGGATTGATGGCAGCGGCGGTTTGATGGCAGCGGCTGGTGACGTCAGCAGTAACTTGATGGCAGCAGCGACTTGACGGCAGCAGCGGCTTGATGGCAGCAGCGGGTTGATAGCCGCAGCGACTTGTTAGCAACGACGGAGTTATATAGCAGCAGCGACGGAATGGCAGCAGCGGAGCGACGACAGCAGCAGCGGCGGGATGGTAGCAGCGGAGCGATGATAGCAAAGTGATGGCAGCGAAGTAATTACCGCAGCAACGGATGATAGCACGGTTTATAGCACAACGGTTTTAAGTTTACCGGTTTTTTCACTATGCGGCACTTTAAACAGGTTTTTAAAACTGTAACACAATTTTTTTTTTTAACTGTAATGCAATTATTAGATATTATTACTTTTTTAGGGCAAATCATTTGAGCTTTTATTTGCGCCCACCACTGTACCGCATGAAAAATTCACCTTGCACTGTACCACCTTTTCTTCTTATTATTTTTTTTTTCTGGTTTGGGTATTAGGTGAAATTGTCACACGAACATTTAGCAACACACACTATGTATTTACATTACTGTATGTATATATGTATGTGCACGCACTCCACTTTTCAAATATGTATGTATGTATATAATTATTATTTTACTGTGTTTAACACTTTTCACATATGTATGTATGTATCTAAGTATTAAATGCTTTTCACTCCACTTTTTATTTTTATTCTCACTTTAGTTTTGTGTTTTATGATTATTTTTCGTTTTTTATGTTTCAGGTATCACTGTCTTGACCACTTTTAGTATATGTACCAATATGTATGTATATTTTTCTTTTGGTATCTTTTTTATTTCTTTATATATGTACTTGTATATTTGTTTTAGGTATTGTTTTTTCTTTTTTATGTTTAATTTATTTTCACTTCCCTTTTTACGAAGGGCCGAAAACGAACGAACTGACAGGCAAATTAGCACGAAATTAGTTGATTTACGAAAACGAAAGAAATGAAATGTATACAATTCAATATTTACAAATTCAATTTCATAAGTTCTTATAATAATTTTACATTTCATTTTCTTTTTAAATTTAGATTTAGATTTACAAAAGATGTCGCTTGGCGCAACAATGCTCGACAGAATCTTATATGCGATGTTGAGGAGGCTAATCCCACGGTAGTTGGCGCAGAATTTTGGGTCTCCCTTTTTATGGATTGGGCATAGAACACTTAAATTCCAATCGTTTTTCATACTTTCGACCGACGATATTTTGCAAAGAAGCTGATGCATGCACCTTATCAGCTCTTCGCCGCCGTGTTTGAATAGCTCGGCCGGCAATCCATCGGCCCCTGCCGCTTTGTTGTTTTTCAGGCGGGCAATTGCTATTCGCACTTCTTCATGGTCGGGCAATGGAACGTCTGCTACATCGTCATCGATCGGGCTGCTCTATCACTTAGTCCAAATCTTTGGGCAGCTAAAGCAGTGTGTTCTAATACTAGTGTGGTTTGTTTGGTTTTAGAGCATGGAAGAGAAAATTCATCATCAGCATCGTTTTTGGAAGAATCCATGTGCGACGCACCTACATTGTTGTCGTCTGTATGAGAGTCTGGCTGATCTGAATGGTCACGTGTTCTAGCTGATACTTTTCTGGTAAGTGTTGATGTTGAATGACGTTTTGAAAGCTTTTCTTTACGTTCATTTTTCTTTGTGATATTTTTTATTTCAGGTAGATCAACACTTCCAATGCGACCAATTCTTCTGGTTCTCTGGTCCAAGAGAAATGGTTGTTCATTGATAGGAACTTTCTTTTCCTTTGGACAAGTGCAAGAAGAAAAATAAATGCATTTACAAGCAGCGATGTCAAATAATTTTCCGGCAGAAGAGACAAAGTCGTCTCTTTTAGAGCTAAAACATATTGGGTTCCTTAAAAACATTGTTTAAGAGTCATAAATTTTTTATGGCATGTGGTGAGCATTTGTACAACTCTAGTGTGTGAAACTATTGGAATAGATGACTTTTTGAAAGTATTTTCAACCTTTTTGCAACTATTTCTGTAACCTCTTTCCTCCTAGGTTCATAGTTGTCGCCTCGGAGTCGCCCTGTACGAAATCTTTCAAACTGATAACACAAAAGAACATCCTGCTAAGTAGGTAACTGGGACTCAGAGAGATAGTACGGATATATGCCAAACACAGGACATTTTGTCTAAATTTAAATTTAGATACAGACATTTTGAGTTCTGTGTTCTATTGAGAGAATATAAGTGATAGCACTCGGCGAAATCACCGACAAGAGTGAAGGAACTCGATGAAAAAATATTTGTGTGGAGACCTATCTGAACGTATCCTTTGACGTAGGTGAATGAATGTGAGTGATAGTACTCGGCGAAATCAACGTCAAGAAGTGTGGCCACAAGCCGATTTTCACCTTGCGCTGCGGCGCGCCGCATTTTCACTCGTATCTCGGGAACGGTTCGTCGAACGGCCTTTTCGGTAGCAAATGACGTGACAAATAACTTTTGTTTTATACATTTTGCCATGAGATGCATATTTCAGGCGCTAAGTAGACAATTTCACGATTTTAGGCGAATTTCCGGAATTTCAAGGCCGGAGTTGGGGTTGAAGATGCAATCCGATCTCAAAACAAAAAGTTGCATTGGAATCAGGAAGTACTAAGGCAACTTTTCCGCACTACTAGAAATCCCGAATCGAAAAAAGTCCGGAATCGACCCACCCTAGCGTCACAGTAAGTGAGAACCGGTTCATCATGTGCAGTTCACTAGAAAGACTGTCGATTAGACTTCAGTTGGAAATGATGGAGCCATGTTTCTATTTTCACACACCGACGCAAAAATTCGGTTTTATTACGATTAAGGAGCACTCAAACACTTCGCAGGATCAGTTATTCGTTGTTTTTGTTGGATTATGAACTTGCAAGGCACCCACTTTCGCCTTTTTAAGCTTAGCATATATCTTTTCATCGGTGGATTTCTCAGAGCCCAAATTCAAAAGCAATACTTTATTAACACACGAAATGCTTTATGATCCATTTTTTTGTTAACTAACATAAGTTGCTTTACAAAAATGATATATCTCATTAACTAATAGTTATAATCCAACTAACAGAAATCATTTAGATGGTAGTAGTAGTATTTTCTCTGAATCAGCCACAGTGAAGCGTGGACGGGTCCTCTACTTGAATGTAAAAATTTCAGAAAACAAAGCGATATGGTCCAAGTTTTAAGAATCTTTTGAGAACTTCTTCTACAGTGATTTCAATATCATGTTGCGTGTGTAACAACGCCAGACCAATCAACCTATCTTGAAGCATGTTCATCCTCACCACGTTTTCATGCGGCGAAGTATCGAAAAAGAGTATTCAGAGCTCGTTTTCGTCACAGGAAGTTTGCAGAATATGCGAAAAAAACCAAGATGGGGTAAAGGTCTACATCACAGTTCTTTAACGTTTCCAATGCAATAGTCAGTAATTTGTTGTCTTTTGACTTTTTCCTTATTTTTCCTGTTACTAATTTTTCTATGTCAGAAAACTTGGTGGATACACCCCGGAAAAAGTATCAAACGAACATATCACAGATGGAGCTGAGAGCAGCATATATTTTAAGTTCTCTATCAAGCCGCTTCACTTCAAATATACCACTTTCAGTTATGGATCTAATTGGATTTATTAACAATTGAATCTGCAAAGTTGGCTATATTTTCCCATTAACTGCCAATATTTCATTGAAAAAGTACAAATTAAAATGTATTCAATTGCACCAGTATTCATAAATATGCAGAAAATGATTTCATATGAATACATATGGTATGTTTGCATATAAATTATTGCCGGTTACATTGAAACGACAAAAAAAATTTATTTTTTTGGTCAAAAATGACCTTTATTGACAAAACGTTCTCTTAAGATTAAATACATTTTTAATTTATCCCTTATTTATAACTTAAAAATTACTTATGCTAGCACTATTGACTTACTTGTGTCGCGTAATTCTGCGTATGCCGGATGTTGATTTGCAATTGCTGCAATGCTTGCATTACTGTTGGTCGGCCTGGCTGTAGTTTACACTGCGCGTGCCGGATGTTATTTGGTTGATTGCTTAACCAGCATTATTCTGCTTATGGCAGTTAACTTTAGTGTTGCTAACTCCTCCGCCGTCAAAACCGAACGTCCTCGTTTGTTCAAACTATTAGGGTTATTGGCACTTGTGACGTGGGAGTTTCCGATGTGTCTTCTTTGTTATTGGCCACATTCACGTTTACATTGTAGCTCGATGGTTCTATTAGTTTTGTCTTGCAATTCTTCCCGTTATGATTGGTGCAGTGCCTATTGTTGCTAGACTGATCAGGCAAATAACTACTAATGAAAAATTTGTTATTAGAGCTGCTGTGTGGGTTGTCTGCAGTGTTTGTAAATGATTGGTGTTATTTATGTGGAGTTCCTTCATCATCTCAAGGCTGAGAATTTCTTTCTCTTTGTTCGATGGGATATTTGACTGTAGGATTGCGGGTAATGGTTTGCTAGTTAGTGTTTCGTTAAAGGAGTGTTTTTGGTTGTCGATTAAAACTGTGGAATTGCGATATTGAACGGCGTATGATCCCACAAGATTTATTTTCTGATTATCAATTTGAATTGTGCCATTATACTGGTTTAATAATATGATGCCAGGGAAGATGTTTTCTATCGATGGGATGTGCTGGTTATTTATTTGAGTGCATTCTGCTGGTTCGCTTCTGAGTAATTGCGGGACACAAGTAGTGTTACTAATATCTATCATATTCTTATAGTTACAAATTCTTATATGATTATTTTCATTACATTTTGTTTTTATTCCAAATACCTTATGTTTACTACATGTTACGATATCCTCATAGGGAATTTTATTAATATATCTATTTTTCTTTATGGGTTTGATTACAATTGAATCGCAAATTTCTTCGTTTATTAATGGTATTCCTATCATATAAAATAACATTGTTTCATTTGAGGCTACTTTTATATTCGCAAATTCTAGCGATTCTTCTACATTATTTAATGTGAAGTTATTTTTTATAAAAATGGATTTTGCTAATGCTAGTTCTTCATTTGATAAAATATACGAATTGACGATTCCGGCTTTGGCCCAATGAATCGCATAATCAATATTAATAATTTCTTCTTTTACAATCTTTAATTTATATTTTAGTTCTATAGCAAAATTGCGTTGTACATCTTCATTAGATTGTACCGTTTTTAAAATCTTATTTGATACTCTCGTAATATTATTTATCCTATCAAAAATTATTTTATTTATTACTACTTGATTATTATTATTGTTTATTATATTATTTATTTGATTATCTAAAATTACTAAATCGTCATGATCGGGATTTCCCGCGATCCATTTCCAGACTTTTCCTATTGTATCTATGGATTTTTTAAATCTTTTGGGTCGTAGTCTATTTAGGTAAGTTTGGGTAAGGGTTAATTCATTTATCAAGATGGGTAGAAAGGGATTTTCTGATGTTATCTTGGTTTTAATAGTGTTGTCCATTTCGTCGAGTGTCATTTGAAATGCGTCTAGGTCTACTTTATGTATTATTCGGTATGTTCCTGTTTGTATTCTTGTCAATCCTGTATCAAATGTTGCTAATTGTGAATTTGTATAGTCTATTGTTTGGTCCGTAATGACCGGGTTTATTTTATTATTAAGAATATTATGGACTACATTAGGTACACTTGCCTCTATTGCTAAAGTTACCATGTTTTTTATCATGTTCGCCAATTCTGGCGGAATTGTGTTATTAGGGCCTGACGGTGCTGTTGATGCCGCAGGAGGACTAATCCCAAGTACGGGGGGTCTAATTAGATTGTTTGGATTTGCCATTTTTAAATTCTATTATTATTTTTCTTTCAAAAAATTTTTATACCACTATTTTAGTTTGAATATTTATATTTTTTGTTATCCCTTCTAGAAAGGGGGCTTTTTTACCCTGGAGGGTCCGGTCAACTCCTGAGTTGGCTACGGAATCGCAGAGTTAAGCAATATTATTTTCAGTTTAGTTTATGTTATTGGCTGTACAAGCCGTATTTTATTTTTTGGTTATTTATATTTACTTACACTATGGCTTCACTTAATAATTTATTTATTATTAATAACAAAAAATTTTTCTAAACTTTTTTCACAATTTTTCCTCTCTGGTCTTATTATTAATTATATATCTTATGCTACTTACACTATATACAGCTTCATGATGATCCTCGAAACCGATGAGTGTGTATTTGTCCTGTTCCGTGTTTGTACTGGGGTACACTTTCTCACACTGTTTTTGTTTTTGTAGGCTTTTTGCTGCTGTTCCTTGTCGGTGTCGCTGGAGCGTCCAGGAAGAATTTTCCTATCCTTTTCACGCTCTTTATGTGTTGGTTACTTTTTATCCTTTAATCCGCTCGGCCTGTGAGACCACTTGTCACCAGTTAAAGGCTAACCTTGTCTTTTTCGCGGCGTTTTTTTTTTTAACGGCACTTTTAACTTTCGCGAACCGAACAAGCTTTCTTCTTTAGCTCGGGCGCCAATTATTGCCGGTTACATTGAAACGACAAAAAAAAATTATTTTTTTGGTCAAAAATGACCTTTATTGACAAAACGTTCTCTTAAGACTAACTACATTTTTAATTTATCCCTTATTTATAACTTAAAAATAACTTATGCTAGCACTATTGACTTACTTGTGTCGCGTAATTCTGCGTATGCCGGATGTTGATTTGCAATTGCTGCAATGCTTGCATTACTGTTGGTCGGCCTGGCTGTAGTTTACACTGCGCGTGCCGGATGTTATTTGGTTGATTGCTTAACCAGCATTATTCTGCTTATGGCAGTTAACTTTAGTGTTGCTAACTTATAGTATATGGTTATACATACATACATGCAGATAACGCATGTATATAATAGAGAAGGTTCCCGGCGTTGCTAATTTTACGTTATTTCATTTTTCGATTGGGTACTGTTTTGGATCTTAATACATTACAATAGTAATAAATGTACATACATAAATCGTATATTTTATCATTTAAAACTTATATATACATGTATCATAATCCTATACTTATACATACGCTTTCGCAAATTCAAATCATATTATTACATATTAGTAATAACATTTGTACGCTGCTCATATGGTATGTACGTACATACGGGTGCAACCGAACACTTTATACTCTTGCAACTTGCAAGAATCAAAGCCAGATGATTAAATACTTTAAGGTGTAAATAAATTTAATCTGGAATTTATAATTGTGTTAAATTTGAATTAAGCGTGGTTGTTCGAAAATTCACAAAGTGGCATAAGAATGTATGAAAAATGCCACGAACTAAATTTTGTCGAAATCGGTTGGTCGGGTTCCGCGATATAGCATTTCACCACGCCCATCGTCCAATTTCACACAAGCAATAACGCTCCCTTTTACCATCTCCGTGGTAAAATTTAATGTCTTTGACGTTATTATTTATTGATTTTCGCGCTTTTAAGGTATAAACAAATTTAATCTGGAATTTAAAATTGTGTTAAATTTGAAGTAGGCGTGGTTGTTGTTCGAAAATTCACAAAATAGCATAAGAATCAGGGTTGGGCATAGTGCACTAAACAATAAATGCAATAAGGTTTCACTAGCACTACTTCTTCAGTGGTAGTTAAACAGCAAAATCAACTATCACTGAAAATTTAGTGATAGTGAAAAAAAAAATGCACTATCACTAAAGGTTTAGAGATAGTGAAAAACAAATGGCACTACCACTAAACCTTTAGTGACAGTGAAAAACACATTGCACTACCACTAAATATTTAGTGATAGTGAAAACCTTTAGTGATAATAAACATTTTTCAGTAACATAACACTGTTTCTTCAAGAATAAAAATAAGATTATCTATGTATATGTATAAGCTGCAGCAGTATGAGGCAATGTATTCAAAATAAACCATATATTTGAGTAGAGACTTCTAATTAGGCCGCACCAAAATTAGGAAAACATAATTCATTTTTTATTTGCTTTTTTTAATATCAACATTTCAAAATTACGGTCGGGATTTTGCCTTATCGATGGATTGACAATTCCAGCAAAGGAAAAAAGTCTTTCCACTGGCGCAGAGGTACAATCTTTTATAAAAGTGTACAGCTGTTGGCGTATGCCTATGATATTGATATCATCGGCCTCAACACCCGCGCCGTTAATTCTGTTTTCTTCAGACTTAACAAGGAAGCAACGCAAATAGGTCTTGCAGTGAAAGAGGACAAGACGAAATATCTCCTGTCATCAAACAAACAGTCGTCGAACTCGCGACTTGGTTCCCACGTCACTGTTGACAGTCATAACTTTGAAGTTGTAGATAATTTCGTCTATCTGGGAACCAGCGTAAACACCACCAACAATGTCAGCCTAGAAATCCAACGCAGGATAACTCTTGCCAACAGGTGCTACTTCGGACTAAGTAGGCAATTGAGAAGCAAAGTCCTCTCTCGACGAACAAAAAACCAAACTCTAAAAGTCGCTCATAATTCCCGTCCTGCTATACGGTGCAGAGGCTTGGACGGTGACAACAACCGACGAGTCTACCTTAAGAGTTTTCGAGAGAAAGTGAATAAAGTAGTACACAAAAGGGTCTTATTTAAAAAAAAGTCAAGTTTGTTTGCTTTTTTACAATATCATTTAATAAACGAAATAATAAATGATTAAGTAAATTAAATTAAATGTTGACGAGTAGGGCGGCGAGAATCAAAATCCAACTTGCCGGCGTTCGAATTGATGTAGATCGTGGTCGAGTTGTTGTTGCGAAAGACGAATATTTGAAAAAGGGGTCAGCGCACAGGAACCGAGTTGTTGCGACGTTTCTTTTTGAAAATTTAAGCGAGTGTGTTGTAGCGCGAGATCGGTGACGAAAAACGTATGTTAATGTGCGAACTGTAAGTTGTTCTGGTGTTGTGTGGTGATGTGGGTTTGCCCTTAAGGTGTGCCACTTTTCCCCGGTTAGGGTGGGCGAAGATTAACTCATTTAAACATCCTGGATCCCCTAGGCGAATATTTTGCCTAGTATTATACGTATATGCCGTAACGTGTATTTCGACTTACTGTTGATGGTGTAGCCGAAGGCGCAGAATACTTGCTGCAAATGTTAAAAACTGCTTTGGTTCTAAACATTTTACTATAAGAACCGTTTGTGGTTGATTCTTTTATAGATTTATTATTTATAATTTTTATTTGAATTTTCCTTACATCGGTTTATCGGCAATCGTTTTCAATTTTTTTTTAACATGAAATATTGCGACGCTATGTCTGACTCAGATATGGCCACAGTGCGAGCTTCTCAGCTTTTAGGTTTGAGCTGGGGAATTAGAGGGAACTTGCGAGAGAGTGGCCGGTAATTGCGAACGGCTTCATTTAGAATTATAATTTTTCAAGTGGGATGTTCAAGTTGTGCAACAGATTGCCACCAACTACCCCTAGGAGGAACGCTTATGTAGTGCGATAAGAGCTACCTGTGCTTTTGGTAAGTCTAGGTGCGTCACAGTATCGCATTGGGAATTTGGTGATCCCTTAATGTTAATTTTGAGTTTTCCCCTATTGTATTATAGGTTTCGATTTTTCGACTTTTTGGAAAATTTTGTATATGTAATATTTAAGTGCGTATGCACTAATTTGACAAGTAGTAGTGCGCCACCGCTCTAGAATTTGTTCAGATTTTTTTTTTGTTTTTCCATTATTGGCGAAAGCCATCCTGCGGGGTCGAAGAGTTACGAACATATATTTGTGTTTTTATATGAGGTTGTCAGAGGGAATCTGACCTTGTTTTTTCTACCTTTATGTGGGGTATTACAAAATTGTGGCTCTAGTGGTTGTCGTACGACGTACCGGCCATTATTTGATCGAGTAGTTGTGGCTTTAGAGAAGTCTTCACAATACTGATCTTCTGGAGTTTTGTTTGTTACAGGGGGAAGTTTCCCTAACATACGAAATTTCCTTAATTGTGAATTAAGGTATCTGTTTGTATTATACTCAACTTTAGTTGGCATTGTGGTAACTAGTTCTGTAACTAGTCCACTTTGTATTTCGCTGGGTAGCGTTTGAACTTTTTGAGCCTTTGAGCAACATGGTGTCTCTTGGCTGTTTTTAGAATTTTGTTTTTCGGGATTTGCGTTTGCAATTAAACCCGTGGTTCTCGATTTATAAGCCCTTTTATATGTGCTGTAATGAAGCATTGAGTGATGTCTTTTGTGACAATATATGCAATTGAATTTGCTTTTGCAATTTTTATATGTGTGCGCATGTGACAAGCAATTTGTGCATAATTTTTTTGATCTCACGAAATTGTTTCTTTCATTAATTTTTAGTTTTTTAAACTTCTCGCAAGATATCAGTTTATGCCCTCTTGTGCATAGTTTGCATGACGTTTGGTTTCTTTGTTCTGATGTGAACGTTTGTGTTTTGTAAAAGCTTTTATTTAAATTTTTGTTGCTTCTAGCTTGGGGTCTATTTAAGCTTCTATTTTGGTTGTGTTTAATGTTCTTATTTTTGATTATATTTTCTTCTAACCTTTCCGCAATTTCATATGGGTGGTGAGAAAATCTTTCATTTGTTGCCACGTTGGGCACTTTTTTCGTGATGAGAGCGATTGCTCCCATAGAAGTAACGACTTTTCTGGTAATGCGGCGATGCAAATGTTTACCAGAATTGGGTCCCAGCTGTGTGTGGGAATATTTAGTGTCGATAGAATCGACAAACAATTTGAAACAGTGGATTCTAGCTTAATGAATTCTACACTTGTTCCTTCTTAATTTTTGGCAAGTTCATTAGTGTCGTTACTTGTTCATCGACCAATATTCTATTGTTTTCGTATCTCGCTTTTAGAGCTTCCCAAGCCAAATTGAAATTATCGTTATTTAGAGGGAACTGTTTTACTATTTCGCCTGCTTGACCTTTTGTTTTATATCGGAGGTGATACAGTTTTTGTGCCTTTGATAGTTGTGGATGGTTGATGTAAACGGCTGTGAACATGTCCCGGAAGGACGGCCATTCTTCATAACCTCCGTAAAACGTTTCTGTATCACATGCAGGCACCTCGAGTTGGATGCCTGAACTTGCCTCTTGATTGTCTATTTATGGCAGCTCTACTCTACTGTGGGGAGTAGGTGCAATTGCTTTAATGAGCTTTAATTGATCGGAGATCATAGCTTTCGTTTCTTCATATTGGTCGAAGCAGTTTTCGTAAATATCGTTAGCCGAGGATTTGAAATTATGTGTATCTGAATCGTCAGAATCTAGAATGGCGTCATGAGCCGCTTGGAAGCGAGTCCAAAACTTTGTAAGATTTTGATTTTTGATTTTTAATAACGATTCAGAGTTTTCGTGAATCGGTGAAGCGGCAAATCTAGTGCAGTATCTTAATAAACTGAAGCTCCTGCAGGTGTATTTTGATTTTTTGCGTTGTTAACCATTTTGGTTTTATTTTAAATTTTTATCTGTAAATAATTATTATTAATTTCTTCTCTCAGTGGAACTGATTTGAATAAGGAAATTGAAATGAATCTTTTTTAGGTAAATGTTATTATTTTCAGTTTAGGTTGCTAACAAACGAACGAATATGTTATTTCGTGTTAATATTAATTATTTTAATTTATAAAAAACTTTTTACGTCCTTATGTTAGTATTTAGGTACACCCTAATACTTGGACTTGTATGTATGTATGTATGTGCTTATTAAGGTACTTATGTTTTGTGCGATTGAGAGCTCGCTGAGGAGATCAATGCGCTATTTACATAAGTATGCACGAATTGTTTGTGTTTTTATGATTATTCTTAAGCAATTAGAGAGATCAATTCGCTTTTGTATGCAAACCTGCTTGTTTTTGTTTGCCAAAGAACAAGGGGTATTGCCGAATAGCTGCCAATATGGACTTTGAATAAGTGTTTGTACTAATATGTGTCACTTGCAGATTCTTTGCCGTATGTTTGTATATACATAAGTTATTATATTTTTTTTTGAAAAAGTGAGAGCGAGATTTAAAACGGAATGTAAATAGTCATTATGTATGTCTATTAAAATTTAGTATAGACAGGTAAGAAGATTTGCATATATATATTGTATTTTTGTTGATAATAAATCAATATTTGTCCTTTTTGTAATTTACATTTGTTACACATATGTTCATAGCCGCATCGGGTATTACACTTATATACTATAAAGCGTATATGTATAACAAGGTAAATTGTTATGCATATATGTATGTATGGATGTTTGAGTTTTTTTTTTTTTTGTTTTGTTTTCTGTGCTATTTTATATTTATCTTTGCCCGTATACAACTCTGGTTACTGCTTTGTAAGCAGAAGAGGTTTGAGGGAAATTTTCGCAAGTAACTGCTTGATTTCCTTATTTTTTGTGTTTTTTTTTGTTTAGTAAATGTGTTTAAATACACGAAGGTACGAGTAAATTATTACATAGGCAACCAATTAATGTTATTTTTTTTTTCGCATATGTACATGTATATATTAATATATACGTTGTACCGAACTGTGATCGGTTTTTCCCGCAAAATAAACTGAAAAGTGGAGCAGTTTGGTAAACGTTTTTCCGCTGTTAAAACGGATTTTATAATAGCATGTAAATCGTATTTTCACATCCATATACTATACATGTGCTTTAAAATACATTTAATGAAATGAAATAAATACGCTCACTTCGTTTTTCCTCAAGGGGGCGTTTTATGCGCTGTAGGTGTTTACAAGCCTGGACGTTTTGTTCCAATTCCTTTTCCACTCCTGAAGTCAGCTGGATACCAGAACAGCTTATAATTTTTGTTGTTTAATAAACTGCTTCAGTTTTTCGCGCCCGCTTCTTTGTTTGAACTTTGTTTTTATATATGTTTTGTTATAAGTTTTCGCGCCCGATTGTCCGTGTGTGGTTTTTATTGTTTTTTGTTTGTTGCCATTGTTTATTATGTTTTGTTTTAAATTGGCGCACAGTGTTTTTGTTCTAATATATGTATGTATATTTATATTTTTGTAAATATGTTTGTAGTTTTAAGTATATTTGTCCTTGTTTGATTAGGTTCTTAGCTTTCTTTTATGTTTCTGTTAGTTTCTACACTTTGTGTCAGTGCACTTTTTTACCGAACTTGGTTTTGTTTTTTTTTTTTGTTTTGTGTGTCACTGCACTTTGTTTTATTTGGGTCACTGCATTATATTATGTTTCCGCACTTTATTTTGGTGTATCTTTGTTTGTTTTATATATATATATATTTTTTTTTTTTTCGCCACTGCACTGGATATTGTTTTATTTCACCATCGTTATCGCACTTCGTTTGGTTTTTGTCACCAAATCCACTTATTATTGTTATTAGACCAATTTATGTTAATTATTATTGTTTTTAGTTTGACTGTGACAAGCCATAGGTGCCTTTCGTTAAGGCTCCAAGGACCATGAATAAAGTAGTACACAAAAAGGTCTTATTTAAAAAAAAGTCAAGTTTGTTTGCTTTTTTACAATATCATTTAATAAACGAAATAATAAATGATTAAGTAAATTAAATTAAATGTTGACGAGTAGGGCGGCGAGAATCAAAATCCAACTTGCCGGCGTTCGAATTGATGCAGATCGTGGTCGAGTTGTTGTTGCGAAAAACGAATATTTGGAAAAGGGGTCAGCGCACAGGAACCGAGTTGTTGCGACGTTTCTTTTTGAAAATTTAAGCGAGTGTGTTGTAGCGCGAGATCGGTGACGAAAAACGTATGTTAATGTGCGAACTGTATGTAACGAAGTGAGGCTGCCTTCCCGTTGCCCTTCCTTTTTGTGTAGTGGGTACTGGTGTGGTGAGTTGTTCTGGTGTTGTGTGGTGATGTGTGTTTGCCCTTAAAGTGTGCCAGTTTTCCCCGGTTAGGGTGGGCGAGGATTAACTCATTTAAACAGAAAGGTTCTGCGAAAGATTTATGGTCCTTTGCGCATTGGCCACGGCGAATATCGCATTCGATGGAACGATGAGCTGTACGAGATATACGACGACATTGACATAGTTCAGCGAATTAAAAGACAGCGGCTACGCTGGCTAGGTCATGTTGTCCGGATGGATGAAAACACTCCAGCTCTGAAAGTATTCAACACAGTACCCACCGCGGGAAGAAAAGGAAGAGGAAGACCTCCACTCCGTTGGAAGTACCATATAAAGAAGGACCTGGCTTCGTTTGGAATATCTAATTGGCGCCACGTAGCGAAGAGAGTAAACGAGTGGCGCGCTGTTGTTGACTCGGCTATAATCGCGTAAGTGGTGCCTACGCCGGTAAAGAAGAAGAAGAAGCAGATACAATGGCTTTAAAGTCTCTGAAAATGTTTGCACAAACTGCCGAAAATAAAAAGCTAACCCTATAAATTGCCTCAGTTGCGTTACAGATTTTGGAGGCGGCAAATTTGTCAACGCTTGAATTTTGCGTCGATTAGGACGATTTGTCCATTGCTTACTTCAAATCCTAAATATTCTAAACTAGTTTTAAGGAAGGAACATTTCATTACATTGAACGAAAACCCAGCCCTACTCAAGGTTTCTAACACAATCTGCAAACGGTGTAAAGCTTCATCCTTAATTTAGGCCACAATTAAAACATCATCGATATACACGATAGCGTAAGTGTATGCAAGATTACCTAATGCTTTAATTGTAGCGCGCTGAAATACAGACGGAGCATTTTTTAAACCAAATGTCATAGTCAAAAATTCATATTGACCTTCAGGCGTGACAAAAGCGGTACGCTCAATTGAATCTGGATGTACCGGTATTTGATAGAACCCGCTAGCCAAGACATCTAGCAATCTGGTCAGAAATTAGAGGCAATGGGAACTTGTCTGCGATTGTGTGCTCATTCAAAGCACGGTAATCCCCACAAAGTCGATATGGTCGGCGCTGCACTGTCTTTTGTGGATCTATTAACCTTATTTCCAAATGCCCTGCTGTTACACGAGTCTGTTGTATTCCCCCAATAAACCAATCAGAATAGCGTTTCAGAATGTTTTTAAGGCCCTCTTATCAGAGATACTCAGGTCGCCATCGGAATCTACAAGCTTTTCATAATCTGTAAAAGTTACCACATCAACTCTTCTACTTTTGTAAATATTGAATTTTTCGGCGTCTATTATTATACTAAAGCTCTGTCTTAATATTTCACGACCAATCGAAACATCCTATGCTAAATATTTATCCATTACAACGTGCAATAACATCTCAAAACAATACTGTTCAATGATCATATTGGAAGGAATTTGTAAAGAACTAAATATGGAGTCGTTGCCTATTAGGGTGGGTCGATTCCGGACTTTTTTCGATTCGCGATTTCTAATAGTGCGGAAAAGTTGCCTTAATACTTCCTGATTCCAATGCAACTTTTTGTTTTGAGATCGGATTGCATCTTCAACCCCAACTCCGGCCTTGAAATTTCGGAAATTCGCCTAAAATCGTGAAACTGTCTACCTAGCGCCTGAAATACGCATCTCATGGCAAAATGTTTAGAACAAAAGTTATTTGTCACGTCATTTACTACAGAAATGTTTCCGAGATACGAGCGAAAAGGAAGCGGCGACATTTTGCCATGAAATACGTATTTCAGGCGCTAAGTATACGATTTTAGGTAAATTTCCGAAATTTCAAGGCCGGAGTTGGGGTTGAAGACGCAATACGATCTCAAAACAAAAGTTGCATTGGAATCAAGAAGTACTCAGGCAACTTTTCCGCACTATTAGAAATCCCGAATCGAAAAGAGTCCGGAATCGACCCACCCTATTACCTATTCCACTTAGTTTTACAATATTGTTAAATCGTTTTCCTTTAAATTTGTCCGCAAAACTTTCCTTCACCAAGGAACACTCAGCTCCAGAGTCAAAGCAAAATGGAACGGACTCACCTGATAAATTAATTATATCCTTTGGCGGAGCTACAGCACAAATATCCACACGCTTTTCACAATTCTGCTCATTCCCGCTGGTCCGGATTTTAGGACATGAAGTAGCGAAGTGCCCCATTTCGCTGCACTTGAAGCATCGTATATTGGATCGATCTTTCACACCATTGCTGCTCCACTTGTGAGTGTATCCTTTTGCGTTATTTCCCCTTTGCCGGCATTCTGCAATTTTATGGCCAATCTTTCCGCATTGGTGACATCTAATTTGGAATATGGATTTCTTCCGCTCTGGGCCAGTTGCATCGTCCTCCATATTTTGCTTCTTAATATACCCATCGCAACAAACTGTTATCGATTTGCGCCATATGTGCAAACGATGCCGACACTGCGATTTCCTCCAAGTTCTTATTTTTCCACTTGGATATGAGTGATGTAACAATTCGGCTATCATATTCTGCAAACCCTTCTCCATATTTAGGTGGACCATTCACAACGTTCAAAGAAATATCTGTTGTTGTCTCGACTCCCGCGAAGCGTTGAATAAATAACTCTTTAAATTGAGTCCAGGTTATGCCTGCGAAGCATATTTGTGATAACCATTGAGATGCGCTGCCGTCTAGCGCCTTACTCAACGCCATCACAAGTCTGCCGCCTTCGAGTGTATTTTCCTCAAAAATAAGGTCCACCGTTGTACACCATGCATCCGCTCCAGCGCAATCGGGATTGAATTTTGGCAAAGTAACATGGACAGGTCTTGCGTCTGTTACTGGTCTTGATATCTGCATGGACTTGATTATGTCCATTAGATTCCGGTTCTGTACTTCCAACGATGCGAGGATTTGGCACGATTCTTGGCTTGCCGATCCCACTTCTGATGTAGGAGATTTGCTTTTGGATGTCTCCATACCACTTTTTTACACACTTTTTCACTCCACACTTTACAGGTTTACACTTTATACTTCACTTTTTATTTTACGAGCACAGCAAGTTCTGCTCTAATCAAGATCACTTCTTGAACTGACTCTGCGAGGACATTGCGGTTAATTATATACGCACCCCTTTATTGCTCTACAAGTACCTTACGGTTCCTGAGTTTCTTTACTCTGTTCGCAGAATACGATCAGACCTCACTCAGTAACAGTTTCTCTAATCCTGTTACTATGCTTATTTGCGCATTTACATTCTGTGGTACCGTATTATATGCGCCAAAGGACTACTAAATGTACTTCAAACAGTACATTTTTTAACAACATGTAACTTGATCTGTCCTTATGAGTCTCGCCTTTTCAGAACTTGTTAGGGCAGTGGCCTCTTCTTTCGAAATGTCTATTTTATCTATTACTTTTTTAATATGACCAACAGCTCCGGCCATTTTGTCTCTGCAGCTGATATTGTTATGAAGAATATTGGCAATCCAAACTGACGGATCATGGCTAAAACTTTTTTCTTTTCAGCTTCCCAATGTGCAGGTGAGGATCGAAGTTCTTTGAGGACATGATAGCCGTCATCATGCTCGACAAAGTTGCTGACAAAGTTTGCATCCCTCACATTTGCAGCAGTTATATTTCTTGATCCAGCCTTTTTTCTCAGGCAAATAGAAATAGCATTTTTGATGCGCTCCAACTCCTAGAATTTATAAATATACAGAAGGTCGTCCACACAAGCGCAACGTCGATCGTAGCGTCGTATTTCAGATCGCGCAATTTTGCTATAAGTTGCCGTGGGTATCCTCTTCTTTCCGCAATAAATTGTTGGATACGACAACTCCTGAGCATCATCCTCGGTTGTAACATCTCTTGGGCATCTTCCTTTGCCCTGGTGCCATTGCAACTCGTTCAATTGAACTTTTAAGGGGTTCATTGTCCATCAAAGTTTCCTGGCCACCTGGATTTAATTCCTCTTCCATATCCTGTACATTTTCCTGTCGGGTATTAAGAAGGTCTCTTACTGCTACCTCATCTGCAGGATCTACAATAAATGGCACAGTGTCTTTGTTTCCCGCATTTCCGAGCCAATCACTTGACATTTGAATGTTGTGCTTGACGTAGAACTCTGTACCCAACAGATAATTCAGTGCCTTCAATATTTTTGCTGGTCGCACTCTCCGTCATAAAATTTTGCTTAAATTCCAAGAGACGTTTCAGGTGCACTTGAATAATATGGCTGTTGTCAAATCTTCGTGGTGGCATGGTGACTGTCTCTACAACAGAAATCGGGATATTTACTACTGCTCCACGAATAGCACATTGTCGTTCATATCCTAAGGATGTGATGCGCATAAATGGAATTCTCGGTGATATTAGCCTTTCCTCCAGGCACGTCGAATCTTGAAGACATTCCGGAATATCAGGAAAATCCAATGCTTCTAGGAGGCAGATATTTGGTATTTTCCCTTGTTTGACAATACAATAGCAGGTGCTGCAATAATTATATTTTTGGTCCGAAGATGGAAATTTCGATGACAAATAAAAGACTTTTCTAGCATCTTCCGAGTGTGTGAACTTTGCTATGGTCTGACGTTTCTCTAGCTTTTTTACGTGGTGAGGGAACCAAGTGCCCCCAAAACACACGCATATTTCAGTGGGCCCTTTTTTTATTAACAATGCGTATATATCAAAGATATTAGCAGCCCGACGTTGACGTGCTTGTTCTTCTAGCAGTACATCAAGAGAAAGTTTACGACGCCTTCTAATATTCGTCCTGGCTTGCCTTTCACTCTCCAAAGGACGATTTGCGGGATCCGACCTATATAATTGTACTCTTTGCAACATTTATTCCTGCTTGTTTGCAAGTAGTTGCCTGGTTTGCTGGCGCGTCACTCTTCTTTGAGAAGAATTTAAAATTTGTTAACGACGTCTTGTTATTGGATCTTCTCGACGACTTCTCCTCAATGCTGCATCTCGTTGCCTTTCTTCTTCTCTGATTATTGGATTCTGGCGTCGTATAGAACGTTCCATTGTGTCGCGCTCTTGCTCCGCTGCTCTATACTCCGGATTTAAACGTCTATTTAAATGTTCTACGGTGTTGCATTCCTGCTCCTCTGCTCTATACTCCGGATTTAAACATCTATTTAAATGTGCTATGGCTCCGCAGCTCTGTGAAGCGGGTTTTGTCGTCTATTGGAAAGTGCAGAACTGTCCCGATTTCTCTCTTCATTACGGAACTCCAAATTTGAACTGCGTAATTGTGCAATATACTCGTAGTCGGCATTCCTCAGTCGATTTATTTCCAAATTTGGCTATATTGTTGTCGGCTTCGATTCAAAGCATTGCGACGTTTTTGTTCCTGCGACTGCCTAGATACTCTTGGCATTTTAGAAATTAATATAAAATATTTATAACAGTAAAAAATATACAAAAAAATTAAGAGTTAAAAATTAGTAAATAATAAATAAATAGTAATATATTCCAAAAAATAATGGTTATCTTTTAAAAAAGGATTTTTTTCGATAAATTTGAAAGTGTTGTTCAAAGTTTAAGCTGCATGCGTAAACGGAAGTAATACGTTGTGTTTACACCCTATTTATAAATTTTTTTTAGAATCCTATATTTAAAATTTTTCCTATGTTTTACCTGGTTACACCTTCCAACTTTGTTTTCTACCTAGGTTTTCTTTTGTTCCTATCTATCAATTAATAACATATCATAAAAATTAGGGATTCATTTTGTTGAAATATATTGAACAGGCTTATCTTCGCCAATGCTGAGGCAGTACAAAGCATATACATAAACAGATACATACTCAAAATGCATTGTCATGCAAAACAATAGCATTCAACAGACAATAACACAAACATTACTAAGGAAGATGTTTGCATATGAAAACCCATGGGTTCTTAGAATACATTTTAGCAACTGGTTGTAAATGAACGCACATTAAAACAAACCCAAGGTCACACAACATAGGTTTAAACAATGTGATACACAGATATTACCATGCACACATACACATACTTATATAATATTAATAGCGGGATTCTGTAACCAGTCTCTAGTCTCTATTTGAGACATTTTGAGACAAAGTATCAATTTGATACTAGTTACTATTCACTAAACAGTCTCTAGCGTTAGTCTCAAAATATTGAGACCTGGTAGTTAGCTGGTCACAAAACTAAGAAGAACTCTTGCTGCCATTTTCAATGTACTGAATAGAGATCATTATAGATATTAATCGATTGTCGTTTTTTTACACTTTGTAAGCAATTCAAACACGAAAAGGTTAAAAATAAATAAATTTTACATAAATTTCATAAATATTATGTTATTGATAATTATGTTTTTTGACTATGTTATAGAAAAGTTAATATTTGTTATCGACATATTTATTATCATTCAAGTGTAAAAACATCTCTGAATAATGAAATGCAATAGATTTTGAGACTGTCACTTACAGAATAGCAAAATCGTCTCAAGTCTCAAAAATTGTCTCTAACTCAAAATCTCAAATTTAGAGACTTGATACTGTCTCACGTTACAGAATCGCACGGTAAGATAGTTAAAATAGTTCTTATAATTGTATATAAATACGTGAAAACTCGGTATTCGATAAGTTTATAAAGCAGCTATATGATATAATTGTCTGATCTGTAAACATTACTGGGTACTGTATCATTGTCGTAGATATTAATCCATGCGAAGCAATTTTAGTGGAAATATTAAGGCGTTAATTACAATAGAGACATAGAGGTTTTTTATACCTCAGTTATACTTTCTACGTACCCATCGAATATGTTCAGTTCCTACCTACGTTAGCACCAAGGTTTTGTTTTGTACCTGCCTAACAGTTAATAAGGTTTTAAAACAGGATAATTATGTTTAAAAAATTAGTGCTCTATTATTATTAATATATAATAAAATATGCGTCTGGAAAAATTAAGGATTTAATTATTTTATGGCAAATTAAAACAAAATATGTATGCTCCTTATTCTTATGTTACGTATTCTTAACATAATTTTTAGCTTGTCTCAGTTAGTTACATGCCCTTAACCTTACTACTTTTATTGAAAGCCCAAATTGGAGAGTAATTAATATAATAACGGCATTGTTTACAATATAGAAAAAATAATGTAGAATATTAATTAGTTCCGTTATACCTACCAACTATATTACACAGAAAAGTAATTCATGTCAAATTTTGTGATGATATTTAGCCAAAGTTGCCCATATATGAATTTTGATTTTTCAGTTTGCATGGCAGGTTTTGTTATCCGAACTTCAAATATTCTTCAACTATTGTATTGTATCAGAATTTTTTTCGGAGATTATATAATTATTGTAAGCAGTAAGCCATGTCAAATATCGTGAAGATATATCATCAAATATGACAGTTTTCGATACAAGAACTTCATTCCGATCATTCAGTTTGTATGGCAGCTATATGCTATAGTTAACCGCTCTGAACAATTTCTTCCAATTTACATTATTTCTAACAACAATAATTCAGGTCGAATTTAATGAAGATACCACGCCAAATGCGAAAGTTTACCATACAAGTTTACAATACAAGAAAATGACGTTTGCAAATTTTCAAAAAAATATCTTAAAAACTGAGGGACAAGTTCGTATATATATAGACAGACGGATGGACGGACGGACAGACAGACGGGCATGGCTAAATCGACTCAGCTCAACATACTGATCATTTAATCATATAATCATATATTACTTTATAGGGTCTCCAACGCTTCCTTCTGGGTGTTACAAACATCTGCCACAAATAGACAGTCAAAAGGCAAGTTCAGGAATTCTCCTCGAGGATGATTTACTGATGTTTATATCAACCATCCAAAGCTATCAAAAGCACAAAAATTCACCTCTGACACAAAAGTAAAGGTCAAGCAGGCGTAATAATAAAACAGTTCGCTCTAAATGACGATAATTTCAATTTGGCTTGGGAAACTCTAAAAGCGAGATACGAAAACGAAAGAATATTGGTTGATAAACAGGTAATAACAGTTGCCAAAAGTTAAGAAAGAAACAAGTGAAGAATTCATTAAATAGAACCTCAAACTAGAAGCAACAACAATATAAGTAGAAGCATTTACAAAACGCAATCGCTCTCATCCGAACAGAAAAACCAAACGTCATGCGAACTAAGGACATACGCATACATATAAAAGTTGCAAAAGCAATAAATGCTAATATTGTCACAAAAGACACCATACATTGCTTCATTACAGCACATATCCTATCTCACCCCAAATAAGCCCTTATACAAAAAGAACCACGAGTTCGATTTCGAAAGCAAATACCGAAAAGCAAAATTATAAAAATAGCCAAAATACACCATATTGCTCAAATGCACAAAAAAGCGAAAGTTGACTAGTGTTAAACCAGTTACCCCCTTGTTAGCGCGAGTTAATTTTTACCATAAGTAGAAATGAGTCAAAAGAATATATTTTAAGCTACATCGAAATGTGCACTCTTTATTTATACCCTTAAGACTAACTTATTACATGGTTCTTACTTCTATTTATACTAACTAGTATGTTTACTTATTACTAGTTGATAGTTTACTAAGATAGAGATTATATTATTTGTTTAAGTTTGTTTAAATACGAGTGTATATTGCTTGCTTAGATACAATAGCTTTGTTTTAAGATAAGGTTGTTGTGGTATTCAAACTCAATGTTGTTTTGATGTTTGTTACTATTATAAGGAATACGTTCCTTAACTCGCGCAACAACCCCAATTTTATAAAATGTTTAAACTTAAAGAATGTACATTAAAATACAGCTCTAAGGATTTATTAAACTTTGATTGTACATTAAAATGCAACCATGTAGAAGTATGTCCCGCAATTTGTCTGTGCTAGCTTAACTGCGGCTTACTCTTTTGCGTTGGCTCGTTCTCTTTTGATTCGCTGGCGGTGTGGTATGTACATACACCTACAAGGAGTACAATTATTTTAGCGAACGACCATACAATCGAATTATTGAAGTTATACTATGTTCAGTCCGACACTTAATCACACGATTTCGGCTGTTGAATGGATTATCCCACTAATCTTAAAAATTTATAAGATTTCGCCATACAAAAATTACAGTTCCAAATCATTTCATTGAAATGATCTGAAACTGATCCACGCTAAATCTCTCCGTGCGACTCTGATTTTGTACAATCTACTTGGCAGCACTGGAAATCTGTTACATTATCACTGCTGATGTAGACATTACAAAGGGAAAAAATGTAAACAAACCAATTTTTTTTAAGCAATGAATCCAATTTCACCTGAAAATCGACTTAACAAAAGAAAAAATGCATCCATTATGGAAAATATAAAAAGAAGACGGCTCTTATTTCAAAATACTATGTAACAATCTTTTCTGTTGATAAATATTAGGCGATGTGACTTCATGAATGACAATAACAGCTGTTCTTTGATCTTTATAACGGCAGTGAGAACACTTTTGGATTATGAAATGCTTAAATGTAATCTAATGTTTAAAATTTTCGGTCTGAACATAGTATTATATAAAGTACGAATCGGCTAAAAATAAGTGTTTTACTTTGCCACCCGCCAACATTCTAAGGTAATTGAGGTTTTAGCGATGAAATATTCGTGATATTTGTAACTTAATACAATTGTGGAAATTTTCGATTAAAATTAATTGTCATTGCTGAATAGGGTGGGTCGAATGCTGAATGCGATTAACTAAGCCGTTATGCCTGACTTCCGGAACTTAGATGGTGCCGTTATTGATGATAGCGTGATCCCGTTTACCGGTGCGCATACCAACTACGTGGAATCTCCTCTTAACGTAGATAACGCAATAACTGGGACACAGTTTTTAATACTAAGTAGTATGTCAAATATAAATATGACACAAATTAATTTTTCACCTATTTTTTCCACAAATGTTACTGTTCATAGCACTCCGAGCGCCACCTGATAATTAAGTGGCATCACCTACTACTTTTTGTAAATTTTGGCACTCTGCAATCCTGTCATACTTTACATGTAACAATTTCTTAAATAAATCACATTCGCTTTTATAACGTGAACGAAACAACACGAATTCGGCTATTTTATCCTATTTCACTTTTCATCGCTATTTTTTCGAGCGCAAAAATTCTTGCGCGACGACATACATTTTGTTGGTGACCCCGACGTGATACCGAGTTCAGTTACATTTCATTCTTTGTTGCTCCTTTCGCAGTACCGTGTACAGATCACCAGATCCTACAGTTAACTCATCGCGGTTAATAGTATTGTTGTTCGTGGTTTTTCTCCTATTTTGCCGTGCAAAAATATACAGTGTACAAAGCACAAACTTCAACAGTTAATTTAGTTGAACAGTTTCATTTAAACCGTATTAATATAAATTAATTACCTCGTAACATTCGAGCGGTCATACAAGTTTAAAAAAAAAATGTCGTTCTTAAAAAGAAAAAGTGAAGCCATTTTACGCAAGTTAAATTTCAACTTGGTATGGAAGAACTTAATTCCATGGATCATGCAGAGCTGTCCGTCAGATCAGAACAGCTCGATCGTATTCAACATCAATTCGAGTTAACGCAGTTACAATTGGTGGAGGAGGACCCTGATGAGCTTAAAACCAGCACTCGCGATGAATTCGCTGCGAATTTTATCACAGTTAAGGCAGCGTTTACGAGGGAGTTAAAAAAGTTGGATCCTCAAGTAATGTCATCTACTAGAAATCAACCTTTACAGGAGCAGCCATCTGTCATTATGAAGAAACAACCAAAGTCTCGTCTGCCGCAGTTGCAGCTACCGTCATTCGAAGGAGAGTATACAGCGTGGCCGAACTTTTTTGGCATGTTTCAAACAGTAGTACACGATGACACAGAATTGTCAAACTTGGAAAAATTCCAGCATCTTCGTTCATGCCTAAAGAGAGCTGCACTGGGTACCATCCAAACACTTGAAATGCGTGACGAAAACTACCCAATTGCTATGAAATTACTTAGTCAAAGATTCAGTAATCGACATTTAATTTTTCAGGCACACATTCAAGAGCTATTCGGATTGCAGAGGGTGAGCGCTGACAAGAAATCAGGAGAGTTGCGTTCGCTGGTGGACAAATTGGTATCACATGTTCGAGCCTTGCATTCGTTGGGCACGTTCGAACAAATAGCTGATTGTTTGCTTCAGTATATCGCTGCAAAGAAATTAGATCCCGAAACACACGCATTATGGAAAGAAAACGTTCCAGTTGACGAGTTGTTCACGTGGACGGACATGGCTACGTTCTTGCAGAGGAGATGTCAAACATAAGAAAATGTGACTCATGCTATGGTAACAAAAACACCTAGCACACAGGTGAGCAATACAAAGTATCGTAAAAATGAATTTGTTGTTTTTAAGACTTCTACCAAAAGTTGTGCGATTTGTCAAAAACCTAAACATATTGTGTACACGTGTCCACTATTCGCAAGTTTGAGTTCAAGTGACAGGTGGAAGGAAGCCAAAAGAGCACATCTGTGCATAAATTGTCTCAAACCAGGACATCAGGTGCAGCAATTTAAATCTTCTTATTAGACATCAAAAAGTCGCTCACCTTCACCTTTGTCACGCTCTTGTTCAACTGAATGTGTGCTTCTTGCAACTGCTATTTTTTCGTTCGCAACATTGTCGGATCGCTAATACCATGTCGCCCGATCCTCGATTCCGCTTCATAACTCAACTTTTTAACGACGAGATTAGCAAATCAATTACAAATTAAAAAATCAAAATCGTCCTTAGCAGTTTCCGGTATCGGAGATTCGGAATTTATTGTTAGTTCTAGCGTCAACATTTCAATTCATTCTGTACATAACAGTTTCAGTGCCAATTTAGAATCAGCCGTAACTCCAACAATCACCCATTATCAGCCAAATTATCCACTCGAAATCAGTGAATGGGATATTCCAGCGAATATCAACTTAGCTGGTCCTGAGTTTCAAAAGCCCCAACGTGTGGATCTTCTCATAAGTGCAAGCATATTTTTTGATTTTCTTTGCATTGGTTAAATTCGTTTGAGAAATAGTTATATTCTCCAAAAAACTCGTTTTGGATGGATCGTATCGGGTGGCCATAGCCCATCGCCAAAGCTATTATCGTTGCAACAACAGTAACAAAATCGCTTGAATGTGACGCAGATCAGCCATCTACCAATGAACTGGTGCGTTCATTTTGGGAAATAGACAACAGCTTTGAGCCCTTTAGTAAGGCAACAAGAGAGGAACTCGATTGCGAAGATCACTTTAAGGCAAACTACAGTCGGTTGCTGACAGACGAATCTTTGGTTTGCTTACCTCTAAACTCAGTATTAGCCTACTTTGTAATTCCTACGGGCAAGCGTTACGACGGTTTTTAACTCTTGAGAGGCGTCTCGAACGTAATACGGAAGTAAAATTTCAATACGTATCTTTTATGAAGGAATATCTCGAACTTCAACACATGTCTTCAGTATCATTGCGTGTTCAAAAACGATAGCACAACAACAAAGCTTAGAGTGGTATTCGACGGCTCAGCACAGACTACAACTATTATTGATTGAACAATGCGCTGATGGCACGTCTAATCATTCAACCAAAGTTAGCCGACACTCTTCTTCGTTTGCGTGCAAATCCGGTCGCCCTAACAGGAGACATTTGCAAAATGCATCGATGCATTCGAGTCACCGCTCCTGATAATTACTTGCAATGCATACTTTGGAGGGACGATCCAAAAGATGACATAAAAATATTCAAACTCGATACGGTTACTTATGGGACAAAGTCTGCACCATTTTTGGCTATTCGCACCATTCATCAACTTGCGGTCGATGAAGCACTTTTATACCACATTGGCTCCAAAATAATTCAACGCGATTTTTATGTCGACGACTTAATCACCGGTGCTCACACCATTTAAGAAGTAAAGGAAATAATGAAACAAACCTCTGAGCTGTTAGGTAAAGGAAATTTTAAAATTCGAAAGTGGTGTTCAAATAAACCAGAAGTACTTAGCAATGTTCCAGATACAGAAAAGAAGAAACTAATCAAATTCGGTGATGGAAGTGTTTTGACGAAGACGCCTGGTCTTCAATGGAATCCCGATGCTGATATTTTCATATTTTCGTTTACTTCTCGCTAAAACAATAGAAAATTACTAAGCGCTCAGTTTTGTCGGCTATTGCTCAACTTTATGATCCATTAGGATTAATTGGACCCGTAGTGTGCAAGGCAAAAATATTCCTTCAGCGACTGTGGTTGGAGAAGATCGATTGGGATGAAAGTCTACCAATGACTTATCAAACAGCGTGGCTTCAACTTTACGATGAATTTAGTAGTATAGGAAATATGACTTTTACACGATATGTTTGCTTACCAAATTCTAGCTTGGAGTTACATGCATTTTGTGATGCCAGTCTCTCAGCTTGCGGCACGTTGTATCTCGTTTAGGTGGACAGGCACATTCCACGTTGCTCTGTTCGAAATCAAGGGTTGCCCCATTAAAAACAGTCATAGTTCCTAAACTAGAGTTATGTGAAGCTGCGCTTCTGGCTCAAGTAATTCAGTCTATATACAATTTACGAATATTTAACTGTCGGTTCTTTTGCTGGTCGGATTCTACAACGGTTTTGTCATGGATAGAGGAAGAGCCTTCACGTTTTAATATTTTTGTCGCCAATCGCATTACAAGTATACAGCATTTAACTAATAGCATGGAATGGCGGTATGCACCAACACGACTGAACCCTGTAGTCATCTTGTCGAGAGATGCATTGCCCATAGAGTTATCAAACTCTTCATCTTGGAAATTTGGACCCCCATTTCTGCTTGATTTGGAAACAAATTGGCCAAAAAGTAGTATTCGCGTTGGAAATTTACCTGAACGGCGGAAAAATGTATTACTTTCATCAACTACAGTAACTGATATATCGCTTGACTGTAAATATATAAACTCCTTTAGAGTATTGCAACACATATATGGTTACGTGCACATGTTCATCAAAAAGGACCATTCTGATATTCTCGATACAACACATATTCAACAAGGAACCTGGTATTTACTTCGTATGGTGCCCCACTCTTAATCTTAAAAGATCTGTGCCAATAAGTACGTCGAGTAAATTAGCGTCTTTGTCACCATTTTTAGACTATTGGATTACCATTCACGACGTCCAATTATTCTACCCAAGGGACATCCCCTAACAGAATCTATTATAGCACATTTTCACCATCAGAATTTACATGCCGAACCTCAAGCATTACTTGCTGCAATTCGACAAAAATATTGGCCCCTGGGAGGCAAAAAGGTGGTGAGTCACTTAGTAAGCAAGCAGATTACGACCCCAGATTCGCGAACAAATTATGGGAAACTTACCAGAATTCCGCGTCCGTCACAGTCGGCCCATTCGAATCACCGGAGATGACTATTGTGGACCGTTCTACTACCGATCTGAAATAAGAAGCAGACCATTCGCGAAATGTTACATAAGTCTCTTCATACATTTTACTACAATGGCGGTTCATATGGAAGTCGTAAAGGATCTATCAATTGAATCCTTTATAGCAGCATTACGTCGTTTTCATTGTACCCGTGGAAAACCAAAGGTCATTTGGTCTGATAACGCAACAAACCTTGCTGGAGCAAAAAATGAAATGGCAGAATTACAGGAACAATTTCTCAAGCAGCAACATGTTGAAGCAGTTTATCGGCTGCTGCAAGATGGCGACCTCGTTGCTGAGGCCTGTCATGCGGTAAGGTTGTGGCTGATGGTTGCCGCCGCATCGAAGTGTCGTTATGTTGACGCCAGGACCGAGGAGCTGCGAGGACATTTCTTTGACGGGTCCATGCTACACGGCTTGGCTGCACCTGTCGGGCTAAATCGCGGCTACGGGGAACAGATGATCGGGCGACAGCGCGTCTGGGATTACAGTGTAGCAGTGTATGATGTGGCCGCTCACAGTGCTGGCACATGGTGTCACACACGCACTCCTGTGTGACATGCGTTTGAGCCAGACAATTCAAGCAGTGTCCATGTGCCTGAGGGCTGTGCTGCAAGCGGTGTAGACGGCAACAAAGCGGGCATCGGATTCGGAGTGGCTGTGAAGCCGCAGTCGTTGTTTGTCGGGCGGCAGTTCGTGCAACGGTTGGTTACAGTGGTTATGCGGGGCGCTGCTACGGGGGCAGCCACAGTGCGCGGCACAGTGATAGTCGAACGTATAGTTGGCGTTGGTGTAACCGGCATATCAGCATCCATAATACCCTGTGTGGAAGAAGACTAAGTGATTATAGATTTATCATTCATAGTTTGTTCAACAATATGTGGCATGAATGGGCCGTCATTTCGGACGAGCTCTTAAATAATTAAGTCATTTTTTTTGATTATCGTTTTGGCGGTTGTTTTAACGAGTTTTGACACCGTTTCGTTATTATCGGTGATTGGCAAAAAATATAGTTTTACGAGCGGTCTAGTGAGTGTTCCGGTATGCGTACGAAGATCGACTACTCGGATATGCCCGTCGGAGCCATAGTAAAGCTTTTCTATGCGGCCAAGCCGCCATTCGGTCGGAGGGAGACAATCATGGTTAATTAGGACACAATCTCCACGCTTAGGTGCATTTTCTGATGTTTTCCATCAATACCTCTTGTGGAGGTCTTTTAAATAGTCTTCTTTCCATCGGCGACTGAAATTATGATGGAGAATTTTAATTCGTTCCCATCGATTTAATAAAGACAGCGACTCCACGCCTGGCTCAGGTATGGCCAGAGTAGGTGCTCCTTTGAGAAAGTGCTCTGGGGTTAGGGCTGTAAGATTTGAGAGATTTTGCGAAAGCGTTGTTAGTGGCCGTGAATTGAGTACGGCTTCAATGCGAATTAGTAATGTTGTGAATTCTTCGTAATTAAATTTGTAGTTTTCAGCTACTTTTTTAAAATGGGATTTAAAACTTTTTACTGCGGATTCCCATAAACCACCGTTATGAGGGGCGCTTGGGGGAATAAATTGCCAATTAATGCCTTGGTGAGCGTACTTTTGCACGATCTCAGGGGAAACTTTCTTAATGAAATCAACAAACTGTTTTTCTGTGGCTTTTTGAGCCCCTATACACGTTTTCCGTTGTCGCTCATAAGTTTTGACGGAAACCCGCGTCGTCCAACGAAGCGTGCAAATGCCGCGAGGAAAGCCGCTTTTATCAGATTAGTACATATGTAGCTCGAGGTGCACTGCTTTTGTCGTAAAACAGACAAAGACAGCCATGTAGCCGTTCATTAATGTGGGAGACCTTAGCATGGACGCCTTTATCGGAAAAGGCCCAGCAAAATCGACGCCTGTGGTAGTGAAAGGCGGAGCAAAGTTGCAGCGTTCCGGCGGAAGTGCTGCCATAATCTGCGTTCTTATTTTCTGGTTATGCAAATCTTACACATGAAAATGCACTTTTTGATTTGAGGCTTAAGTCGGAGAATATAGAACTCTTGACGGATTATATGTCGCATCAAGCGATGTTCAGCGTGTAGCATTAATATGTGTGTGGTCGTATAACGGATAAGTAAATGTGGCAAGTAGTGGTTGTTCTGGCAAAATTATGGGATGGCGTTCGTTATACGTCAGGCTTGAGTTGGCATGCGACCATTCGCACGAAGCATCCCTTTGGTATCCAGAAATGGATTTAGTACTAAGAGTGAGCTCCTTTTATTAATCGTCTTCGAATCTCTTAGTAGGACATCTCGCTGCTGAAATGGCGCGAATGGGAGTAAGTGATGAGAGCGACCTTTGCCTTTGTAGAACGAGGTGCAACAATGTATCACCTTTTCTCCCTAACTTTAATCTTGAGTCGCTCTATGAATTTGAGCATATAAGCGAATATCCTGAGTGCTCGGAAGTATAATGAAAATCGCTCAAAGATGTTGGCATCATCTATCGTTTAATGAAGGAAACGATTTTCCGACTTTCGGGGGCAATATTGCACATAGCCGATTGTGGCCAAGAATCAGAAGATTCTGTTAACCATCGGGGGCCATTCCACCAGAGGGTAGTGGTGGCAAGGTGCATAAGTTTGCACCCTCTAGTACCTAAATCATCAGAATTGTCAGCACTGGCTACGTGTCACCAAGTGGCTGATCCTACTAGGTCAAGAATTTGAACGTTCGCTTGGAAATATACGCCTTCCATGCATGTGGTGGTTTTTCCAACCTCTTCTTTACTGGGGTAGACACCGCTTACGCGATTATAGCCGAGTCAACAACGGCGCGCCAGTCGTTTCTTCTCTTCGTACGTGGCGCCAATTGGATATTCCAAGCAGCGTTTAACGCCTTAACGATAGCTTTTTTCCCCCGGCGGGTACTGCGTCGAATACTTTCAGAGCTGGAGTGTTTTCGTCCATCCGGACAACATGACCTAGCCAGCGTAGCCGCTGTCTTTTAATTCGCTGCACTATGTCAATGTCGTCGTATATCTCGTATAGCTCATCGTTCCATCGAATGCGATATTCGCCGTGGCCAACGCGCAAAGTACCATAAATCTTTCGCAGAACCTTTCTCTCGAAAACTCGTAACGTCGCCGAGAGAGGACTTTATTTTTCAATGCCTACTCAGTCGAAGTAGCACCTGTTGGCAGGAGTATCCTGCGTTGGATTTCCAGACTGACGTTGTTGGTGGTGTTTACGCTGGTTCCAAGATAGATGAAATTATCTACAACTTCAAAGTTATGACTGTCAACAGTGACGTGGGAGCCAAGTCGCGAGTGCGACGACTGTCTGTTTGATGACAGGAGATATTTCGTCTTGCCCTCGTTCACTGTCAGACCCATTTGCGTTGCTTCCTTGTTAAGTCTGGAGAAAGCAGAACTAACGGCTTCGGGTGTAGCAGCTCGAACTATTTTCTCCAGCTGAAAACCTCGTTTGGTATCGAACGGCTCGGAGATGTCCTTCTCGATTCTGATGGAGCTTTTAGTGTTGCTCAACATCAGCTTACATAGACGTATTAGTTTTGCGGGATACCAAATTCAGACGTCGCGACATAAAGGCAGCTCCTTTCGTGCTGTCAAAAGCAGCTTTGAAATCAACGAAGAGGCGGTGTGTGTCGATTCTCCTTTCTCAGGTATTTTCAATATTTGGCGCACGGTGAATATCTGGTCGGTTGTTGATTTGCCAGCTGTAAAACCTTACTGATAAGGTCCAATCAGTTTGTTTACGGTCGGCTTCAGTCTTTCACACAATACGCTCGATAGAACCTTATATGCGATGTTGAGGAGATTAATCCCACGGTAGTTGGTGCAGATTGTAGGGTTTGCTTTTTTATGGATTGGGTATCGAACACTTAAATTCCAATCGTTGGGCATGTTTTCGTCTGACCATATTTTACAAAGAAGCTGATGCATGCTCCTTATCAGTTTTTCGCCGCCGTGTTTGAGTAGCCCGGCCGGCAATCCCTCGGCCCCTGCCGCTTTGTTGTTCTTCAGGCGGACAATTGCTATTCGAACTTCTTCAAGGTCGGGTAATGGAATGTCTGCTCCATCGTCATCGATTGGGGTATCGGGTTCGTTTTCTCCTGGTGTTGTGAGTTCACTGCCATTCAGTAGGCTGGAGAAGTATTCCCTCCATAATTTAAGTATGCTCTGGGCATCGGGGACTAGATCACTTTTGGGGGCTCTACAGGAGTATGTTCCGGTCTTGAAACCTTCTGTAAGCCGCCGCATCTTTTCGTAGAATTTTCGAGCATTACCCCTGTCGGCCAGCTTATCAAGCTCTTCGTACTCACGCATTTCGGCCTCTTTCTTTTGCTGTCTACAAATGCGTCTTCAACTCTCGGTATCTATCCCATCTCGCACGTGTTGTGGTCGATCGTAACGTTGCGAGGTAGGCAGCCTGTTTTCTCTCCGCTGCGACACGGCACTCCTCGTCGTACCAGTTGTTCTTTTGTACTTTCCGAAAACCAATGGTTTCGGTTGCAGCTGTACGTAAGGAGTTTGAAATGCCGTCCCACAGTTCCCTTATACCGAGTTGTTGACGAGTGCTCTCAGAGAGAGAGCAGGAGTGCAAGCCGAGTAGAAAATCGTTTTTCCAACCAGGCTAATACAATCTCGAAATCGGACCAGAGATATAATTTATATTTTGCCATATTCAAATGCGTTTACACTATGGATGCTAGTTAGGCAAGTAGTAGTGCGCCACATAGTTCTACTCGTGACAGACTTATTGTGTTTAAGGGAGCCACTTTTGCTTTTGCAACTAGTAAGCGGCTTGTGGTCGCCTTGTCGCTTTGTGTGCGAACATATATGTATGTGGCGCAATGCGCCTTTTCAGGGTCGTCACAGAAGCCGTGTACTTCGTTTTGTGCTTTGGGACATAATTTACCCATTGTGGCATTTGTATTTGTGTGATATCGTTTAGAGTGCTCGCGAACTGGGACCACTTTTCTAAACGAAGTGGTTTTACTTGCTCGTCTCAGTCGGTACCATCTAGCCATCATTCTTGTATCAGGATTTTGGCTTGTACCATAATTGGCGATAGCCATCCTGCGTGGTCAAAAAGTTTTGGCACAGAGGAGAGAATTTGGCGTTTTGTAATGGCGGATAATGCGGATATGGACTCAGTCGTGTATGAAAACTGGTCCGATATCGCATTCCATTGAATGCCCAGAATTTTTGTTGTACTTTCCTTTGCGAATATAAGGAATTTAGTGTGCAACAAATTTTCTTTTGGAATGTTTTTTAATATATTCAGGTGATTTTTCGTAATCTTTTTTAATGGAAGCCCTGCGGATTTGTGGGCTTGGATTACCTGTGATAATGATTCGTTTGCTTGTGGAAGACTGTGACTTCCAGACAGAATATCGTCTACATACGTTTGTGTTTTTAACACCTGGGTGTCCAGAGGAAATTCTGGCTTGGTGTTTTCAGCCAATTCATGGAGTGTTCGAATGGCTAAGTATGGGGCACAGTTAATGTCCCAGTTAAAGCTTGAAGTCACGTAGTGGTCTATTGGGATTTTCGGAAAATAATTTGCTGAAAATATTGATCGTCTTTATGTACGACTATTTGTCTATACGTTTTTTCGACGTCCCCGTTGTAAACGTATTTGAATATACGCCAGTTTAGAATAAGCAACATTAAATCAGGCTGGAGCGTGGGTCCCGTAAGCAGGATATCGTTTAGGGAATCCCCCGAGCTAGTGGATCTTGAGGCGTTGAAGACAACTCTTACTTTAGTTGTTTTTTATCTGGCTTTACTACTGCATGATGTGGCAAGTGAAATGAGTAATATTTGCCATTGATGATTTTTTCGCACTTTTCGCGGCTTACTTCCTCCATGTGATCTAAATGGAGGTATTCTTCCAACACACTGTCATATTCTGGTTTGAGCTCACCTTTTTTAAGTAGGTTACTTTCCATACTTTGAAACTGCTGTATTGCAGAGGTGCGAGAGTGATCTAAGGCGATTGTGTTGGGAAATTGTTGTTTTAGTGGTAGTCGTACGACATAACGATCATGATCTAGCAGTTGTGGCTTTGTAAAAGTCTTCACAATACTGATCTTCGGGGGTTGTGATTGGGGGGAGTTCTTCTATCTCCCAAAATTTTCTCAATTGTGAATTGAGAAACTCGTTTGAGATTTCCTCAACTTGAGTTGTCATTGTTGTGACTGGTTCCGCAACTAGTCCACTTAGGATCCAACCGAAAATAGTCTTTTGTGCCAAAAGTGTGTTTGAAATTTTCTCAATAGCTTTATTATCTGTGGTATGAGACATTCCATTAGGGTCTATTTGAGCGGGGGTGTTGCAGTTGGGATCTGCTAACCTAAGGTGTGAAACCTTTTCCCAATGCTTGCTATTTATATGATAGCTTGGTAGCGTATTCGTTAATTACGGTAGGACTATAGCTTCTGCTTGTGTTCTTATATCCGCTTGGGGGGAAAATAGGGTAATGGGGCAGATTTTATTAGAGTTTTGAACTACTCTTTCGCCCATTCCCGTAATTTCATAGTTGGCTTGTTTTGTTGGCAGATTTAGCCTATTTTGTGCCCTAGACGCTATGAAAGATCGTTGTGATCCTTGGTTTATTAGGGCGCTGAGTTTAAAAAGTTCTCCTCGATGTTCGATGGAGACGACTGCCGTTGGTAGAAGTACCCTACCTTGATTTTCGCTGTGTTGCGTTTGTGTTTTCAATGCCTTTGAGCAGCATGGTACTTCATGGACATTTTGGGGATTTGCCACTTCGGCATTCGTTGTTGTAACTAAACCCGTGGCTCTTTTGATATTGGCGCTGTTTGGGGGTGAGCTGGAAAAATTATTTATGTGAAGCATCGAATGGTGTCGTTTGTGACAATAAAAGCAATTAAATTTGCTTTTACAATCTTTAAGCATGTGAGCATTTGATAAGCAGTTTGTGCACAGTCTTTTTGACTTTACAAAATTGTTTCGGTCGATGATATTTAATTTTTTAAATTTCTCGCAAGCTTTAAGTTTATGCCCCCTTTGCATAGTTCGCATGACGTTTGTTTGTATTGTTCGGATGTGTACGTTTGATTTTTAAAGAAGCTTTTATTTAAATTGTTGTTGCTACTGGCTTGAGGCCTGTGGAAGCTTCTATTGAGGTCGTGTTGAATACCTTTTGGTTTGGTTATTTTTTGTCTACCCTTTCGGCGATTTCGTACTGGGTAGTGAGAAAATCTTTCATTTGTTGCCACGTTGGGCACGTTTTCCGCGATTAGAGCGATTGCTCCCACAATAATAAGGACTTTTCTGGCAATGCTGCTGTGCATATGTTTACCAGTATAGGGTCCCAGTTGTCGGTGGGAATGTTTTGGGTCGATAAAATCGACAAACAGTTGGAAACAGTGGATTGAAATTTGATACATTTTTCACTGGTTTCCTTTTGAATTTTTGGCAAGTTCTTTAAACTTGTTATCTGCTTATCGACCAATATTCGTTCATACTCGTATCTTGATTTTAACGTTTCCCAAGCCATATTAAAATTGTCGTCATTTAATGCGAACTGTTTTACTATGACGCCAGCTTGACCTTTCGTTTTGTATCGGAGGTGATACAATTTTTGTGCATTAGATAATTTTGGCTGTGAAAATGTCCCGACAGGACGGACATTGTTCATAACTCCCATGAAAAATTATTGTGTCACATGCGGGCACCTTGAGGTGGATGCCTGAACTTGCCTCTTGACTTTGTACTTGTGGCATCTCTACTCGCGGAAGTGGAGAAGGTGCAATTGCTTTAATTAGTTTCAATTGATCAGTAATCATTGCTTTCGTCTCTTTAAATTGGTCAATGCAATTTTCATATTTGGCGTAAGCCCAGGATTTAAAATTTTCTGGAAGATCTGAATCATCAGATTCTACGATTGCGTCATATGCAGCTTGGAGACACGTCTAAAAATTGTCTAAATTGTCTTTTTTGATTTCTAATACCGATTTCGATTCGGCGAAGATGAAAATCGAGTGCAGTATCGTATCAAACTGTCATTTTGTATAGGAAATATCTTTACCCCTCTTTACTTTTCTTTTGTAGCACCTTGCTTTGAGCGTGTAGCTTCTGCCGGTGTACATGGACTTTTTTCGTCTACAATCATTTCTGGTATTTGTAAATACTTCGAAATTTTTGATTGTTTTGCATATAAGTTCATTTAGAAAATATAGTTTTTCAAAATAATTATTCTCAGCATATACTGGTTATAATTATTCTTTGTAATTAAAAATTGAGACCGAAACTCTTTTACGTAAATAAGAGTTTTTTTCGATTTGTTTACCAGAAATATATATGTAAATTTTGAATTTAATTTCAAATGTTGTACTTTACTTGTTAACCGCACTTTTTGTTGATAATATTTAGAAATATGTATAATATATTATATACATAAATATATATATTCAAATTTTTTTCCGTTTTTGTTAATGTCCTTATGTTGTATGTAGGCGCATACTAATACTTGGACTTGTATGTATTTATTCTTGAGCAATTAAGTTCTCGCTGAAGAGATTAATGCACTATTAGGTATATAATAACTCGTTGTTTGTGCTTTAAGTTTTGTAAGCAATCCTGCTTGCCTTTTGCAAGGGGTATTGCAAGACAGATGCCGATATGGACTTTGAAGCTAGTTGAATGGTTGTTGTAATTCAACTACATATATTAAATATAAGTATATAAACCAATTTACCACCGGTAAATTTAAAGTTTTATTATATTTATTATTTGGTTATTTTCCGATTAATTGTACCCTAAGTACGCAGGGTATACCGGCATAAGCGGTATACGTATATATGTATATATGGATGTGTATTTCCTAATTTTCGCGATACGGAGGTAAACAGAAATGGTGAAACGCAGATAATTGACCGCAGTCATCAAACCGTTATAAACCATTTGAAGAAGCTTGGAGTCACTAATACCCAAGACACACATGTAGTACATAATGTAGTATAATATAGAACCTATATGTGTGTCATCAGTATTTCACATTTTTGTTCCAAAGCAAATAGAGTTCCGTACTACAATGGCATACTACATACCATTGAAATTCAGTGGTGTTCTGCAATGTACTCCATGGATCGCATTGAACACACCCAAAGCTTTAAAGCTCATTCTGTCAAAATCATATGTTTTCACTGCCAGCTGACAAAATAAAAAATAAATAAATTTATCAGTTGTGGCGGTAAGACAAAAAATATGGAGAAAGTCCAAAAAAAATATATTGGGAATGCCGCAATAAGAAATATAATTGAAGTGTGGGCACAATTTAACTCCCAACTGCGTGGAGTTCACAAAAATAGCCACATTTACTCGGCAATGAGCACGCAACTTGTAAATGAACACGGTGTTTTCCTAGCGCCAGCCGAGCTGCGAAATCGAATTAATAATTTAACAAAGAAGTACAGGTTTGTAAATAATTATACAATAAAAATAAGTATGTGCTAATTTAAACATATCAGACAGGAACGGAAGGCTGTAGGCCCAAGCGGAGGAGCTCTGTCAAATTGGGAATTCTACGACGACATACACAAAATAATTGACAGCTATAAATCAAATTTCACACACGAACTGGCCGACGAAAGCATTGAATCGTGGATAAAATGTGTCATAATTGCCTGTCGAATTTCAATTCCGCAAATGATTTCTTGTCTGTTTATGTGTGCTCTATGAGGTTGCCTCCCGCTATTTCCAGCGTTTGCTTGTTGAATCCATTGCGGATTGACAGTGTCATTTCTATTGTTGCATAGTTATGAATAATGCAACAAGATCTTATAACAAGGTTAACATTTTTTAAATTAACTTACAGACCTCGACCAATTTGTCTGAAGCGAGCCTTTAAATGTCCGGAAGCATTTTCCACAACTCTTCGGCACCATGAAATGCGTCTGTTAAATATTTTTTCACTTTCTGGTTGATTAACAGAAAATGGAAATGGTTTCATAACGTATTTAGACAGTTTGAATGCTGAATCTCCTATAAGGAGTATCGGCACCTCAATGCCTTCGATTGTTTTTGCATATTTTTTAAAAATTTCGTTGTCGGAATGACACTTTTTCAAAGCCGACTGCTCAAATAAAGTGGAGTCATTGCTTCGTCCTGGTGTACCAACATCGATATAAGTAAATCTGCATCTATAGTCTACTGATGCAAATAAAACCGTCGAGTACCACCCTTTAAAGTTATAATAATCGCTGGCTTCGCTTTTTGGAGGTTTTATTTCAATGTGGCACCCATCTATTGCGCCATAACATTGCGGGAATCCTAAATCTTCTAAACTATAGACTATTTCATTCACTTTCACATCATTTGGCGGATATGCATCGAATACTTCATTCTTAAGCACTCTGCATATTTCTTGGCAAACTTGTACCACTATTGCTCCTACCGTTGTGCGACCGATTCCAAAAAGACTACCAACTGCTCTATATTCTGCGGAAAAAGCTAACGTGTATAAAGCGACAGCAATTCGTTTTTTAAGTGGTATCCTTTTTGCGCACATTTTTTAATGCGTCCACTAAATAAAAAAACGTCTCCCTGCTCACTCGGAATGCATTTTTAAATTTTTCCTCGTTGAATAGCTGAACATCCCTTTCCCAGAATTGAGAATTTTCCACGTATTAGATAAAAAAATCTTCATATGTTAAAACCTACCTGTTTAAATTTACCATTGACCAGCAAGTTCGATATCTTTTTAAAATTCTCTTTTCTAACGCAAGCCATATATATTTTTTGCTTGATTTGAAAGCCCTAAGAGCTAATGTAAAATATTTATTTATTTTTTCTCCGATAATACCATATTTTTTGGTAGTTTGCGGTTATCACTTTGGTAACGTCCATTTTCATTTTATATATTTAAACAAATTAACGTCAGCTGTTGAATGTACTAGGTAGGCATACTAGATGTGTGTCACTATGCTGGTGTATGGTTTCATGAGCTTTCTTTGCAGTACAAATAGTAGTACGGAAAGCAGATTTTTTTTATGTATATACTATTGTGCCCAAAAAATAAGGTGACATTGTATTTATTTTGAAAATTCTTTATTTATTCTTCCAAATCAATTTCCCTCCCGATGAATGAACTAATGCCAACGGATTTTCCAATCCTCGAAACACTAGTTGTAGTCACTTTCCAGGATGGCCTTCAGTTCCGTCTTCGCTGCGGCTTCCTCTGCGAATGGTAGGCACCTTGCCGTGGTGCAGGGGCTTAGGCGCAAGGCATACTCGGCGCCCCCCAATCCTGTATGGCTGGTGCTGTTAAGCACTGACCATGCGGGATGTCGTGCACCGCATGCGTGAGCTAACCAAGAGCTACCACCTCCTAATCCAGGGTGTTATGCGACTCCCGTGTCCATTGGAACTTTGCAACCAGGAGGCGAATGTGGCTGTAGTCTAACGGAGCCTCCCCAACACCGGGCCGAATTGGGGAGTAACTGTGGCCTTACTACGTCAAGGGGCTCTGGCGTGGCGGACCTTCTAGTTCCTAGTCCATTAAAATAATCGTAAGGAGTAGAATGAGCACTTTAAAACAAACAAAAAAAATCGGATAATTCGGAAGAACAGCGTTACCAAGGGCACACGGATTTGGATAACGGCAAGGACATTGGTGCAGCGGAAGGCAAGGGGGGTCGAGGGGCTAAGCGAAAGTTTAGCTACCTTATCCTTTTTTTTTAATTTGTATTTATGTGTTTCGCTTCACTTTTGTTTCAGTTTTTTTCTCTATAATAACTTAATTCCGTTTTTGCTTTTACTGCACTTTTAATATGTATGTATGTACGTGTTTCACTTCACTTTTTAATAAATCATGAAATAATATAATTTATTATTATTATTAATTCTTTATTTTTGGTTCATTTCTCATAGTGCTTCTCACTAGGGCTCGAAGGACCATGATCATTTTATTGAAAATATCCCCCACTTGCACAATAAACTACCCTTTTTTGTTTCCGATGAAGAAATTAAATATTTATTACGACGAGGAAAAATCGGCACTTTAAACAACTCTTTTTTTTTAAGAAAAGCACAATTTTAATGAAATGTTCCTACAAAATATATTTAAAGATGAAAAAAAGGAGGTCGAGCGCGCCGGCCTGCTACCCGTTATTCCTTTTTTAGCATTTGGTGTGGGGTGTCGGTCAGCTATAAGATCTGCTGCAGCGGTGCCATTGTGGATGTTGTGTGGGGAAGTGATGTGGAACGTGTGTGGGGTGAAATGATGAATGCGGTGTGTCGGTGTTGCACATCTATGTAGGGTTGTATGCTAGTGTAGTATTCTGAGGCTCATTTGGCCACCATTTCTGGCGAATTGTTGATTCTAAGTTTGATGAACTTAGAACTTTCGTATGTCCACTTTGTCCAATTACAGAAAATCCTGATGATTTAGATGTTCTCACACCAGGTCATTTCCGTTTAGGTGCACCACTAACGTCTATACCGGAACCAAACCTTTCAACAATAAACATCAACAATGACAACTGGCAGCGGATACAATTCATGCAACAGACTTTTTGGGAGAGGTGGAGTTCCGAATATTTATCACTTTTGCAACAACGTTCACGATTGAGATGTCCAAGGAACAATCTCCCAATTGGAACTCTTGTCTTTATCAAGGATGTAGCATTCCCACCACTCCGAGCGTCACCTGATAATTAAGTGGCATCACCTACTACTTTTTGTAAATTTTGGCACTCTGCAATCCTGTCATACATTACATGTAACAATTTCTTAAATAAACCACGTTCGCTTTTATAACGTGAACAAAACAACACGCATTCGGCTATTTTGTTCTATTTCGCTTTTCATCGCTATTCGTTTGAGCGCAAAAATTCTTGCGCGACGACATACAGTTACTGCGACTACGAAAAATTTTGTCACATTCTTCGCTGCCATTTTGGGTCCGGAGGCATGGACATGGCTCTGAATCAACCTCCAACATATGCAGTCATGCCTAAGGAACATAACTCCGTGGGGCTCTATAACAAACTGCCTTCAGTTGTTGGTGGACCCCAAATGAACTCTACATTTGCTCATTCAACTGCATGCGTATTTGGTCAGAGCCAGCACGTACCAATGAGTTCAGTTTATACGTCCACTTATGGAGGAAACGTCTTTCAAAACGTACAACTACCTCTCTGCCATTTACAGTTCATCTAGCCATCGAAACCATACGTTATATATAACACCCTACAACGGAAATTGTGATAGATGCCAGCAGTGAAGACTGATCGACTGAATGCCCTTATCGATCTCGCGTTGGGTGTACAAAATTATAGAGCAACCATGGAAGCATTAGGCCTGAACAACTATCTCAATGACCCTATGCTTATCAATGAGTTGCTGAGTAAACTTCCTGGGGATGTGAAATTAGACTGAGGTCGTTGTCGAATGACCATCTCAAGGCTAGAAGTCGTGGCCTTTGATGAATGGTTATTTGCGCTGGCATCATGTGCAAGCCAAGTAACTCCATTTAATGAAAGCAACGGTAACGCTGCGGAAGAAAAGATGTTTGGAAAGAGCAATAGGCAAAGAGTTTTCATGCACGACGAAATACCAAAGGAGCTTAGCCCAACGAAAACGCGTAAAGAGGAAACTGAACATTCCATAGCTTGTTTTCTATGCGACAAAGAGCACAATATTGCCGATTGTCCAAACTTCCTAGCAAAGAGACGAAATGAACTTTGGCAGTTAATCAAGGACAAAAGGCTATGCGTTCGATGCTTTAAGTCCCATATGGGTAGACGCTACACTTCTTAGCAAGTTTGCGGAATAGATGGATGTAGAATAGTGCACAACCCACTATTAACTTGAAGACTTGTGCTTGAGATGGACGAGCGACATAATACAGCAGAAGGTAAACTCAAAGGTTTTAAGCTGTGAAATATCTGAAAGAGAGAGAAACTCTAGGCGATATCGTATGCTTAATATACGAACAATCACTGGCCTAGATTTACCGCAACAAACTCTCAACGCAAACACTTTAAATGAGCAGAAACACCTGAAATCATTGCCAATTCTACCATACACCGACTGCAAGCGCGATTATTAATAGGTTTGGACAACACGGCTAAACTTTGCGTACCTGGGGAGGTGAGTCAAGCTGAAGGTGATGATCTAATAGCTACACGTTGCAAAAATAGGTTGGTCCGTATATGGTCAGGATAAGTCGGCTTATCAGCCAGACAAAAATCTGCTCCACGTTTGGACCTGTACTAAGTATGAACAACATAATGAAAGCATATTTCTCTATCGATTCGGTGGGTATCAATCCCTTTCTCGAACCGCTGAGATCAAGGGTAGGCGAACGTGCATACAACATAATGGAGAAAACAGGCTTATGGAAATATGACCACATTGACTTGTCCGACTCATATCAAATGGCATATAACCGTCTGCAATGTTCGCAAAAGAAGATGGAAAAGAGCCCCGATCTGAATCAGTATCTTGTTGGGAAGTTAAATGACTATCTCTAAAAGGGTTACATAAGAAATATCGAAGAAATATCAAAAGGAGCCAAATTTTCGTTTATTCCTATATTCACAATTGAGAACGTTAACAAAAATAAATTTAGAATGGTGTGGGATGCAGCAGCTAAGGTGAGTGGCACCAGTCTGAGCGACGTAAGATCGTTGGTATTTGAGGATTTGTCAACAACCAGCTATCTGTGGAGATATTCGTGAAATGTTTCACCAAATTAGGGAGAGAATGGAATATCAGATAGCACAGCAGTTCCTATGGCGAAAGTAGCAGACGTCCGGATGTATTCGCTATTGCCGTTATGACGTTTGGGGCATCATGTTTCCCATCTTTGGCAAACTACATAAAAGATAAGAACGTTCTATGTTTCCAGAAGATCCTACCAAATGCTGTGGCAACAATTGTCGAAAATGCGTTTGTGGACGATTGATTGCATAGTAGGATAATGTGGAAGAAATGATTCGACTTGCTACTGACGTCCGCTTATCGATTGTGAAGGCGGGTTTGACATGAGAAACTGGTTGTCAAATTCCAAACGAGTTCTGCAAGCGCTGTCAAGTAAGCATAAACCCGCGAATAAATGCTTCATAGAGCCAGGGTCAGAACTTCAAAAGGTTCTTATTATGTGGTGGTTACCAACCAGTTACGAACTAGGGCCCTTTTTTCAAACAGGATATCTTCAATGAAACCATTTTTCCAACGAAGCGACAAATTCCTCGAATAAAGCTGACTATATTCGACTATTTGGGTCTGTTTGGGGTAATGGTAATTCAAGCTAAGATGATATTACAAGATGTGTGGCGATCGGGCGTAACTTGGAATGAACCTGTACATAATAAAGAACGTTCCGCATGATGGCAGTGGCTGCGAAAGCTACGCTGTATTGATAAAATCCGAATTCGTAGGTGCTACACTTTTGCAAATCGCAGCAGCGACAACCAACTTCACATCTTCGTTGATACATAGCATATCCGCATGTGCGGCTGTGGCCTTTCTACGTTCAAGTATGGGCGACAAAGTTCATTGCTGTATCGTTGCCTCCAAGACACGAGTTGCTCCATTGAAGCCACTGTCGGTGCCGAGGCTTGAGCTGAAGGCAGCCATTTTAGGATTTCGTCTAGCTAAGTTCGTAGGAAAGGAGCTCTCTATACAAATTAACCGCCGGATCTTCTGGTGCGATTCAAAGGCTGTACTGTGTTGGATTACGTCTAATGCCAGAAAATTCAACCAGTTTGTACCTGTGCGGATTGACGAAATTCTAGAGGATTCACAAATCAACGAGTGGCGGTGGGTACCAACGATCACAATAATATGCAATTTAATAGCTCTGGGAGATGATTTACGGTCCCTGAATTCCTAAGCCTATCAGAATCTCTCTCCGCCAACACCCCACATACTATTGGCAAAAAAACAAAATCAGAATTCAGTCTGACAATCCCATTCTTAAAAACTAAAATACATATATGTTACTTTTCGACCCCATAGGAAGGCCTTCGACAATTATGATTCCTGATGTTTCAAGGGACGAACAAGTGAAACTGAACTGCATCATCAAGATACATATCCGTAATGGGTAAACATACACTACATACCAAGCCAAGCTTCCTAAAATATCATATATAAAAATAAAACTAACCCTTTCATGCCCGATGTAGGCAACGTTCTACATATATGCTTCTAAGTCCCATTATTTCATTTTTTTTTTGACGCGCGGTTTTTTGCGTTATGCAGTCTGGTGTATTGTGTAAGCTTACAGTGAATTGTTCTGTTGTAGGCTATACAAAAGTTCATTCAGTAACCGTTTTTGTAGAGGAAAATAGTCAAGATCGCGAAAAAAGGCTTTTACGCAAAAAGTATTTTAAATGATTAAAATAGCTATTTTATTATAAAACCAAGGAAACAACATAAATAAAAAATGGTAAGATAGTTATTAAAAATAAAAATAGGTCATTGGGAAAGTGTTTAGTTTTTTTTACAGTAATTTTGTAAAAGTGCTGCGGGCTATAGGCAACATCTTGTACCTAACGAACCAGGACCCGTAGGACTTGGAAATTTTTATTAATTCATTACAATTACAAAAAGCAAAGGTAATTTTTTATCGCATTTATCCAATTGCTCATCATATGGGTGGGTTATGGGAATCAGCCATAAAAAGCTTCGTATAGATCGTGAAGAATTCTCTGCTTTACGAATCGAAGCTGTTCCCCATTCACGGTCATTCTCTCCGTCTATTGTCCCAGTCTTAATTCCAGGGCTAAGGAATACCCATTCTGGCCATATCTGTACCAGGCGTGGAGTTACTATCCTTCATAAGCCGATAATAAATAAAATGCAAACGACTGCCGATAATACAGAAAAGGCAAATAATAAACAACCGGTGTATCAAACCGATAAAATAAAAAATTGTAAATAACCGCTAATAAAATGAATAAAAGCAAACTTTTTTTTTAATATAATAGTGAGTCGTCAGAACACGCAAAAGCAAATTTCTACTTCTAGTACCAATACTTACATAAAATATAATTTTTATTACAACCAAAATCGCTTCTTACATCTAATACTCTGCGCCCTAGGCTACTCCACTAACAGTAAGCCGAATTACATTTCTCAGATTATACATACAAAATCAGGCAAAATATTCACACAGGATGTTTAAATGAGTTTAGGATCCACCTGCACTCTAATAAAACACAGCTAGATTCACCACAACAGATAACACTACAACACAACTCACCACATCTGCACATAAAAAAAGATGGATAACGGGAAAGCAGACACAATTAGTTTTCTCAATTCGCATATCAACATTCGTTTTTCGACACCCCATCCCACGCGCTGTAATACATTCGACTCCTTATTCCTGAGACAGACATGTGGTAACAATACAATAGTAAAGGTATCATGGTATTCTGTTTACTACGTTGCGGACACACACGGCAATGTAGTAAACTGAAATACTACCTTTGTTTCATAGGCATTAAATATTTCAAAAAAATGTAAACGATAAATATATAGATGTGTGTTATGGAGAAAATAAGTACAATTATTTGAAATACTGTAAAGTTAATCTATTTTTATCGCAAAAAAGGTATTTAGTTAAAGCCTCTTTAAAATGCTCACATAAAATGAGGCATTTCCTGTTTTTCCAGAAGAAAATGTTTTGTTTTCCATTTCAATAATTAATATTTTAAGTAATTTTGAAAGAATATTTCGGAGAGCTTTTGTGTAAAAGCTTTTAACAAAGTTTGTTACCTGTTTTTTAGCTGTGTTTATACAAATACCTCAATGAAACATCATAGTATTGTTAGCAGCAAAATACTACATTGCTCATATGGTATTTTGCTAGTATTTGGTGACAAACATATGGTATTTGTACCATATATGGTATTATTACTACATGTCTGTCTCGGGTACTACTGCGCCAGATGAACACCCGACCGCTCCGACTTACAGCGATCCAACACATTGGACATTAATTCGATACCGCAACAATTTTATACAAAAAACATTAGTGTAAATAAATACACTGTTTTTTTCATTTCAAACACTCACGCGAGAGTTAGCGACGATGAAGATAGTCTCAGCAAATTTCAAAATTAACCTAGACAAACAATAAAATTCCCGCATTATAAAATCAACAGACGGAATTCCATAACGAAAAACCGATAAGCATAATAAAACTATCTTTGTTCTAGCAAGTAAGTAAACATTCGCATAAGTATAAATAGCACTAAGATTATAAAATGTAATCAGTAAGAAACTATGAATAAAACAGGCAACACGAGGATAAGTGTACTGCCCAAATAAATATAATTTCTTTTACTCGCGACAAACAACAGTTTGTTAACTGAGGGCTCAACCGTTCTTTTCGTTTGAACTGAACCTCCCATATCCTGACATAAAGGGGAAACTAAAATCCACTTTCCTGATGAAGGAAAAAAATACCAACTTCGAGATGTCTGCACAGGAGATGGCAAACCTCAGGGCTCAAATTGCTGCATTAACTACATTTCTAACTGAGAACCAACAAAGAGTGGCTACCCTGGAGAACAGTCTGCCATCAAATGTGACAATTACGGATCAGCACGAGGACTGCAATCCAATTAGAATCAACGAAATGCAGATTAACCTGGATATTTTCAAAGCAGTGCCAGATTTCACGGGCAATAGGAATCAATACAGATCCTGGAGAATACGTGCGTGGACGCACATGGAAAACATAAAGAATATGCCACAACCCGACATATTATACCGCACTTTCGATATTGCATTCGAAAATGCAAAGAGAAGCAACCGATATTTTAATCAACCACAACACGAAGTTCATCTTCTACTCGATCATAAACCGCCTCGACTACACGTATGCAGACCAGAGACCTTTTTACGTCTTATGAGACGAAATGATTACGCAAAACAAATTTATGCTGGCGGAATTTTGTAGCGAAGTCAGCAGGGCATTGAATCTTGCCCTAACAAAAATGGAAATGAGAAGCTCAGGTGACCCATCAGAACGTTTATTCATGGCTTGAACAGCAAGTATACAAGCGACACCCTCTACAACGTCCGGTGTGTTTTACGTGGGTACCTGCTGACAACAGCCTTACTCCACGGCGCTCAAAAGCACAGCGGATCAAATCAATGCGTTGATCAGCGCCCTGAGAATGCTAAGCATTTTCAGTACCAGTTGGCAATGTGGAATGGACACACTAACCACCTTTGTAGGGTTCGAGGCCCATCTAAAACCTCTGCCGTGCTTTGGGTCCGGCACCCGGTTGCAATGCAACTCCACATTCAACTGACGAGGTCAGTTCTTCCCGCGATTTGGATTTCAACCACAACCACCACGATACTCCCCGAGGGGCCAGTCCGCATGAGCAGGTTGGAGTTACCTCCAAGGACTCCTGCTCCCCGTGGTACCAGAATTAAGTCTCCGGTCAGACCTCGTAGCCGAAACTACTACCAGTTGAGCTTCCATACTGCTCTGGACTGGTGGCCAGGGGTTGGACCCCATACACACATCACTTACACACACCAATCATACAAAAAAAACTAAAACCCTAATTTCCAGCTAACCGCCTTCGCCGCTTAAATATTTCACGCGCAAACAGCCCTAACTGTTCGGTATTCCGACTAGTGGAGATCACACCACTAACATCTAATCGTCCATCAGTCCAGCTAATCCCCATACCACCCAGATCCCTAATGTCCGAGTACATCGGGCACTCCCCAATTAAATGCGACCAACTCTCTGACCCCGCCCCACAAAAACACCCCGACGTATCCGAAAGGTGCCTCTGATGCAAAAATGCATTCAGAGGTCCATGCCCCGTAAGCAGGAAACCCAGACTCTGACAAAATCTGAAGTCTGGGTTATCCTCAACGAACCCAACGTCCCGAATGTACTCGTACGTTACTCGGCCGTTAGGACTATTGTCCCAACGTTCTTGCCACCTACACCTAACCCTATCATCTAGAAGCCTCTTGCTCCCTAGATATCCCTCCCTCTCCACATCATCGTCGGAAATCCAATCGTTCCGCAGCAATGACACACTCAAACCCCTTCTTAACCTGAATGCAACAGTCACAACCCAAAGGACTTAGAAACCGACAACGAGAAATTGCAATTCGACTTTCCTCAGTGCGATGACTACAGGAAATACAATATGCCGCATCAACACCTTCAAAAAAGAAGACATTAGAAGAAACCAAACCCGTGCACCCAAGCATTAACATCAACCCTTTCAAAACAGAAAATACCACGATGATCAGCGAGCACAGAGTGCACCCACCCCACAGTGCCAACCAATGGCCGTAGATTCCTTACGGCAAAACGCTGCACGTTTGCAAAATAACTATGACCGTCAAATGCAAGGATTACATCCAAATGACCCAATTCGAGGATATCCACAGAAGAGGCACCAAAATCCTTCATCTCGTAATTTAAACGCACCACAGAAGATGCAACGTATAAACCAAATAAATGAAGAAGAACTAGACTCTCTCCCACCACAACATGGTGGCAAGGAACTACGATCCCCTGCTACAAAACAAATATATGCAAGGCTTTGTTTTTCTCAAGCGAGTGAATTAATTGCCTTGTCTTCATCACCACTGCAAGGATACGGGCAAAGCAGTTAATATCCTCTTCGACACTGGACCAACAAATAACTATACACACTCTAAATGCAATATCGGTGAGTATATTCCAATTAAACCTATTAAAGTGAAAACTCTTCTTGGTTTCTCAATAGCAAAATTCAAAAAAAAGTACCAGTATCTCCTTACATATTTTGAAACTGATGCATTAGAAGAATTTGATATGCCTCTGGGCGAACAGGGACTCAGAACAGCCAAAGCAGAGACTAACGTTTTTGAGTACAAGCTCAGTTATAAATATAGGGCCGAAAAAGAAAGCAATGAAATATATAAATCTGAAATTGAATTAATAATGCAACAAAAAGGAAATACTAACTCAATATTACCATTTACTACCACTGTCCAAGCCACAATCAGGACGAAATCTGAAGATCCTATCTAGACAAAACAGTATCCGTACCCTATATCTGATAATGATTTTCTCAACAAAGAAATAAATAAACGTTTAGAAAGTGAAATAATCCAATTGAGTAAAAGTCCGTACAATTCACCCATTTGGACAGTTGCTAAAAAAGGGACCGACGAACAAGGAAAACCTAAACGCAGAATGGTTTTAGACTTTCAAAAGTTAAACGCTCAAACTATTACAGATAGATAACCCATACCTGATATAGTTATGATAATACAAAATCTTGGTAATGCAAAAAAATTTACAACTTTAGATTTGGATTTCACAAGATACTTAATAAAGAATCTGACAGAGAGAAAACAGCTTTTAATGTAAATGGATTTTTCGCATTCCTTTTGGACTGAAAAATGCTCCGTCAATTTTTCAAAGGTGTATCGATAATATCCTGAGACCATTTACTATTATTCTCCAGAAGAGCACGTCGGGCACGTACGCATTTTTATAAATGCACTTCATCAAGCTAACATAAAGATTTCCAATGAAAAGTCACACTTCTTTAAGGACTCAGTAGAATATTTGGGGCACATAATTAAATACAAAATCACCGTCGATCCCGTAAAAACACAAGATATAAAAGATTTTCCCACTCCTACATCACTGAAGGAGCTTAGAGGCTAGGTTTCGCAAATTATTATCGAAAATTCATAAAAAAATTTTCTGCCATTGTTGAACCACTTACAACGTTTCTCAGAGGAGGCAACGGTAAAATATCAAAAAATTAAAGTACAAAAATTAAAATCACATTAGATGAACCTGCAATACAACATTAAGTAGAATAAAAGAAGAACTTCAAGCTCAGGTTGAACTTTTCCAACCAAATTTCAGCAAACCCTTTGAATTAACCACAGACACTAGTAACTTAGCAATAGGAGCTGTATTATCATAAAATAAAAAACCAATATCATTTATTTCACGAACACTTAGTCAAACCGAACAGAATTACTCTAAAAATGACAAAGAGTTACTCGCAACCGTGTGGTCCTTACAAAAACTTCGAAATTACTTATATTGTCCGACTTAACTATATACACTGATACACTTAACCACATACACCGATCATCAATCTATAATTTTGGCCATAGCAGAAAAAAACCCCAAACAAAATTAAAAATATGGAAAATTTCATCGAAGAATATGGTGCTAAAATCACTTATAAACCTGGACAACAGAACGTTGTTGCGAATTTTCCCGTCAACAAATTAATAACACATCCAATTCTGATAATTCCCAACATTCAGCACAAAGCTCCCCTATACAAAAAATAAAACGTGTAAAACAACCATTAAATTGCAACAAAACCACACATTCCGTTACCAACGAGAAACCCGCGGACGTATTTTTTAACCAAAGGGGGTATCCCGACGTCCAGGAACGAATACAAAAAAAACAGGAAAGAGTCTTGGGTCATCATAGTCGCAATCGAAAGCAGCTGAACTATAATCCAGAAGACGTAATATTTTCCAAAACGCACAGGCGTAATAAGAACATAAGAAAATACGCGAAGCACGTTGTAAAAAAAAGATAACGGAAAGACTTTAACGACTAAAAAAAGGACGAATTATCCATAAGGATAGCATAAGAGTAAAGGCATGTACGGAATAATTTTATTTTTACTTTTCCGTATCGCATTAAGCGACAATGTAATAGATTAAAGTAACAAAAAAATATGTTCTCGTAGTAACTGACCCCGTATACAGATATAAAAATAGTTCCTTTCTATATCATATTTCAAATTTATCAAAAATACTTACGCCCTATGAAGACATAATGAAATTTTCTTATAATTAATAAAAACAGTCCGAAACTAAAATATTAATTATTAAAATAGAAACATTAAAAAATCAACTTATGCCAAATATCTATAGGCCTAAAAGATCTCTTAACTTTCTTGGTTCTGTACTCAAATTTATAACTGGTTCACCAGATCATGACGACCTTATCGAAATAAAAACTTCAATTAATATGCTAATAGAAAATAATAACAAACAAAAGAGCATTAATTCATAGTTTGAAAGAATTTTTAAAACACTCGATCCTAAAGCAGTAAATGAGAATTTAATAATACGAAAAATTTATAACGAATTACAAACAATAACTAATGCTATTAATAAAAATTTTTACTCTGCCACACTTAATTTGAATGATGTGAATGAATTAATAAACCAAGAGTAGTTGGATCATCCACTAATTAATATGTATATTGGAATATTCTGATCCATAAGATATAATTATAATTTTCAAATAACCAATACTGGAAACTAACTGTAGACTATATAATGTATACCCTTTATCACAAAAGCATGGTGAAACGAATTTAGATCCTAAGATAGCAAAATGCAATAAGTATCAAAGTGTTTCAAAATGTTAGATTTTTTTCAGTACAAACATTTGTAAATCAGAACATTCTGATAATTGTTCTATTAAAAAATTAAACGATAAATCAGCACAATGTAAAACAATTCATGTAAATAACGCTCCACTCCAAATCATAGAAAACGGTCACATCTTGACAGATAATGAGCATTCTTGGAATAATATGCCTATGTCATGACGATGAGTTATTTGAGATCGAAATGAGTCGTTTACAATAACAACAATTAGCAGCAAAGTAGCGAGGACGCTCTATTTTAAGAAGGAGGGGAGTAAGCGACGCTGAAGATGGCCTAAGTAAATTTCATACTTAACCCAAAAAAATAATAAAATTCCCGCATTATAAACACAACAGACAAAATTCCATAACGAAAAACCCATAAGCATAGTAAAACTATATTTGTTCTAGCAAGTAAGCAAACATTCGCATAAGTATAAATAGCACTAAGATTATCAAATGTAGTCAGTAAGAAATTATGAATGAAACAGGCAACACGAGTATAAGTGTACTGCCCAAATAAATATAATTTCTTTTACTCGCAACAAACAACAGTTTGTTGATTCGAGTGTGAGTGTAAATTGAAACATCTAAATACATTGGTTTGTATTCCCCAATAAATTGGGTAAGAATTTTTCAATTACTCAGGGGCGATCCCTAAATTACGTCACACGAATTTAAGGACTATTTAACCCCTCCCCCCGTCCTTGTTACAAGTTTTCACATTTTGATATCTATGTCCACAAAGTTATAGATGGGAATTCAAAATATTGTCGAAGCTAGAGAGGAAATAGTTGCCGAGCGTCCAGCAGCTATATGAGCAGAAGCCAAAACTTTGACGCGCGATTTCTCAGCTTTTTTTATATTAACGATTTTTTTTTTTTAATTAACGGACAGGATAGAAAGAAGACTAAACGTCGTATGTAATTGCGACAAAGTTTATTTTCTTTGGTATTAAATTATCTTCTATTTAAACAAAAAAAGCCAAGAAAAATTAAGTTTAAACATATTTTTAACAACACAAAGTAAAAAATTTTTGCTCAAAAACCACATTTTTTCCAATTTGTATAAAAATCTAGAATTTTACACTATTTTTGGAATTTTCTTAGCTTAACTAGAAGGTAGGAAAAGTTTATTTTCTTTGGTATTAAATTATCTTCTATTTAAACAAAAAAAAACGGGAAAAATTAAGTTTAAATATATTTTTAAACAACATCAAGTAACAATTTTTTGCTCGAAAACTGTTTTTTCCAATTTGTACAAAATTCTAGAATTTTACACTAATTTTGTAATTTTCTTAGCTTAATTAGAAGATAAGTTATTAACAATATGAGTATATTTTAAATTTTTGTTTCAAATAGAAACTGCGACCTGCAACCTGTCCGTCGCACATTAGGGTAAAATGTGTCGATTTGGAGATTAATTGAAAAATCAAAATTCAGGCTACAAGTAGATAAAATTTTACATCCCTAACTGAACAAATATTTGGCAAAAAATTTACAGTTTTCTTGTAATATTCTCTGAAAATTGCAAGTTTATTTCATTTTGTATGCGCACAGTGATATACGTGATTTTTTTCATTTTTCGAAGTTTTTATTTTCTTTAACTGGACAAATCTTTAGAAAATTGTAATGATTGGGATTTCGACCTTATATGCAGACATATAGTTGTGAGTTAAGCGAGGTAAAGCAAATCTTGTTTCATTCCTGAAATCTATGGCTGTTGTAGTTTCTTTTTGTAAAAAAAAAGTTGCGCCAATACTGCGCACTTTCTCAGTATATGCATTTCTTTATGCGAACTGCCTGCTCAAACATACACGGATTTCTCAAGGCAGAAGAAGAACAAATACAGCAATTGCAAAAAAAAGGTTTGTTATTGTTTTTGTTGTTCAGTGAATGCCTGTTTGCTTTGTTCACACCCTACGTTACGATAAGCGGCAGTTTAAATGTATAAGAACATATTCCGGAATAGTCTAAAATTCGCGTTTTACTTACATGTACATAATAATAAACATCATCACATACATTTTTGAAGTAAAATTTTGGTTTCTTACATTTTGTAACAATTAATTAATATGGCATAAGGTTCTTATCTAAGGTTTAGGGTATATGTAAAATCATGATAACCGACATTGTTTTTTCCCGCGCAATTTTTATTACTAATGTTTTTATGTCATGTGCAGTCGAGAGAAATAACAATAGTGATGTATATTTAACTAACATGGTAAAAGCGATACCGACATTGACTACATTTAAAGAGGATAAAAATATTACTATCTTCCTTATAGGAACAAGCTCAAATGTAATTTGGGTTCCTCGTCAAAGTCTTTGTGACATAATGAAAAACTCTGGCTGTGATAAATTTAATGAAAAATTTGAATTTTTAAAAGAGCAATTGAAAAAGCGTATTGAGCCATCTGATGAATTTATAAAAGAGTTTGATGACAGGATAAAAACATGCCTCCAACACTTCACAAATATTTTATCCATGGACCAGAGATAATATCGCACGCTATGAAATAAAGATTTTAAGAATTTTAGAGTACATTTTTCTCGCAAATGCAGCAGAAAAAAAGCAAATGAAGACAAATTTAACAGACTTTTAATCAGTTCTGACCCCGTTATATCAACCACAAGAAAATTACAAAAAAAAAAGTGCAGGATTTACCCAAAGAAGCATTAGAGTTGATCATTATAGAGAGTGGCAATAATAATGAAGTTGATGATGACGATGATGATGAAGGCGATGATAAAAATTCAAGCGAAGACGACAATGATCATGAATATGATTTTAATGATGAAGAAACAGTTTATATATTTTAAATAAAATTTGAAGCTTAAAAAAATTAAAAATTTAGAAAACCGATGTTCAGCATATATTTGTTTTTTAAGATATAAAAAAAACAATCAAAAAACTCGAATTGCATTATTTTCTTACTTCTTTATGATTAATTAACTAAAAAAAAAATAACTTTTCCATAACTAGAAGACTTGTGGGAATTAATCTCCATTTTGAGCACCATTTACTCCACTGTGCGTCGTCCGACAAACGCACATGTGAGATGCATCGGAATTTTTCTTCCCAAAGGTAGAATGTAAGAATATAGATTTCGTATCCAAAAGATTTGCTGATGATGTTTAATGGATAACTATAAACCCTAAAAATTTCGATCCAATCGATTATTTCTTTTCTTCCCAAAAAAATCCCCAACAAAATCGATTTTTGAAGCCTTTAAAGCAGGTTTCACCCTTAAATGTAATCTAATCACTGAAGATTTGTGGTCTGAACATGGTATTAGTTTAAAAGAAAATTTGATGAATGACAGACCACTTAAACAAGTGTTAAAAACGCAAACGTATGAAACCGATATTTTGTATGGTAGCCACAGTCTTCCGCTAGCATACGAGTCCTTATCTCAGGTATACCGCAGGGTTTCCTTTAAAAAAGATTACAGCCAATCATCCAAACATCTTAAAAAATATACTAAAAGAATGCGATATCAGACTAGTTTTCATACCCGACTGAGTCCATATCCTCAGTAGCTACCGTAACCAAAAGACAGATTTTATCCTCCGTGGCAATACTTTTCGACCCCGCAGGATGGCTGTCGCCAATTATGATACAAGCGAAAATTCTGATCCAAGAACTATGGTTAGACGGAACCGACTGGGACGAACAAGTGAAACCTCTTCGCTTAGAAAAGTGGTACCAGTTCGCTAATAATCTGAACGACATCTCGCAGATACAAATTCCACGATGAGTAAACTATTCCCCCGAATAAAAAGTGGAACTACACTGTTTCTGTGACGCCTCTAAAAAGGCATGTTGTGCCACTATATATGTGTGCACATAAAGTGATACCGCAACCACAAGCCACTTATTAGTGGCAAAAGCAAAAATTGCGCATATAAAAACGCTAAGTCTACCACGACTTGAACTCTGCGGCGCGGTGCTACTAGCAAAACAAGTTTCCATGGTGCAGACCCACTTAGACATGGCGAAATAAAAGTTTTATCTGGTCTGATTCCGAAATAGTCCTAGCCTGGTTGGAAAAACCCCCACATGCGTACAAAACATATATTTCTAACCGAACCTCCCAAATACTTGACCTAGAGGGATCCGCCACATGGCGACACGTAGTCAGTGCTGACAATCCTACTGATCTAGGTACAAGAAGGTGCAAGCCCCTGCACCTTGCTACCACCACGCTCTGGTGTAATGGCCTCCGATTGTTAACAGAATCCATCTTTTCCTGGCCTCAATCGCCAATGTGCAAAATGATTGCCCCATAAAGTCGAAAAATCGACATCTATCATAAAATATTGGATGATAATAACCTCCTTGAACGTTTTCCATCGTTTCCACTTGCCCTCAGAGTAGTCGCCTATATGCTCCAGTTCATAGAGCGACATAAACATAAACTTAAAGGGGCAACTTACCCGCAGTGCAATATAAAGGTCGCTCTAACCGCATCAACTCAAACGTGCTACTTTAGGCGCGATATATCATTGGTAAGAAAATTGAAACCGATTGATAAAAAGAGCTCACTCTTAGTTCTAAACTCGTTTCTAGACACGAAAGGGCTGCTTAGGGCCAATGGTCGGCTTGCTAATTCAACCCTAACATACAACGAGCGCCACCCCATAAGAAGTCTCCATTTGACACATAATTCCTGCATTACATCCATATATTAATGCTACATACCGAAAACCGTCTCATGCAGCATGTGGTACGACAAGAGTATTATATTCCAAGTCTGAAGCACCAAATCAAGAAATGCATTTTCAAGTGCAAGATCTGCCCTATGCATAAGCAGAAAATACTAACGCAGATTATGGCAGCACTTCCACCTCAACGCCGCAACTTCGCTCCGCCTTTTACCACTACAGGAGTCGATTTTGCTGATCATTTTCAGATAAAGGCGTCTATGCTAAGATCTCCTACCCTAGTGAAGTGCTAAGTGGCTGGTTTTGTCTGTTTCACAACAAAAGCAGTACACCTTGAGCTATGTACTAATCTGACCAGGGAGGCTTTTCTTGCGGCATTTGCTCGCTTCGTCACACGACGTGGTTTTCCATCAAAAATCATGAGCGATTATGGCAAAACATTTATTGGAACTCAAAGAGCTACAGCAGAACAGTTTGTGGCGTTTCTAAAACAAGTCTCAACTGGCAGTTCATCCCCACAAGCGCTCCTCATAAAGGTGGTTTATGGGATTCAGCTGTAATAAGCTTTTAATCTCATTTTAAGAAGCTCGCTGGCAACCACAAATTCAATTATAAAGAACTCACGACATTGTTAACCAGAATTAAGCCGTTCTCAACTCACGGCCTCTCTCTGCACTCTCGCAAGACCCCTCAGACTTTACACCCTCTCGCTAGGGCATTTTCTTAAAGGAGCGCCCATTCTGGCCACACCCTAGGTAAATAATAACCATTCCTAAACCAATCTGATAAGAAGAGAAAAAGAAAATAAATTAATAATAAACCGATATCATTAAGGAAAAACCGCGAAGAGAATTATAATAAATTTCAAAGCCGCAAGACAAACGTAAACCTATATCTTGCAACCCCATAGATGGTCGATCATTTCATCATGCCACTTAAAGTGCCACACTGTTCATGCGCACTTACGGCAATTAAATTATAACCATTACGATTTTTCTTTCTTCATACATATTGATATGGACGCCGATACGCCTGTAACCTTCACGCCAACTTCAGTTCGGCTCTTACTGTGCCGCGCTCTAGGACTTTTCCAGTAGCAGAGCCGCGAACCATCACGGCAGCAACCGTTGCACGAAGTTCAACCCGCGCAGCACCGACGCCGGCGCCTCCGGAACCCCACCGCACCAGATTCCCGTTCTGTTGCCATTCACATAGGGTACAGCACTGCTCCATTTTCAAGGGAATACTATCCGTACAACGTCAGAAGGTGGCACATGTTTAAACTGCTGGGCCTAGTCACACGCCACGGAGGAGTGCGAATCTGACACCTTGTGCCGGTTGTGTGAAAGACCGAATCATACTTTGCTGCACCGGAACTCCCGACATCCTGTGTCGCCAACAGTCCTCCGCCGCCGTGCAACCACCCGACGATCGCAGCCAAACCGTGTGGCATGACTACGACATCCAGAAGCTGGATGGTCCTGGCGACCACTCAATGCGACATCGACGCGCAACCAGATAAGGTTACAACCTCACCGCACCACCGGCCTGAGCAGCATTGTAGCTACGCTACAGGTACTACAACGTCTGCTAGACTAGTACTCGCCTGGGGGAGCCGGGATGTCGAAACGAAATCCAGTCGTCCGAACTAATCTACTTAATACAAAACTTCAATACAATACTTTCCACATCAACACGCTAATCAGAAAAAAAAACATATCACTGATTCCCTTCACACCACACTTAGAAACACTATTACATCTAAGCACCACATATCGCTACCTATACAATTACACCACACACCATGTCATCATTGCAGAGGACACCACACTTCTTTGTTTCCTTTTCCACTTATTACCAAAGGAAAGGTGAACTTGGGCCGGCACTTGTTTTTTCAGTTGGTTGAAACACGTACACCGATATAGGCGCACACCGGTCCTTTAGCGAAAACCTAAGTAATAAAATTGAATTAGTTTAAATTTAAAAGGTATAGAACTTATCCCACATAATTGCTAAAAGAAATAAAAAACATAAATCATATGGCGTTGTGAAAAGAAGTGTAAATAAAGAAAGGAAAGGGAATGAAATTGTACTAAAACGTATAATGACAAAAAAAAAAAACTTAAATTAAATCATACTAAAAGTGAATAAAGAGTTACTCTGTTCATTGTTCTAACGGGTCATAAGGTTTTTTTCACTCATGTTCCATTTTATTTTGTGTTTCATTCATGCCACTGTAAATTTCCGAAAATGTTACGTTATTTTGCATTTCAGATGACAATATATAGATGTGAGGTTTTGTTATTGTTTTTATTATTGTTTTTGTTTTTAATAAAAGATTCAAATATTCCTGCAAATATGATTTTTAAACAAATGATTTTTCTTTGAAATATAATTTTTGTATTTATGAGTTGTATTAAATTTTGGCATAAAGAGATAAAAGGTATCCCATGTCCTTACCCTGGTTCTAAGCTACGTCCCCAACAATCTTCATTGGTTTAACTAACAGACCTCTAAGCGCATCAGTCGCAAATGTTTGTTTAATACAAAAACAAATTTAATTGAAATCAACTTTGATGTTTTACACTACTCTTGCTCTGCAGCCTGCCTTCTCCGTTTTCTAGCGGAGGTTATTAGGATCAGACAGTTAATGCTATTAGGGTCAATGATATTGTTGCCCATCCTATATTTTATTAAGGGTAAGGCTGAGCTCAGGCTACTACCGGGGTCACAGCTGGCAGATAGTGGACGGCCCACGTGAAGTAGGTTAGCTGCGAATAGTAATACGCAGCCCCCGACCAAGAGCTGCAGGAGAGGAGGGTTTGGCTCAAAACGCCTAATACGCCCAATGAACCTCCGGCGAAGAGACGAGAAGATGCCGCCTTTAAATAAGCGTCCACAACCCCCAACGGGGTTGCACCGAGGGAGAGCCTACCCTCGAGAGGGAGGCAACAAAGGGACGAGGAAACTATACAGTGAACAGCACCAAAAGTCCACAGACGCCTGCGAAAACTATGGGCAAGCGCTCATCAGAATCGAGGCCAGTAAGGTTCCGATTATGGAATACTGGAAGCCAATAATGGACTAGTTTGACAAAGGGCTGGTGAGGGCAGTATTCTATCACCTCAGTAGGTAAGAGTGGCATCTTACCGAAATGGCTGGCAGGCTAATACTGCTTTTCCCTCCGTATCGTTAAAACCCTAGCAGGCCTTTAAGTACGTTCAATGCACGTCGCCAAAATTAATGGCCGTACAGGTTCAGTTGAGACGAGCTCCTGATTCGTACCTGAACCTGGCTCTGAACACAAGCTCCCATAAGGACTTGTGTAAACCCTTGCGTGGCCTCCCTGCTTGCATAGATAACCACAGAGTTCATAAAGGGCAACTGTTACATCGTGCGGAGATAGCGGCTTGAAGCGGAGACCCATTAGATCAAAAATGAACACACCACAACAACAACAAAAACCCCAACAGAAGGAACTACATAAAGAAAAACAAACAAAAGATGCTCAAGACGAGGAATATAGGACCGTGTTCCGCAGAAGTAGTAGGATATTTATATCCCTACACTAGGGTGGGTCGATTCCGGACTTTTTTCGATTCGGGATTTCTGATAGTGCGGAAATGTTGCCTTAGTACTTCTTGATTCCAATGAAACTTTTTGTTTTGAGATCGCATTGCATCTTCAACCCCAACTCCGGCCTTGAAATTTCGGAAATTCGCCTAAAATCGTGAAATTGTTTACCTAGCGCCTGAAATACGCATCTCATGGCAAAATGTATAAAACAAAAGTTATTTGTCACGTCATTTGCTACCGAAATGGTATATGTGATCATGGTGAAAAGGCGGCGCGACACAGCGCAAGGTGAAAATTATTGCAGCTTTCAGCTAACCTGTATTGGTCACCCAGAACCCACCGCGTGGAGGTGGCTGCTCTTGGGGTTCCTCCCAAGCCCAACCCAACCAACCGACCATATGTCAGGCTTGGTTTAGTCTGAATCTGTGTCAAATTTATTGATGAAATCAGATTTTGTACTAAACTTTGGTATTTGTTGCCTAGATTTCAGTGTAGAGCATATAAAACGATCACGAGATTGGGGGTTAATAACTTTAGAAGATGCCTCTGTCACCAGTTTGACGGTTCTCTCGACTGCTACGGTGTGAGAGGGGAATTCACTAAGTTTCCATAACTCTGCAGTGTCTCCCGACAGCCCTTTTATGAGTTCTTCGTTAGAAACTGAACAAAGAACTGGTGGAACAGATCTTCCGGCACGCAATGGAAATGCATTACTCCAGCCGCACCCCATTATGGAGATCTTTGGGGGGCAGATGTGCATTCAGCAAAAAACATCTCTATCGCTCAATTGGTTGCCAAATTTTACGCTCCAATCAACTGAGTACACTACTTGTTAGGTTTAGGCTTGTTTAAATTCCAGGCCACTCGTTCCTCTTCACGATGATCCTGATGATAGTTACGCACTCACACCTGGCAACTTCCTCTTTGGTTGACTGCTCAATTCGAGACCAGAACCACCTATTGATGATATTCCATAAAATCGTCTATTATATTCTCAACAGTTACAGAAAATATTCAAGCATTTTTGGAAGCAGTGGAACCGTATCCAGCTTACAGGTGCGTCGCAAATGGGAAGCGTGAGAATCTCCAGCCAGGAGATGTAGTACTGATTCAGAACGAAAATCTACCCCCACGCTTCACTGAAGTTCACCCTGGCAGTGACGGATTAAAATGTTAACGGTTAATACTAAGTTCACTTAATTTAAATGATTTATACTGTGTAATTTGCACCATCTTCCAGGGACACGCTGCCCTATCTGGCATCACCATGATCAGGTGAGTCATTTTCGTTTCGGCATTTCTACCGTTGTTTGAGGCAGACCACTATGCAATATAAAAAAACAACTAAAAGCACAATTATCAGGTCATGCTTTTTAGCTTGGCACATCATACGATTTTACTGTTCTTTGGTCAGACTATTGCATACGGGACAATGGTCTAACATAACATTAATATTTACAATAATATTTATTACATACTATTTTTCTATAAAAGCTTGAGTAAAGTATAAGATTGGTTGTCCTTCAAATTTATTGGATGGTACTTGGAGAGTACCAAATAAATAAGTAAAATAAATTAATCTGAAGTTAAGTCGTGGTTTTATTACAGTGCAAATATAATATATACATCATACGGGTTAATTTGAGTGTTTAGTGCAATCCTAAACAGTAACCATTGGTTAAATGGTCCATTAGTTGGCGATTTTCTAGAGTGCGGTGTCGTAAGTAAGGTAAACTCATTATATTGTCGTGCACGGTTATTTTTAATTGAGTGACCCAAGGAAGTCCGGTACTCTTATTGGGATGTCGTTGCGATTTGTGTAGATCGTTCCATTAACGTTATCTTCACCTGAAAATGTTGCAGTACCTCTTTTTACTGAAACAATAGCGTTGTCATGTGGTACAGTTGCGGTGTGAACGTTTATAACGACCAGGCCATCATCAATTTCTTGAACAAGATCTAGTTGGCCAAATGTTGTTCAGCATTTTGCTGTAACGCTGCTTAACGACTGTTGAGCGCACGTCGTAATATTTAGTTTCCTGAAACATTTTTAGTTGTCCCAGCACAATAGCCCGGGAGTAGATGTCTTTGCCACAGACTGCTACAGCGTTATTTCAAAGGAATAGCATTTTGTTGTTATGTGCTACAGGTAGTATAGTTAGGTCTAGGAAACTTAACCAGGAAGTGGAAAAGATTATTGTCATGAAATATTTTAAACTTGGAAACTAATAACAAATCAGTTACGGTGATCTTATTGGTAAAATTATATTACCTAGATCAGTGTTTTTCAATGTTTCTGATTTCGCGACCCCTTTACAGGTTGAAATATCCTTGTGCCATAGGAAGTCAAAGAAATAATTTAATTTTAATTAAAGTAAAAGTTATCTATTATTCGCGCGGGTCATACGGCGTCAGCGACGGCGACGTTGCCACACCGCATGGCACGATTGTCGTTGCGGTAACAGCAAGCGCCCCGCGCGCGCCACCCGCAATGTTCTTTTGTTTCAACTCTCATCACTCAGTTAAGTTCAGACGTCATTCTGTTGTTTTTTCGCTTGCTCTGCACGTTTATAAAATGTTTTGATTGGTGAGAGTATGAAACCGTCAAAGCTTATGCGGCATCTCACAACCAAGCATCAAAAAGAAGCTGATAAGCCGTTGGATTTCTTTGAACGAAAGTTGAAAGCTCTTAGTCTACAACAAAATATTATAATAACTAAGAAAATAATGAAAAAAGCGTGGGGTGCACTATAAAACGGCTCTTAACAGACGCCCCACCCTTTTTCACAATAATACTATTTTTTTTATTTATTTATTTTCCATATTAACAATTATTTTTGATTTTTTAGTTTAAGTTATCGTCAAAGGGTGTTTTCTAGTTTTTTATACTATATTTTTACTGTTGGTGTTTATTTCTTTGTTATTTGCATACAACTTTTGCTTATACTGAATTTCGGTGTGCAAAAGTTCCGCGTCCTTAATTTTTATTAACTGTTCACTTGTATATTGTTTGGTTTATTTTCAGGCATCCAATGTCAACGAGTCAACATTATCAGCTAAGTTGCTAAAGCAGGGAAACCATAAACAATTGCCGAATATCTTATTTTGCCAGCGGCACTTGATATGGTTGAAATTATGGTCGGTAAGCAGGAGGCAAACAACACTTTCTGACAATAATATTTCACGCAAAATAAACGATATGGCCAAGGATATTCAAGAACAAGTAGTCGAAAAATTAAAGAATAGTCAACATGTTGCTTTGCAGTTCGATGAATCTACAGATGTTTCCGACTGTGCACAGCTTGTAGTATTTGTGTGCTTTGAAGCAGATGACAGTATTACTGAAGAAATCTTATTTTGCAAAGCAATTCCTGCAAACACTACTTGCCAAACGATTTCTATTTTTAGTAAGCAGTATTGTCACAGCACTAAATCCACCTTCACGCAAATATGGCGATGGGAATGCTATCAAGAATCGTTGAACGGTTGACCGCAATCCCGGGTACAATTGCGAGATCGGTTTTTGTAGCCAAAATTCTTTGTAACCATTTTTAAACTTGATTTTTATTTCCTCGTTTATTGTCAATTCTATAAGTTCTTCTTCCAGCTGAGGTGACATTGCTGTGTTGACATTTGAAAACGGATCCAACACCCGGTCTGGTATTTCCAAGTTCAAAATGTCCCGGTATCCTCCGGTGAAGTCAATGTGGAGGTTTTCCAAATATTGCCAGTAGGCAAACAATTCGTCGTTACTGCATGATACTGATAAATTTGGAAAATTGTGAAACTCACGTCTGCCCAGATTCTTTTTGTGTAGAAGCAGTTTGGCTGCAAAAACAGCAACAAAGTTTTTGTTTTAATTAAATTTAGTTTATCGCCTTGCAGTTGGAGATTCATGTCGTTGAACAATTTATCCAGGTCCATCATGTAAGCTATATCATTCTTTGATGTTATGAGCTTGTCTTGAAATTCTGTATATTTAGTTTCCAAGAACTTTATAACAGAGTCAAACAGGTTGTAGAATCGAGTCAGACAATTGCCTCTTGATAGCCAACGAACTTCAGTATGAAACAACAAATGATTGAAATCCTCGTCATTAGTAACACAAAGCTGATGAAATAATCTATCATTCAAAGAGCTGTTGCGGATTTTATTGACTGCTTTGATGACATATTGCAGTGATTGAAATAGTTTTTCACTTAAGTTTCTAGCAACTAAGTGTTGTCTATGAATAACGCAATGCATACCAAGGACATCTGGAATTTTATTTTTTAAGCCTTAATGGCACCCTATCATAGCCGGAGCGCCATATGTAGCAATTGAAATAATATTTTTCAAAGGAATCTCTTTCTCATCGCAAAACTTTTCCAATTTATTGAATATGGTTTCGCCTTTTGTATCGGTCTCTTAATTTCTAGCAAATAATAGTTCTTCACATATTTTCTCATCTTTAGCAAATTTCACTTAAGACAACAACAATGCTTCATTAGTTGGTAAAGTGGACTCATCGAGCTGAATTGGGAATTGGCTTGTCCTCAGGTGATCGCACAATGATTCTTCAATGTTTTCAGCCATTTCATCAATTCGTCTTTGCACAGAATTATTGCTCAAAGGAATTTTCGGATAATATCTGCGGCCGGTTTATGAACCGGCATCTATTGCTGGCAATATTAACTCTTCTCCGATCTTATGTGGTTTGCGTTTTTGAGCAATTAACAGAGAGATATTGTACGAAGCTCGAAGTCCGTCGTCATCTTGCTTAGCAGCCGCCGAAAATAGTTTTGCTACACTTGGCTGAGTATGCTTCTTCTCTAGGTATTGAAAATATGCTACATTTTTGCCCTCTCTTATCTAGATGCATTTTATTCAAATTATCTTGCAGTCTTGAAAATGTTTTTAGACATAGAAGACACAAAGGCGAGAATGGGTTTGTGGGATTTTCAATGAATCCGAATTTAATGTATTCCGCACAGTATTGCCATCTCTTCTTTTTTACTTCCGACATTGTTTTGCTTTGAGAAATACGTTTGACTTCGCGAGTAGGGTAAAGGAGGCGTAAATAATGCTCATCTATTGCGCGCAAAACCACAAATGAATCTTATATATAAAAATGAATCGCAAAATGTGTTGGTAAGCGCATAACTCAAAAACGCCTGGACCAATTTTGCCAATTATTTTTTTAAAATGTTCGTTGAGGCTCAAGGATGGTTTTTTTTTTCGAATAATTGCCGAAAAACCCCTAAAACAGCTCTTTTCTTTGAATGAATGTTTGTTTATTAATAACGCTAAAGGAACGACTGAACCAATCTGGATAAAATTTTCAGAGAATGTTCCGTGTGAATCGGGGAAGGTTTAGAAATAAAAAAAAACTCTATGCTTCTCATGAGGAAAAGTCGGAAAATTGGACAATTCCAAAAAGCTTCTTGTTTTTCCCTTTCAAATATTTTGTTCAATTTTTTTTTGTTTTGTTTTTCAATTATTTTAATTGTTCAATTTTGTTGTTGAAAAATTTTTTTTAATTATTCAGTGAAAATGTTATGTGTGAAATTTTTTACGATGCCACGAAGAAATCCCGCTAATATCGGTCGGCGTTCTTTTTGGCATCAACATACATTGGCAGCCCAAGGCACATGACCGAGTACTCCCAGGATACGATGACATACGTGCGGTATTATGGATAGCGGTCAATCAGAAAGCGATCGTCACGATGTCACAGCAAGTCTTTTCAAGCAATAGCTTCGATGGGCTTTATCTTGAAGCAACGTACATATATATGGCGCTGTTAGATGTACTCTGTTGTTGTGGCTAAAGAGAGGTTTGTCGCATGCTCACATTCTTCTTTGGGTGGTGGATGGTGGTTACACCAGATCAAATTGATGAAATCATTCAATCATGCGGAAATTCCTGACGCAAAGAAAGATCCAATATTATACGAAGTGATGAAAACCAATATGGTTCATCGACCTTGCGGACACCACAATCCCTCTTCGGTTTGTATGTCTGACAATAAATGCACGAAACACTATCCACGTGCTTTTCTTTCAAAAACACAAGCTAGAAATGATGGATATCCACTTTAGCGTTCATATGGAACAACACATCGAAGTTGACAACACATGGATCGTACCATATTCACCACTGTTGTCTAATTCACATGTCAATGTTGCGTATTGCAATTTGTTGTGATCGATAAAATATGTTTGTGAGTACGTCACCAAAGGAAGCAATAAAGCGGTTATTGGTCTTGATCGATTCGGTCGATACGTGAACTGTAATAAAGCGTTTTGTAGGATATTTACTTTTGCAATTCATGAACATTTTCCGACTGTTGTGCGTCTGGCAGTTAATTTGGAGAATGACCAAAGAGTCTATTTCTACCCAGAGAATACTGTATATCCAGTGGAAACACCGCCACCAACAAAATTAATGTTTGCGAGTTTTCTTCTCAACGTTCGTCAGTGAACCGTTTCCGAGAACTTGCTCTATTTGGAAATGCCTCGATATTATACATAGAATGCATCGTCGAAGAAATAATTACGGAGAAAGCAAGGCCAACCAGTAGATGGACATCCGGGTGTGTTCTCAACTAAAGTATTAGAACGAATTTACGCAATCCCCCCGAAAAACGACGATTGCTTTTATCTTTGGTTGCTATTGATTAATGTACGCGGTTCAAATTCATTTCAGTCATTGCATACTGTGAATAGTAAGGTGTGTGCAACTTTTTGAGAAGCAAGCCAACAATTACAATTGCTGGAACATGATAATCACTAGAATCAAACATGGACGATACGATAGCTACTTCGAATGCGACTGAAGTTCGCACACTTTTCGTTATGATCAGCCTTCAAATCCACGTCAATTATGGGATACGACCAAAATTACATTGCCGAAGACATTTGACATCGTATACGCTAAGAATTAGAAATGGGTCAATACCGGTTGATACTTCCGGTGGCTCGATATCAATTCCATATGCCGTATATCAATTTACGAAAGATGGACTCATCACAAATTATCGTAATTATCGTATCTGTCGTTATGATGTTCTACAATCTGACGCACTGATCAAATATAAGGAGCAGAATGTTTGATTCTATGGATTTCTTTTGAGCTCTAACGATTTGCAGTTTCAGTTCAAACGTATTCCGTTTCCAGAGAAAATTGAATTTGAGATGACGATCAACAGAAAAGTCGGGTGGCATACATTTGGAAATGTTATGTTTTTCACGGCCAGACATACGTGGCGTGCTCACGAGTTAGAAAACCATCCTCTACATTTACGCACCGGAACAGAAACCAAAAAATGTTGTTTATCAAGCTGCGCTACATTGAAAAAAATTTAGAAAAATCGCAAGTAAATGATTATCAACACAATATGAATTCTTATCTTTTCATTTCAAAACACATAATTTCATGCAGGTAGTATAAAATAAATATAACATTGTTTATATAGGAATGCTTAAGCACAATTATTATATAGTAGTCCAAAAATATGAATTCTTATTTTTCCTAGAAATACATTTGTAAAAAAAAGGATCTTTCTCCTTTTCGTATTATCTTATTTTTTCCAGAAATACATTTGTAAAAAAGGATCTTTCTCCTTTTTTTATTATCTTATTTTTCCAAGAAATACATTTGTAAGAAAGGATAAAGATCCTTTTTTTTTTACTTTCCACATAAAAGATTTAACGTGCAAAACGTGCACTGCATCAGCTACCTTCCCGACGGCATTTCGCAAGAGATAAAATAAATTTTTCAAGAGCTCAAAGCATGCGCTACATCAGCTCGAACTTACCTACCCTACACCTTTGCGCAAATGATTATATTATGATAGCAAATGCCCACATACAGATTTGGCAATGGCAATAGCAATAAGTTTGACAGTTAGTATCCTATAAATTTCTATCCTGTCGAGATGCCCCGTTATGAAACGCAGCGACCGATTGACATGATTTTCATTTTTTCTATATTCAATAAAATAGGACAGATATATGAACTATGCGGAGAGAAATATAGAACCGAGTTTGAGCAATCTTTTAGTTCACATTAGTTGATGTTCACAAGTTGTTGTTGAGAGTCGAGAGCTCATGTAGTCGTTGTCTAAGAGGCCTCCTGGCTAAATAAATTTACAAATAACCCCCCAGGCCTCTACACAACGCCCCATTTTCTTTCTGGGTCTCTTGCCGCCCTCTTTGACACCTTGCGCACTCACACGGGGCGATATCGCCCCCTTTGGGAAACACTGCTCTAGCTGCTAAGGTAGTACCTTCTGATTTAAATGACGTGCTCAAGGAGGCAATAAAAATTGTGAATTCTATCAAAGGAAAAGCTTTGCAAACCTTGCTAAAATCATCAAAATCTCCTTTATCGCTCAGAGGTCAGGTAGCTATCCAAAGGAAAGGTATTGACAATAGTTCTGGAACTGGGAGCTGAATTGTTAATGTTCTTACAAGATGCAAAATCAGAATATGCTTAACGTTTTTCTGACCTTATTTGGCTCTTGAAATTAGCATTTTTGGCAGATTTTTAGCCAACTTAACAATTTGAACAAGAACCTTCAAGAAAGAGAAGAAAATATTTTAACAGTTAAAGATAAAGTAAAAGCATTTCACGCAAAACTTCGTTTGTGGTCGACCTCTCTGCAAAACAAAATGTTTGTGTCTTTTCCATGCGATTTCTGACGATAATGCATCAGACCAAAGGGTTTTTCAGTATCGGCTCATATTCCTTGCGTGATACAAAAAAAAAATCAATAGATCTGGCTGATGTCAACACAAAAATGAAAGAATATCTTCAAGAATTAGCTGCTGATGGCATGCTAAAAATGGAATTTTATTCGCAAAGTGTCGACGTATTTTGGGTGAAAAGAGAACACGAATTCGCCACTTCATACTTGTGTGAACTGACATTTTCTTCAATGGTAGACATTAAAACTAAAAAGAGAAATAGACTGCAATTGGAAAATGATATAATTATTAATGTTTCAAAAATAACACCACAATTTGATAAAGTAATGTAAAATAAAAAAGCACACCTTTCTCATTAAAATTGTGTTTTTGTTGTGTAAGAACCTCGACTTTTTCTTTCAGCTGGCAACCCCCCGAATAAGGCTACTCGACCCCCTTAGGGGACGCGACCCACAGATTGAAAACACTGATCTAGATCATTGACAATGGTCCTATTTCTGACCAAGAGAATGTCATAAAGATGCCCGGTATCTTTTTCTTTTATTTTTGTTGCTTTCAAAATTTTATTTACTGTATTAGTTCACTCGTTAACTTGCTCTTATAATTGGAAAGTGATTGCTAATTTCCTATTGTTATTGTCCTTAAGTTTATCAAGTTCTACCGTTACCTTTTGAAAGTCGTCAAAATCAGGCGTACCCGGCACTACCTTAAGAACAGTTCCTAAGATGTTCAAGCTTTGTTGATGTCTTGTTGGTACAGTTACTGTTCAGAGGAGCTTGCCAATTCGTTCGAGGTCGGCCTTCATCAATTTTGTCATGTGACTGTGTGGGTAAATTTGCTGGACAAAACGGGTTTTAAGCGTCAATTCGGCATAGGCCGTGAGATTTGTTGTGTGCCTGATGTAACCGTATGAGTCCCATGAGACCATGTCACCATCCGTAATCGGTAAATAGTCCGACAATTTTACCGTTGGTAAGTGTCGAAGACAAAGAGAGCGCAAGTATTAGCAGCATAAATAAAGAAAATCGGGTGGAGATGAGGAGAGAACTTATAGTTATTAACTTAAACTAACGCAGATTATCTTTATGAACTATCCTACCATTTACCCTAACCGTGAAGCCCAAATCTTCTTGGACCGTACCTTCGAAGTACAAGGGAGTGACTTTTTTTTCTTAGCGTTTATTTAACTTGATGGAAACTGTTTCGCCCACACCGAATGTTCTTTCTACCCAGTTTTTGTTATGAAATCTTCGTGTTGCCTCTAGGGCTTTTTCCACGTTATTTTTTGCCTGCTCGTTTTTTTCTACTGGCGAATGGAAGACGTCCACTGATTTTTCGCCTGATACTGAGTGAATGCTCATATTGTACTCGATTGTGGCGAGTAAAATGAAGTCCGTTATGTTCTCAATCACCTTTTCCAATTTCAGGCATCTAACGATTTCTCCAATGGTACTGTGAAATCTCTCCACTCGCCCATTAGGGGCAATCAATGCTGAAAAAGTCTCTCAAAAAAGCTCTTACTCTGTTTGAATTAAACGATTTCTCATTGTCGCAGTATATGGTTCTGGTTCCCGGAACAGGTTGACCAGTTGCAAAATCCGTGGTTTAATGTCGATTATGGTTCTGGGTGGGATTGGTTGCACATCCGCAAATTTAGATAATTTGTCCACGCATGTAAGAAAGTATGTAGAATTTGTGGAGAAAATGTCAATGTGCAGAGTTTCACCGGGAGAAGTTGAAGTGGGAGTTTTCCCTATAGGGTACTTAACTAGGTGTCTTACGTATTTGGCTTTTGCGCAGACTTTGCAATTTACTGCCACTTCTCTAGCCTTCTGCTCCATTCTAGGGAAAAAATAATCTTGCAGTATTTTTCTAACGTTTTCCTGAGAAGCACGGCGAGCTCCTATGCTCCTGTGCGATTCCATTTGTTCGTTAAGGTCAAAAATATCTATAACAAATTTATTTGTGTGACGGAATTTGGGGTTTAGGAATGTGGTTATTAGCCAATGCTGGGTCTGTGCTAGCAGAGGTAGCTCGCAATGAATACTCTTAACTACATCAGATTTTATTACTTCTAGCAGCATTTTGAACAAAGTCTCATTGTCAGTAAATATAAGGAAGTGAGGTAATTTGTTTCCGAAAAGCGCAAATGTTTTCTTCGACGGATGATTGCCTGATTCCAGAATTATATGGTTTCAATATACATTTACCGGTTTAGAGACTGTTTCTATGGTATAGGTAAGTGATTGCTCACTGTGAATATTGCCGGCATCTGGCTCGGGTTCAGGATCTAAAGAGTTTATAAATTAGCGTGATAGAGCATCGGCTATCAAATTATCTTTCCCTGGCGTTTTGCGTTATATCCTTCTATGAAAGGTTTTTATTTTTGGGTTCGGGTTGCGATCTGGTACCGCAAAGGTAAGGGGTTGATGGTTGGTGTAAATGTTTAATTCTTTGACTTAATATAAATAAGGCGTAAGGCTTTTAAGGGCCCATCTAATGACAAGCTCCCGCTCATTAGTGGCGAAATGCTCTTCTTTTTAATCGAATATTCTCGAAATCATTGTGAATGGTCTTCCTTTAAGGGAAAGCACCGCTCCAAGGGCTTGTGAATAGGCATCGGTAGTCAGGTAGAACGCTTTTGTAAAGTCTGGATAAGCCAGCATAACGTCTTCTGACATAAGTATATTTTTAGTTTATTAAACGTTTTCTTTTGATCTTGGTCGATTGAGAATTTTTTTTATTATTTTTTTTTTTTTTTGAATGGGAAGAGGACACCTTACCATATTCGCCTCTAAGGATATTGGTTAGAGGTTTTACAATTTTAGCGTAGTCGCGAACAAAACACCTAAAGTATCCTGCCATTGCTAGAAATTATCGAACACCCCTTAGAGTTGTTGGTTGCGGGAAGCTTCGTATTGCTTCAATTCTTTGTGGACAAGTTTTTATCCCCCCCCCCCCCCATTTGATATCTGAAAACCAAGATATTCCATTTCTATTTTGAAAAATTTTGATTTTTCCACAGAAACTCTCATATTTGCTTCCAACAAACTCATTAAAACTGCTTCCACATGCGTCCAATGGTCGTCTTGGGTTTCGGAAAAATTATTAGATCATCAATTTAAACAAAACAATATATGTCAATATGTTCCCTTAGGATGTCATCAATTGCCCTCTGGAAAATATTGGGTGTATTTTTTAGAACAAACGGAAAACGGCACAACTCGTAAAACCCAGACTTTAAATTCAAGGTTGTAAACAGTTGATAACATAACACCAGCATTTGGAATGGGGTATGAATCTTCTATCTAATAAAGTCAATTACTAATCTTTTCTTTTTTACTCCATCATCACCGAAGCCCCTTTTGTCTACTACCCGAATAGAATTATTAAAAGGCGACCGCGAAATCTGCTTTCCGAAATCAGCTACGCCTAATGGATGTGGGTTGAACATTGCATATGTTGGCTCGTTATCCGTAGTGCGGATTGTAGCCACAACGTTAACATTATAAGGTAGTTTCTCGATTGGATTCCCAAATACCATAGTGTTAAAATCATCCCTTATGGTTACTGGAACGGATTCGGTCTGTAGCTGGAGATGACTGACATCATTGCCCATTAAGAAGTGAATTATTTCATTACCTGAGTCATTGCCTCGCGCTTTTGAAACTACGCGTTTTCGATCCCTCTCCGGTTGGTAGGTTGCCGTAGGCGAGGTGATTAGGGATCTACATCCATTGGTTCCTGTCGTGGCTATAAGTCGACTCGTCACCGCTGGTTTAAGTTGTGTCGGTGACTATATCCGTTCTCGTTCCTTTGGTGGAATTGCCCATTAGATTGGTGGTCAGTCTTGTACTGCCTATTGAAATGGGAAGTTTTTTGCATATTCACATTGACTGTTAACGTATTTGCCACTTCTTTGGCTGCCATCTGTTTTCTATGTTACGTGGGGTGACCTATTCGCGATAGTTAATATCGATTTCACGATATGAGTTTAAGGACACAATTTTATTTCTACGTGTGCCTTTATTGACATCCTTATAAACTAATTTTAATATAAGATCTAACAGCTATTTAGACTAGTGAAATGCGGCTGCTGTTATCTGCTTGCAACTTCTTTGCTGTAATTCGATATCTCTTATCTTGCCATCACTTGTTTGTTATTGTTTAGATGCGTTCTATTGCCAGATGTTTGTTGTATATATGTCGAGAATGCATTTCTAGATAATGCATGTTTGGTTGGTAACTCCCCTCCTTCTTAAAAACGGAGCGTCCTCGCTATGCCGCTACAATTTGTTGTTGTTGAAAACGATTCATTTCGACTTCGTATAATTCGTGAATTTGCCTTTGTCTGTGAAACATTCTTCTATTTACGTGATATCGGCAGAGGAGTACCATACCGTAAGTGACGAAGAGCGTAAAATGTACTGAATTTTCTTCAATAGGTATCAAAAATGTTGAGAGTGTGTGGATATTGCTGAATTTGTAGATTGATTTTGAAGAAAGGATGCGGAGTACTTCAAGTTTTTCGTTGTGTTGATTATGTATTATTTCTCTGAGTTGTCGTTGATGATTGTAATATGTCATGTTATCGATGTTCATGAATTCATTGAAGTGCATCAATTTAGTGCCTGATATATGCATGTTGTTCCAAGTATGCTGGTAATCTGTCCATTCTCTAGGATGCGAAGTGAAGCATTATTTTCATGGGTTGTTTCGCATTGGGCTGTTTTGTCTTCTAATATGTATTTTTATAGTACAATTGTCTGCGGGTTCTGATTTACAAATAAAGTTACCCATATAATTTCTACATTTAGATATTCTTTGATAATCGTTACACTTTGCGATCTTAGTGTCTAAATTAATTTTACCATCCTTATATGCTAAAAGATATACATACATTAAATAAGCTACATTTAGTTTCAAAGATAGGATATTTGTATATTGTTATAATTGCTTGTTGTAGGTAGCATATATGAATGTCTGCATATTCTAATATATTAATTATTGGAAGATCTAACTTTTTATGGTTTATTAAATCGTACACGTCTTTCAAATTTAATGTGCCAGAATAGAAATTATTAGTTTTTGCCAAATTCATAGTGTTAGTTATTGATTTGAGTTCATTATAAACTTCTAATATAACAATGTTTTCGGTTATTGCTTTGGGATCAAGGCTTTCGAGTATTCTTTCGAACTGTGAACTAATTAATTTTTGCTTATTATTATTTTCTATTAGTAAATTAAGTGAAGTTTGGATTTCCCCAACGTCATCGTGATCTGGTGTGTCAGTGATGAATTTTAACATGGAACCAAGAAAGTTAAGTGATCTTTATAAGTATTGGGAATGAGTTGAGTTTCCAGAGTTTCGATTTTGTTTACAAAAATTAGAGTTTGAGGTTGGTCTTCTAGATTGAATGATGATTTCATTATACTTTCGTATGGCGCCAATATTTTTAAGAGATTGGATATGGAGGATGGAGTCATGTGTAGAAGTTCACGCAAGTGAGGAAAGTTTTCTGATCGCCATTCACTTGGGAGTGGCCAGAAACGATTCTTCTACATATGACTCAAGCAGCTCACGACTTCTGGTCTTTGACCAAGTATCCTCTGGGTAGCCTAAGAACATCCGTTTGAAGGCGAGCTAAAGTGAGAAGGCGAAACACCCATAGGGTTGTGCGCTGGGTTTGGGACCCGCCACGTAAAAAACAACCCCAATGAAAAATCATAAACAGCCTCGGATGAGAGCCCCCCCTTTTGATGACGACCATGGCAAACGAAATAAGGACTATGATTTGAGGGCATGCACCTGGAATGTCCGGTCCCTTAATTGGGAAACTGTCGCTGCCCAGGTGGTAGATGTCCTCGAAAAGATAAAGGCTGACATCACCGCCGTCCAAGAAATGCGATGGACGGGACAAGGACAGAGACGAGTAGGTCCTTGTGACATTTACTACAGTGGCCATATAAAGGAGCGCAAGTTTGGTGTTGGATTTGTGGTGGAAGTGAGACTCCGTCGCCGAGTACTATCATTCACTCCGGAGAATGAACGTCTAGCCACAATCCGCATTAAAGCGAGGTTCTTCAACATAACGCTGATTTGCGCCCACGCCCCGACGGAAGAGAAGGACGATGTGACCAAAGATGCGTTTTATGAGTGCTTGGAGGGCACTTATGAGAGATGCCCCCGCCACGATGTCAAAATCGTGCTTGGCGACTTCACTGCCAGGGTGGGCAAAGAAGGTATCTTTGGCACTACGGTCGGTAAATTCAGCCTCCACGAGGAAACATCCCCAAATGGGCTGAAGCTGATCGACTTCGCCGGGGCCCGAAATATGGTTATCTGTAGTACTAGATTCCAGCATAAGAAGTTACATCAAGCTACCTGGCTGTCTCCTGATCGAAAATCCACCAACCAGATCGATCATGTTGTGATAGACGGAAGACACGTCCTCAGTGTTTTAGATGTGGATGGACCACTATATTGTTGCAGCCAAAATTCGCACCCGCCTCTGTGCAGCAAAAAACGCACGCCAACAAACACAAGGATGGTTCGACGTCGAGAAGCTGCAATCACAACAGACAGCCGAACGTTTTTGTACTCGGCTTGCACTCCTGCTCTCTGAGAGCACTCGGCAACAACTCGGTATAAGGGAACTGTGGGACGGCATTTCACACTCCTTACGTACAGCTGCAACCGAAACCATTGGTTTTCGGAAAGTGCAAAAGAACAGCTGATACGAGGAGTGCCGTGTCGCAGCGGAGAGAAAACAGGCTGCCTACCTCGCAACGTTACGATCGACCACAACACGTGCGGGATGGGATAGATACCGAGAGTTGAAGAGGGAAGCGAGACGCATTTGTAGACAGAAAAAGAAAGAGGCCGGAATGCGTGAGTACGAAGAGCTTGATAAGCTGGCCGACAGGGGTAATGCTCGAAAATTCTACGAAAAGATGCGGCGGCTTACAGAAGGTTTCAAGACCGGAGCATACTCTTGTAGAACCCCCCAAGGTGATCTAGCCACCGATGCCCAGAGCATACTTAAATTATGGAGGGAACACAACACCAGGAGAAAACGAACCCGATACCCCAATCGATGACGATGGAGCAGACGTTCCATTGCCCGACCATGAAGAAGTTCGAATAGCAATTGCCCGCCTGAAAAACAACAAAGCGGCAGGGGCCGATGGATTGCCGGCCGAGCTATTCAAACACGGCGGCGAAGAGCTGATAAGGTGCATGCATCAGCTTCTTTGCAAAATATGGTCGGACGAAAGTATGCCCAACGATTGGAATTTAAGTGTGCTATGCCCAATCCACAAAAAAGGAGACCCCACAATCTGCGCCAACTACCGTGGGATTAGCCTCCTCAATATCGCATATAAGGTTCTGTCGAGCGTATTGTGTGAAAGATTAAAGCCCACCGTCAACAAACTGATTGGACCTTATCAGTGTGGCTTTAGACCTGGCAAATCAACAACCGACCAGATATTCACGATGCGCCAAATCTTGGAAAAGACCCGTGAAAGGAGAATCGACACACACCACCTCTTCGTCGATTTCAAAGCTGCTTTCGACAGCACGAAAAGGAGCTGCCTTTATGCCGCGATGTCTGAATTTGGTATCCCCGCAAAACTAATACGGCTGTGTAAACTGACGTTGACCAACACAAAAAGCTCCGTCAGAATCGGGAAGGACCTCTCCGAGCCGTTCAATACCAAACGAGGTTTCAGACAAGGCGATTCCTTATCGTGCGACTTTTTCAACCTGCTTCTGGAGAAAATAGTTCGAGCTGCAGAACTTAACAGAGAAGGTACCATCTTTTATAAGAGTGTACAACTGCTGGCGTATGCCGATGATATTGATATCATCGGCCTCAACACCCGCGCCGTTAGTTCTGCTTTCTCCAGACTGGACAAGGAAGCAAAAGAAATGGGTCTGGCAGTGAACGAGGGCAAGACGAAATATCTCCTGTCATCAAACAAACAGTCGTCGCACTCGCGACTTGGCACTCACGTCACTGTTGACAGTCATAACTTTGAAGTTGTAGATAATTTCGTCTATCTTGGAACCAGCGTAAACACCACCAACAATGTCAGCCTGGAAATCCAACGCAGGATAACTCTTGCCAACAGGTGCTACTTCGGACTAAGTAGGCAATTGAGAAGCAAAGTCCTCTCTCGACAAACAAAAACCAAACTCTATAAGTCACTCATAATTCCGGTCCTGCTATATGGTGCAGAGGCTTGGACGATGTCAACAACGGATGAGTCGACGTTGCGAGTTTTCGAGAGAAAGGTTCTGCGAAAGATTTATGGTCCTTTGCGAATTGGCCACGGCGAATATCGCATTCGATGGAACGATGAGCTGTACGAGATATACGACGACATTGACATAGTTCAGCGCATTAAAAGACAGCGGCTACGCTGGCTAGGTCATGTTGTCCGCATGGACAACAGCTCTGAAAGTATTCGATGCAGTGCGGGAAGCAAAGGAAGAGGAAGACCTCCACTCCGTTGGAAGGACCAAGTGGAGAAGGACCACGAAGAGAAGAAACGACTGGCGCACTGTTGTTGACTCGGCTATAATCGCGTAAGCGGTGTCTACGCCAGTAAAGAAGAAGAAGAAAAAGGATATGTGATACAAGAAAGCTGTATCCTGGTAAATATAAACAGGATCAGTTTCTACTAGTACATCTTTCCTATGGCTTAAATCTATAATATTGTCCCAAAGTGCGATAGATATTGTCTTTATGGATAATTACTTTTTTATTGGTCGTTATTGTTTCTCCGTTGTTTTTTTTTTACTACGACTTACTTACTTGCTCATGCGAGCTTTTTTCGGGCGGGGTGCGCGCGGAGATAGCCATTGTGAGCTTTGGCGTTGGGTTTCCAGGTCTAAGAGCACTATCACCATACACTCTTACAATTTTAGCGTACGTTTCCGAAGCTGTTTCGCCCAATCTGGCGCAAAATTTTATCGCGACGCGTTGCTCCTGATTTCGTTTTTCCATTTTCGTGACGAGCTCTACAAATACACGTCTACTCAACTTGACGCAGCAGGCGAACTAAAAAAGCTATAGAGATGGTACATGGAGAGGGGGGAAATGCCGGAAAAAGAGAAAGAGAATTTCAAGGTCACAGCTTTACGTGGCAATAAAATCAGTCTCATTACTTAATTATCAAACCTCGTATATGTTTCGCATATTTTTTTCCGTTTTTGTTTCGTCTATGCGTTTTTGAATATATTACCTCTCCTTCTTTGTATTTGAGCTGTTTCCGATTGCGGTTATAGTATCGCAAAACTCTCTGTCGGTTTTGTTGAAGACGCTCTTTGATGCCAGGATATTCCCTTTGATTGAAAAACACGTCCTCGGGTTTGTGGTTAGTTACCGAATGGATTGTTTTGTAGTATTGTCAGACTGCTTCAAATATTTGTTCGTCAGGAGCCTAACTGTGTTGATGCGCTAAAACTTTTGCTAATTCGATAATTGTGCTATGCGTCCTTTTAACTTGACCGTTTGTTGTCGAATGATAGGCTGGAGTTTTAGGATGCGTTATTTGTAATCGCTTGTATATTTGTTGTGCACATACATATGCCAGTAAATGTTGACTCCTTATCAGTCATTACAAACTTAGCGTTTGGGTATATTTGTGACAGTATTCGTCAACATATTTGTATGTGTCTTTCTTTGATGGCATTTGTCTCAAAAGGCAGAATTAGGCGTATTTGTCGGTTGAACTAATGTACATATTATTCCTCATAAAAAATAAGTATAATAGCGGAATTCTGTAATCAGTCTCTAGTCTCTGTTTGAGACATTTTAAGGTAAAGTCTCAATTTGTGACTGTTACTATTCACTAACCAATCTCTAGCGTTAGTCTCAAAATATTGACTCAAATTTGAGACCTGATAATTAGCAGGTCACAAACTAAAAAGAACACTTGCTGTCATTTTGAATATACTGAATAGAGTATTAATCAAATGTCTTTTTTTATATTTTGTAAGCAACTCAAACAGGAAAAGATTAAAAATAAATCAATTTTACATAAATTTCTTAAATATTATGAAACAAAGTCAACAAATATTTTTATTTTAATGGAAAATTATGGTTTTTGACTATGTTATAGAAATTTTAATATTTTTTATCGACATATTTATTTTTATTCAAGTGTAAAAACATCTCTAAATAATGAAATGCAATAGTTTTTCAGACTGTCACTTACAGAAAAGCAAAATCGTCTCAAGTCTCAAAAGGTGTCTCTAACTTAAAATCTCAAATTTAGAGACTTGAGACTGTATCACGGTAGAGAATCGCACGGTAAGTGTATGTATTCGCTTACTTTGTTCGGTATCGGTGCTGATCCTATTGGTTGTTTATTTGGTTGGCGTTTATACTTGTTTCTGAGGCAGATTTCGCAGTCTTGTACATACTTCTTTTTAACAAGCGTGACGTATGTTTGGCGAGTGGTATCTGAGTGAGATTTTCTGTGCGTTATTTTTGTAGTTTCTGTGAGCACGTCTGTGTGTGTCTTGTATGATCTGTTCTTGTTGTTCAGTTTCGGTAATATCGTCCACCACTTTTGCGCTAGTACAATCGATACAGTTGGAAATGTGTCGATAATATCATTTAAAATAACATTTGCCTATTTGCAGAGCATTAGTTATCTTCGGTCTAATTACATTTTTTAGTCTAACTAGTAATTCAGTTTTCGTATTAAAAAAGAGCGTGTGTCGGCTACTAGAAAATATGTTTTGTGAGAATATTTCGACGGGGTTCTGATCTGACCGTTTTACAATAATTTGGTTTCTAAAGGAGTTTACTGGTGTTTTTGCTCATTTCAGTCTTTGTCAGAATTATCTTTCAGTCAGATTTTAAATTTTTGTTTGTGTTCTGATGTCCGGGTTTGTAAATCATTTTTGCACCATATTCTTCAATGAAATTTTCCCATCTTTTTAATTTTGTATTGGGGTTTTTTCTGATATGGAGAATATTAGAGATTGATGGTCGGTGTATATTGTTAAATCAGCTAGGTTTGTTAAAATTTGGTTGGTAGAGTTCAACCTGGGCTTGCAGTTATTCTTTTAGTATGTTCAGTGCTTCTAGTGCAGGTTCGTCTAAAGTGATTTTTATTTTTGCACTTTGATTGTTTGAGACGCCACCGTTCTCTCCTCTGAGGAATGTAGTGAGTGGTTTGACGATGGCTGCAAAATTCTGTATAAATTTTCCATAGTAACTTGCGAGACCTAGGAAGGATCTGAGTTCCTTCAGTGTTGCAGGAATAGGGAAATTTTAATAGTCTGTATTTTTTTTTGGGGGTCAACCGTAATCTTGTCCACAGTCTTTGAAAACGTGAGATTTCTCGTTAGAGATTTTCATATTGGCCTTGTGAAGCACATTTATGATTATGCGGATGTGTTTGATATGTTCTGCAGGAGAGGAAGAATAAATGAGAACATAGTCTATATAGAAATATGGTCTAAGGATATCATCCACGCATCTTTGAAAAATAGATGGGGCATTTTTCAGGCCGAACGGCATACGATGAAATTCGTACTTAGCTCCATTTACACTAAAAGCCGTATTTTCCCTGTCTGATTAATAAGGATCTGATGGAAGCCGGACTCTAAGTCTAGAGTTGAAAATACTTTTGCGTTTCCTAAATTCTGTATGGTCATAGTCACATCAGGTATGTGGTATCTATCTGTAACAGTTTGAGTGTTTAGTTTCTGAAAGTCTACGACCATTCTGCGCTTAGGTTTCCTTTGTTCATCGATAGCTTTTTTGCGACTGTCGAAATGGGAGAGTTATACAGACTTTTGCTGGATTGAATTATTTCATTTTCTAAAAGTTTGTTAATTTTTTTTTTAACGAAATCGCTATCTGACATAGGGTACGGATATTGCTTGGTCCAATTAGGATCTTCAGATTTCGTTCTAATGGTGGCTTGTAGCGTGGTAGTATATGGTAACACTTCATTTGTGTCATCATTTTTTTTGCATAATTTCTTCGATTTCCGCTCTATATATTTCACTATTAACCGTATCATTTGTTTTTTGCACAGATTCGCTTTCTTTCTTGGTTCTATATTTATAACTGAACGTGTACTCGAAAAGGTTGATCTCTGCCTTAATTTTCCTAAAACCCTGTTCACCCAGAAGCATATCAAATTCTTCTAAAAAAATGTGAGATTAAGTTCTAACAATTTAATTTTTTTTTTTCTTTTTTTTTTTTTTTTGATTTCGTTATTGAGTAACCATGAAGAGTTTTCACTTTTACAGGTTTAATTTGAATAGACTTACCTAAGTTACATTTTGTATTTATATAATTGCTTGTTGCTCCAGTGTTCGTCAGGATGTTAATAAGTTTGCCTGTATCCCTGCAGTAGCGTTGCAGACACGTCAAATCGGTCATGCGCCTAAAAAAGCGCTGCCTGTTTCGTAATCATCGCTCTCGCATTCTGGTGTAAGCGATTGTAGTTCTTCGTCGCGTGTCTGCTTTACACGTTGAAATTGCTGCTGTACGTTGGAATTATGAGATGAAGGATTTCGTTCTCTTTTTCGAGGGTTTCCGTGAAATTGATTATTTGGTGGTTGTCCATGTAATTGACGGTTATAGCTGTTTTGTTTTGGTTTAGAATGATTCCTATTGGGATTTGCGGATCTCGTGTATTGTTGTGATGAATTTACGTATTGTATTGTGGATCGTCGAATTGTGAGTTTACATTATCGTGGTATATCGTACTTGCGGTAGCGTAAGCGGTTTCTAAGTCCCTAGGATTGTGACTATAGAGGGTGCTGCTGATATATTTGCTGTTCAGACCGAGAATGAATGTCCTCACAGCTTCTCGGTTCGCATATTCTATCATAGCTGATAGATTTCCTGATCCATGATTACCCATCTCAACTTTAGTGAGTGCAAGATTAAGTGACTTGCTGACTTCGGAATATAACTCTGCCAGAGCCCTTTTTCCCTAATCGAGACGGTTTATTATGGAATAAAAGTTGATTTTGCTGTTGTGGTTTATTAAAATATCGGTCACCTCTCCTTTGGAATGTACAATCGAGAGTGCAGTGTAGTACATGGGTGTAGTAGCGTTATTCTTGATGTTCTCCATGTGCATCCAAGCACGTTTTCTCCATGACCTATAATGGTTCACATCGCCTGTGAAGACTGGTAAGGTTTTGAAGATTTCTAAGTTAATTTGTGATTCATCTGTGATGTTTGGTATAAGTGCTGGTATTGGTTTGTGACTGTGACGTTAGGTGTTGCGTAGGTTTCGAACGAATTCAATCTTTGTTTCTTTGTCTTGTTGATTAGAGAAGATAGTTTCTACTCGACCTTCTTCTTAGAATTGTAGAACGCTAAAGGAGCCTTGCCTTAGGGTGGATAGCTCTTGTTCAATTAGGTACGTTGGCCGTTTGTCAGTATATATGAAGTCCAGTCGTGCTAAATTTACCTAAAAATTTAAGACTGTGCTGAATGATGATAATAGCGCATCGGCCATGGATTTTATTCCTGATGATAGTAATAGCTTGATAATGCCTTGAGCTACCATCGTGATCCCTTAATATTTCGTATGCGTTATGTGCCGCCTGTAGCCAGGAAACTTAATAATCCTGAATCCTGAAAAATCAGGTAGCGATTTTACCACAGCAAGTGATTCTTCGCTTGTCCTACCAGGGACAATTTTTAGTTTTTTAAATTTAATCACCACCGGTTCTTTTGACAAGCTACCTAATTGATCCTGTAATCCTCAAAGTTGGAAGCTAGTTCAGAGAGGTCTGCTATGGATTCAATGGGACAACCAATCATGGAATGCAAAATTAAAATGAAACAAATATTCACACTCCTATAAAATATGCACTTAGTTGTACGTTTCAAAGTTATTTCTTTATTCACCAATAATTTGTATAGCCGTGTAAAGTGCAAAAGCGAATTTTTTATTTCGGAAAATACGATGTGTTTCTATTAAAACAAAGAAAATATTGTTTTTAAAAGCACCCGCCTAACATATTCGTAAAGTACAGGGTAGGCCATTTAAAGTTGACCCATCTGGCAACGCTGTAACTTTTAACAGCGCTGACAAATCGGCTAATGTCATACCGCGTTAGAAGCGTCATTCGAAGACAATTTATACCATGAAACAGTACACTCCAAAAGAACGCGCTGAAATTGTTCAGCTTTATATTCAAAATAACTTTTCAATTGTGTTAACTCAACGTGCGTTTCGCAAAAAAAAAAAAATAAAGTGAAAAGTGCTCCAGTTAAGAACACAATTAAGTCTTTATACGCAAAATTTGTGAACACCGGTAATCTCAGTAATGCCAGTCATGCATCCAGACAACGCACAAGACGTTCTGATGAAAATATCGAAGCTGTACGAGCCAGTATTGAGGAGACTCCATCGACATCGAGTTATCGCCGCTCTCAGGAATTAGATATCTCTCGCACCACTCTCCGACGCATAATTCATAAAGATTTGAAGATGTTTCCATATAAAATTCAAATGGCACAAAAACTAAACCCAGCTGATTATCCGCGACGCCTTAATTTTGGCAAACAAGCAAATGGGTCAACTTTAAATGGCCTACCCTGTAGAACTAAAAACGAGTATTTTAAGACATTTCCCGTAAAAATTAGTGCACGTTTTCGGAAAAGCCGCTCTGCTGAACATTTATCGTAGAGTTGATTTTGACCTAAAAATGGTCCTATTTAAAACGGGTCCTCTTAAACGGATCATCTAACGTTTTAAATTTGAATTATCTATATTTCGACATTGGAAACGTCAAATACTATTCGGAAAGTGACATTTATTCAGTAAAAAGTCTAAAATTTACGAAATGGGTCGCTATTCACTACAAGAAAATTGGGAAATATTGAAAAAGAAACCGAGGATGGTCAATTTTACCGAAAAATCATCTTTTCGGACGAGGCTCATTTCCACCTCGATGGTTCCGTTAACAAGCAGAATTGTCGCGTTTGGGGCACAGGACGACAAATGCCATACAGCAAACGCTATACTCAATCTTTTACGCCCTATCTACGAAAATCGCATAATCAGCAAAAGAGGTAATGTGAATTGGCTTCCCAGGAGCTGCGATTTAACTCCGTTGTACTGTTTTCTGTTTGGAGCTGTTTAGGATAAATGTTTTCAATAAATAAATAAATGATTACGTCAACCATACAGAAACTATTCAAGATCTAAAGTACGAGATTCAAGCTGCTGTAGCTGCCATAAAACCTGAAACCATCGAGAAAGTACTCCAAAATTGGGTGGATCGGATAAGCTCCTGCAAATTCAGCCGTGGTGGTCATTTGTCCGAAATTGTTTTCCAAAAATAAATTTCATAAAACAACCTTTTAAATAAATGTTAGACCTTTAAAAAATATCAAGCCGTTTTTTTATAGACTTTTTAAATTTAAAATTTTATATGGCCCACCCCCTAATTATTAAATCGTTGTGGTTTGTTAGGCGGCTGCATAGTCCGTTGTGTGCTGCTATGTGGCCTATTTTCTGGTGTATTCATAATTTATTGGCGTTTGCTGCCGATTCTGTATTCTAATACTCGGATCAACATCTATTGGAGTAGGTTTAGACTGATTGTATTGAAAACGGCTTATGTTTTAGACTTTTGGTGCTTGATTTTGTGCGAAACGCGAATTGTTATTAAAATTATTAAAACTGTCATTCCGATTATTGATATTAGAAGCCCAAGAACTCTGAATTCTTCCAAACTGTAATGCGAATTTTTCATTAACTTTATTGTAATACCTATTGTGGTATTACTTCCCTCAATTCCTGTTCCATTAGACAATAGGTCATTTGTGTCATGTGTTATTTTATTCCATAATATTGTTAGCGCTACAAAGTATCTACGACTGCCTCTCACATAAGGCTCATCGTATTATCTGCAGACTCCATGCAAAGGACTATGCAGCCGCCTAACTGTGTTGATGCGCTAAAACTTTTGCTAATTCGATAATTGTGCTATGCGTCCTTTTAACTTGACCGTTTGTTGTCGAATGATAGGCTGGAGTTTTAGGATGCGTTATTTGTAATCGCTTGTATATTTGTTGTGCACATACATATGCCAGTAAATGTTGACTCCTTATCAGTCATTACAAACTTAGCGTTTGGGTATATTTGTGACAGTATTCGTCAACATATTTGTATGTGTCTTTCTTTGATGGCATTTGTCTCAAAAGGCAGAATTAGGCGTATTTGTCGGTTGAACTAATGTACATATTATTCCTCATAAAAAATAAGTATAATAGCGGAATTCTGTAATCAGTCTCTAGTCTCTGTTTGAGACATTTTAAGGTAAAGTCTCAATTTGTGACTGTTACTATTCACTAACCAATCTCTAGCGTTAGTCTCAAAATATTGACTCAAATTTGAGACCTGATAATTAGCAGGTCACAAACTAAAAAGAACACTTGCTGTCATTTTGAATATACTGAATAGAGTATTAATCAAATGTCTTTTTTTTATATTTTGTAAGCAACTCAAACAGGAAAAGATTAAAAATAAATCAATTTTACATAAATTTCTTAAATATTATGAAACAAAGTCAACAAATATTTTTATTTTAATGGAAAATTATGGTTTTTGACTATGTTATAGAAATTTTAATATTTTTTATCGACATATTTATTTTTATTCAAGTGTAAAAACATCTCTAAATAATGAAATGCAATAGTTTTTCAGACTGTCACTTACAGAAAAGCAAAATCGTCTCAAGTCTCAAAAGGTGTCTCTAACTTAAAATCTCAAATTTAGAGACTTGAGACTGTATCACGGTAGAGAATCGCACGGTAAGTGTATGTATTCGCTTACTTTGTTCGGTATCGGTGCTGATCCTATTGGTTGTTTATTTGGTTGGCGTTTATACTTGTTTCTGAGGCAGATTTCGCAGTCTTGTACATACTTCTTTTTAACAAGCGTGACGTATGTTTGGCGAGTGGTATCTGAGTGAGATTTTCTGTGCGTTATTTTTGTAGTTTCTGTGAGCACGTCTGTGTGTGTCTTGTATGATCTGTTCTTGTTGTTCAGTTTCGGTAATATCGTCCACCACTTTTGCGCTAGTACAATCGATACAGTTGGAAATGTGTCGATAATATCATTTAAAATAACATTTGCCTATTTGCAGAGCATTAGTTATCTTCGGTCTAATTACATTTTTTAGTCTAACTAGTAATTCAGTTTTCGTATTAAAAAAGAGCGTGTGTCGGCTACTAGAAAATATGTTTTGTGAGAATATTTCGACGGGGTTCTGATCTGACCGTTTTACAATAATTTGGTTTCTAAAGGAGTTTACTGGTGTTTTTGCTCATTTCAGTCTTTGTCAGAATTATCTTTCAGTCAGATTTTAAATTTTTGTTTGTGTTCTGATGTCCGGGTTTGTAAATCATTTTTGCACCATATTCTTCAATGAAATTTTCCCATCTTTTTAATTTTGTATTGGGGTTTTTTCTGATATGGAGAATATTAGAGATTGATGGTCGGTGTATATTGTTAAATCAGCTAGGTTTGTTAAAATTTGGTTGGTAGAGTTCAACCTGGGCTTGCAGTTATTCTTTTAGTATGTTCAGTGCTTCTAGTGCAGGTTCGTCTAAAGTGATTTTTATTTTTGCACTTTGATTGTTTGAGACGCCACCGTTCTCTCCTCTGAGGAATGTAGTGAGTGGTTTGACGATGGCTGCAAAATTCTGTATAAATTTTCCATAGTAACTTGCGAGACCTAGGAAGGATCTGAGTTCCTTCAGTGTTGCAGGAATAGGGAAATTTTAATAGTCTGTATTTTTTTTTGGGGGTCAACCGTAATCTTGTCCACAGTCTTTGAAAACGTGAGATTTCTCGTTAGAGATTTTCATATTGGCCTTGTGAAGCACATTTATGATTATGCGGATGTGTTTGATATGTTCTGCAGGAGAGGAAGAATAAATGAGAACATAGTCTATATAGAAATATGGTCTAAGGATATCATCCACGCATCTTTGAAAAATAGATGGGGCATTTTTCAGGCCGAACGGCATACGATGAAATTCGTACTTAGCTCCATTTACACTAAAAGCCGTATTTTCCCTGTCTGATTAATAAGGATCTGATGGAAGCCGGACTCTAAGTCTAGAGTTGAAAATACTTTTGCGTTTCCTAAATTCTGTATGGTCATAGTCACATCAGGTATGTGGTATCTATCTGTAACAGTTTGAGTGTTTAGTTTCTGAAAGTCTACGACCATTCTGCGCTTAGGTTTCCTTTGTTCATCGATAGCTTTTTTGCGACTGTCGAAATGGGAGAGTTATACAGACTTTTGCTGGATTGAATTATTTCATTTTCTAAAAGTTTGTTAATTTTTTTTTTAACGAAATCGCTATCTGACATAGGGTACGGATATTGCTTGGTCCAATTAGGATCTTCAGATTTCGTTCTAATGGTGGCTTGTAGCGTGGTAGTATATGGTAACACTTCATTTGTGTCATCATTTTTTTTGCATAATTTCTTCGATTTCCGCTCTATATATTTCACTATTAACCGTATCATTTGTTTTTTGCACAGATTCGCTTTCTTTCTTGGTTCTATATTTATAACTGAACGTGTACTCGAAAAGGTTGATCTCTGCCTTAATTTTCCTAAAACCCTGTTCACCCAGAAGCATATCAAATTCTTCTAAAAAAATGTGAGATTAAGTTCTAACAATTTAATTTTTTTTTTCTTTTTTTTTTTTTTTGATTTCGTTATTGAGTAACCATGAAGAGTTTTCACTTTTACAGGTTTAATTTGAATAGACTTACCTAAGTTACATTTTGTATTTATATAATTGCTTGTTGCTCCAGTGTTCGTCAGGATGTTAATAAGTTTGCCTGTATCCCTGCAGTAGCGTTGCAGACACGTCAAATCGGTCATGCGCCTAAAAAAGCGCTGCCTGTTTCGTAATCATCGCTCTCGCATTCTGGTGTAAGCGATTGTAGTTCTTCGTCGCGTGTCTGCTTTACACGTTGAAATTGCTGCTGTACGTTGGAATTATGAGATGAAGGATTTCGTTCTCTTTTTCGAGGGTTTCCGTGAAATTGATTATTTGGTGGTTGTCCATGTAATTGACGGTTATAGCTGTTTTGTTTTGGTTTAGAATGATTCCTATTGGGATTTGCGGATCTCGTGTATTGTTGTGATGAATTTACGTATTGTATTGTGGATCGTCGAATTGTGAGTTTACATTATCGTGGTATATCGTACTTGCGGTAGCGTAAGCGGTTTCTAAGTCCCTAGGATTGTGACTATAGAGGGTGCTGCTGATATATTTGCTGTTCAGACCGAGAATGAATGTCCTCACAGCTTCTCGGTTCGCATATTCTATCATAGCTGATAGATTTCCTGATCCATGATTACCCATCTCAACTTTAGTGAGTGCAAGATTAAGTGACTTGCTGACTTCGGAATATAACTCTGCCAGAGCCCTTTTTCCCTAATCGAGACGGTTTATTATGGAATAAAAGTTGATTTTGCTGTTGTGGTTTATTAAAATATCGGTCACCTCTCCTTTGGAATGTACAATCGAGAGTGCAGTGTAGTACATGGGTGTAGTAGCGTTATTCTTGATGTTCTCCATGTGCATCCAAGCACGTTTTCTCCATGACCTATAATGGTTCACATCGCCTGTGAAGACTGGTAAGGTTTTGAAGATTTCTAAGTTAATTTGTGATTCATCTGTGATGTTTGGTATAAGTGCTGGTATTGGTTTGTGACTGTGACGTTAGGTGTTGCGTAGGTTTCGAACGAATTCAATCTTTGTTTCTTTGTCTTGTTGATTAGAGAAGATAGTTTCTACTCGACCTTCTTCTTAGAATTGTAGAACGCTAAAGGAGCCTTGCCTTAGGGTGGATAGCTCTTGTTCAATTAGGTACGTTGGCCGTTTGTCAGTATATATGAAGTCCAGTCGTGCTAAATTTACCTAAAAATTTAAGACTGTGCTGAATGATGATAATAGCGCATCGGCCATGGATTTTATTCCTGATGATAGTAATAGCTTGATAATGCCTTGAGCTACCATCGTGATCCCTTAATATTTCGTATGCGTTATGTGCCGCCTGTAGCCAGGAAACTTAATAATCCGGAATCCTGAAAAATCAGGTAGCGATTTTACCACAGCAAGTGATTCTTCGCTTGTCCTACCAGGGACAATTTTTAGTTTTTTAAATTTAATCACCACCGGTTCTTTTGACAAGCTACCTAATTGATCCTGTAATCCTCAAAGTTGGAAGCTAGTTCAGAGAGGTCTGCTATGGATTCAATGGGACAACCAATCATGGAATGCAAAATTAAAATGAAACAAATATTCACACTCCTATAAAATATGCACTTAGTTGTACGTTTCAAAGTTATTTCTTTATTCACCAATAATTTGTATAGCCGTGTAAAGTGCAAAAGCGAATTTTTTATTTCGGAAAATACGATGTGTTTCTATTAAAACAAAGAAAATATTGTTTTTAAAAGCACCCGCCTAACATATTCGTAAAGTACAGGGTAGGCCATTTAAAGTTGACCCATCTGGCAACGCTGTAACTTTTAACAGCGCTGACAAATCGGCTAATGTCATACCGCGTTAGAAGCGTCATTCGAAGACAATTTATACCATGAAACAGTACACTCCAAAAGAACGCGCTGAAATTGTTCAGCTTTATATTCAAAATAACTTTTCAATTGTGTTAACTCAACGTGCGTTTCGCAAAAAAAAAAAAATAAAGTGAAAAGTGCTCCAGTTAAGAACACAATTAAGTCTTTATACGCAAAATTTGTGAACACCGGTAATCTCAGTAATGCCAGTCATGCATCCAGACAACGCACAAGACGTTCTGATGAAAATATCGAAGCTGTACGAGCCAGTATTGAGGAGACTCCATCGACATCGAGTTATCGCCGCTCTCAGGAATTAGATATCTCTCGCACCACTCTCCGACGCATAATTCATAAAGATTTGAAGATGTTTCCATATAAAATTCAAATGGCACAAAAACTAAACCCAGCTGATTATCCGCGACGCCTTAATTTTGGCAAACAAGCAAATGGGTCAACTTTAAATGGCCTACCCTGTAGAACTAAAAACGAGTATTTTAAGACATTTCCCGTAAAAATTAGTGCACGTTTTCGGAAAAGCCGCTCTGCTGAACATTTATCGTAGAGTTGATTTTGACCTAAAAATGGTCCTATTTAAAACGGGTCCTCTTAAACGGATCATCTAACGTTTTAAATTTGAATTATCTATATTTCGACATTGGAAACGTCAAATACTATTCGGAAAGTGACATTTATTCAGTAAAAAGTCTAAAATTTACGAAATGGGTCGCTATTCACTACAAGAAAATTGGGAAATATTGAAAAAGAAACCGAGGATGGTCAATTTTACCGAAAAATCATCTTTTCGGACGAGGCTCATTTCCACCTCGATGGTTCCGTTAACAAGCAGAATTGTCGCGTTTGGGGCACAGGACGACAAATGCCATACAGCAAACGCTATACTCAATCTTTTACGCCCTATCTACGAAAATCGCATAATCAGCAAAAGAGGTAATGTGAATTGGCTTCCCAGGAGCTGCGATTTAACTCCGTTGTACTGTTTTCTGTTTGGAGCTGTTTAGGATAAATGTTTTCAATAAATAAATAAATGATTACGTCAACCATACAGAAACTATTCAAGATCTAAAGTACGAGATTCAAGCTGCTGTAGCTGCCATAAAACCTGAAACCATCGAGAAAGTACTCCAAAATTGGGTGGATCGGATAAGCTCCTGCAAATTCAGCCGTGGTGGTCATTTGTCCGAAATTGTTTTCCAAAAATAAATTTCATAAAACAACCTTTTAAATAAATGTTAGACCTTTAAAAAATATCAAGCCGTTTTTTTATAGACTTTTTAAATTTAAAATTTTATATGGCCCACCCCCTAATTATTAAATCGTTGTGGTTTATTAGGCGGCTGCATAGTCCGTTGTGTGCTGCTATGTGGCCTATTTTCTGGTGTATTCATAATTTATTGGCGTTTGCTGCCGATTCTGTATTCTAATACTCGGATCAACATCTATTGGAGTAGGTTTAGACTGATTGTATTGAAAACGGCTTATGTTTTAGACTTTTGGTGCTTGATTTTGTGCGAAACGCGAATTGTTATTAAAATTATTAAAACTGTCATTCCGATTATTGATATTAGAAGCCCAAGAACTCTGAATTCTTCCAAACTGTAATGCGAATTTTTCATTAACTTTATTGTAATACCTATTGTGGTATTACTTCCCTCAATTCCTGTTCCATTAGACAATAGGTCATTTGTGTCATGTGTTATTTTATTCCATAATATTGTTAGCGCTACAAAGTATCTACGACTGCCTCTCACATAAGGCTCATCGTATTATCTGCAGACTCCATACAAAGGACTATGCAGCCGCCTAACAAACCACAACGATTTAATAATTAGGGGGTGGGCCATATAAAATTTTAAATTTAAAAAGTCTATAAAAAAACGGCTTGATATTTTTCAAAGGTCTAACATTTATTTAAAAGGTTGTTTTATGAAATTTATTTTTGGAAAACAATTTCGGACAAATGACCACCACGGCTGAATTTGCAGGAGCTTATCCGATCCACCCAATTTTGGAGTACTTTCTCGATGGTTTCAGGTTTTATGGCAGCTACAGCAGCTTGAATCTCGTACTTTAGATCTTGAATAGTTTCTGTATGGTTGACGTAATCATTTATTTATTTATTGAAAACATTTATCCTAAACAGCTCCAAACAGAAAACAGTACAACGGAGTTAAATCGCAGCTCCTGGGAAGCCAATTCACATCACCTCTTTTGCTGATTATGCGATTTTCGTAGATAGGGCGTAAAAGATTGAGTATAGCGTTTGCTGTATGGCATTTGTCGTCCTGTGCCCCAAACGCGACAATTCTGCTTGTTAACGTAACCATCGAGGTGGAAATGAGCCTCGTCCGAAAAGATGATTTTTCGGTAAAATTGACCATCCTCGGTTTCTTTTTCAATATTTCCCAATTTTCTTGTAGTGAATAGCGACCCATTTCGTAAATTTTAGACTTTTTACTGAATAAATGTCACTTTCCGAATAGTATTTGACGTTTCCAATGTCGAAATATAGATAATTCAAATTTAAAACGTTAGATGATCCGTTTAAGAGGACCCGTTTTAAATAGGACCATTTTTAGGTCAAAATCAACTCTACGATAAATGTTCAGCAGAGCGGCTTTTCCGAAAACGTGCACTAATTTTTACGGGAAATGTCTTAAAATACTCGTTTTTAGTTCTACAGGGTAGGCCATTTAAAGTTGACCCATTTGTTTGTTTGCCAAAATTAAGGCGTCGCGGATAATCAGCTGGGTTTAGTTTTTGTGCCATTTGAATTTTATATGGAAACATCTTCAAATCTTTATGAATTATGCGTCGGAGAGTGGTGCGAGAGATGTCTAATTCCTGAGAGCGGCGATAACTCGATGTCGATGGAGTCTCCTCAATACTGGCTCGTACAGCTTCGATATTTTCATCAGAACGTCTTGTGCGTTGTCTGGATGCATGACTGGCATTACTGAGATTACCGGTGTTCACAAATTTTGCGTATAAAGACTTAATTGTGTTCTTAACTGGAGCACTTTTCACTTTATTTTTTTTTTGCGAAACGCACGTTGAGTTAACACAATTGAAAAGTTATTTTGAATATAAAGCTGAACAATTTCAGCGCGTTCTTTTGGAGTGTACTGTTCCATGGTATAAATTGTCTTCGAATGACGCTTCTAACGCGGTATGACATTAGCCGATTTGTCAGCGCTGTTAAAAGTTACAGCGTTGCCAGATGGGTCAACTTTAAATGGCCTACCCTGTACTTTACGAATATGTTAGGCGGGTGCTTTTAAAAACAATATTTTCTTTGTTTTAATAGAAAAACATCGTATTTTCCGAAATAAAAAATTCGCTTTTGCACTTTACACGGCTTTAGATGTTAAAAATATATTTTTTTATCAATTATATACACGTAATTATTGATGTTCTTTAATTAATTAATTAGAGAAATGGTTTTTATTGTTACTTTTATAAAAATATAAAAAGCTTCACAATCACTTCTCTTCAACGAAAATGGCAAGGTTATGTTCGAAATTATGGCATCACTGTTGTAAATTCGAATGACCACTAATGATTCATGCACTGATCGTTTTCAAATTATCGATACTCTCGATATTCGAGACTGAACGAGAATTGGTAAAAATGATAAATACAAAATAGGAAAACTTATAATTCAGAATTTGGACACAGAAGAATAAAAATAATGAATTATTACTTTTTCTATTATGTATTTCTCATTTCTACCAATTCTCTTTCAGACTCGTATATTGAGAATATCGATATTTTAATTTATTTTTATTTTTCCAATTATTATTATTTTTCTATTATGTATTTCTCATTTTTACCAATTTTCTTTCAGACTCGAATATTGAGAATATCGATATTTTAATTTCTTTTTATTTTTCCAATTAATAATATTTTTCTATTATACAATATATCTCTCATTTTTATCAATTCAGACTAAGTTAAGTCTCGAATATCGAGAGTATCGATATTTCAAACCCGATCACTGTTTGTATCATTAGTGCTCAATTGAATTTCGAACAGTGATGCCATTTATAGCGTAAAATCATAATATTTTTATTGTTTTTATTGCAAAAAAAAATATAAAATTAGATAACGCGCCATACATATTCCTGAAAATTAGCGCACGTTTTCGGAAAAGTCGCTCTGCTGAACATTTACCAACTCTACCAAACATTTTTCCGTTTGAAAGAGTAGTGGGAAAAAATACTGGTCGATACAGGGGCAGCGAGCTGCTACATAAAAGCATGGCATATACAAAAATAAAAACGAGTTGGATATTTACAAAAGAGTAAAAACAATTAATGGATTTTCAACAGAGAACGTCTATCATAGAGAAGGTTCACGGCGCGGAGATCGTAAAAATATTTTTGGCTAACTCGGTCGAGATGGTCTAGTTTCACCACAGACAAATTATAAGCGTGTTTCACCACGCAAATAGCAGAATTGAGCATTTTAGAGTGTTTAATGAGAAAAATAATGCTAATTTCAATGCAAAGGAATGTATGCTCACAGACTCGCTTATTTACCAGCACAAACGACTTTGTTTATAATTTATAGATCGGTTTACATACATACATATATTTGTTATGAAAACACATACATACATAAGTGTGTATTTTAAAATTGACCTATTTTATGATGTATTCCATAAAATCTTTACAAGTATTACTACCTAAATATACATTTTATATGGGTTTGACAGGTCATATATGTACATATGTATTTATATACAAAAATAAGTATATGTATATTTGTCAATTGCACATGTATTCATTAATAAGCACAAAAATAATTCATACGAACACACATGTTTTCATATAAACGTATAAAAATATAAGCAAAAGAGCGAACATATATGTATGTATGAGCATAATTTTGACTTCACGCTCAGCTCTTTGAATACATTTGAATTAAATTACTTTTTCAAAGCAATATCCGTTGTTAATATGAAAATAAAGCCTATTTTATAATTATTTTTTGAATATGTACATATATCAAATCATACTTATGTGTATACTTCATAACATACATACATATGTACCTATATAACGAACTATCATAATATTACTAAAAAATTAAATATATTACAATAGTGATAAATGTACATTAATCGTATATTTTATCATTCAAAACTTACATATATTCACACGTATCATGACCATACATACATTCATATGTGTTTATGTTCGCTTTCGCGAATTCAAATCATATTATCACTTATCAATAATAACATGAGCGCGCTGCTCATATGTACATACATAAATATATGCTTACAACATACATACTTCTATGCGTTCACATGCAAATATGTCACCCCCAAAATTTATAAACATTGCTTTACAAACGATCGTTTGAAATGGCATCATACATGCTTATATGCACACACATGTAAATATGTGACATTCCCACACAAATAATCCATACACAACATACATACTTATATGCGTTCACATGTAGGTATGTCATCCGCAAAAGTTTCAAATATTGTTCTACAAAAACAACAAACGTTCAAGTAGCATCAGCAGCGTCATAAGCCAATAGGCATGGCAGCCAAATAGTCGATGACCAAATTTGTAGAAAAACACACAACAACAAGATTTTCATTCATGAACGCAAGCGCACTTTCAACCGGCAAACTCACTTCATTCATAAAAGCAAATGGTGTCATCTCCCCGAGCATGCCTTTGCCTACAAGCGTCTTTTCTCGACGATGGCAAAAGCTAAAAATCATAAATTGAAAAATTTCTGATATTTTGCTAGGAGGAAAAAGTGTCAACCCCGCAAACTCGCAAAACACAGAAAGAAGTGACAAAAGTGGCAACATACTGTTGTCGATTCATAATATTTGTCAATTCTAAAATATTTTTCCATGGCTCGCAAAAATCTTCGTCGATATGTATGCAGACTCATGCGTATATATTCATACATATTTACGCAAGTTTGTGGACACAGCTGTTAGAGCGGCAAGGGAAGCGGTGACAATAGAATCGGTTGCATATTTTTTCGGCGCAGCTCGGATTTTGACCAACAACACAATGCTGTGTCGCTTTAACGTCGCGTCAGTCCTTCGACAGATTGACTCGTTGACATGAAAGCAAAAAACGCGAGCTCTGCCATTGGTTGTCCGTGTCAACGGAGATTTCGCATGGAGCATTCAGTGTACATATTTACATACATATGTTGTATGTAGACAAATTTACAAACATTATGCGTATGATCTGTCATATTTGTTTACATGCACACATAATCATATACATATGCGCACATGTGATACCACTTGCTCTTTTAACATGATATCGAAACTTTTAATAACCAAAGCAAATATACATATACTTATTTGTGTATATACATAAATACATATTTACACATATATGACCTGCCAAACCCATATAAAATGTATATTTAGGTAGTAATACTTGTAAATTTTATTTATGGAATACATCATAAAATAGGTCAATTTTAAAATACACACTTATGTATGTATGTGTTTTCATAACAAATATATGTATGTATGTAAACCGATCTATAAATTATAAACAGAGTCGTTTGCGCTAGTAAATAAGCGAATCTGTAAGCATACATTCCTTTGCATTGAAATTAGCATTATTTTTCTCATTAAACACTCTAAAATGCTCAATTCTGCTATTTGCGTGGTGAAACACGCTTATAATTTGTCTGTGGTGAAACTAGACCATCTCGACCGAGTTAGCCAAAAATATTTTTACCTTCTCTATGATAGATGTTCTCTGTTTTCAATATACGATATTATCATTTAATTACATTGTTTGGGAAAAGGCAAATTTTTTACGATATTGAAAATTTGGGGGCAGATTTATTAATTGGTTACAAATTTTTAAGTAACCTCGGGGCGGTAAAAAATGCTGGTCGATACAGGAGCAGCGAGCTGTTACATAAAAGCAGGCATATAGAAAAAAAAAACGAGTTGGATATTTACAAAAGAGTAAAAACAAATAATGGATTTTCAATATACGATATTATGCTTTAATTACATTGTTTGGGAAAAGGCAAACTTTTTACGAGATTGAAAATTTGGAGGCAGATTTATTAATTGGTTACAAATTTTTAAGTAACCTCGGAGAATGAGAAATTAATAATAAATTGTGATAGAGAGTTGGACTTATTTAGCTTGGGAAGTGAATATGAGCATATGAGCAACAGGATAGTAAAGAAGTTTTGAAAAATAAAGTTAAGGGAAAGAAAAATATAATTTCTTTGGGAGTAGAGTCTCCTGAAGCGCCAGCCGAAGTTAATTGCTGCAACAAAAATAAAATTAGAGGAGATATAATTACTTTGGGAGCAAGAACCCTGCAGCAGCTGCCGAGGGATATTCCGGAAACCAGAATAATAGTGATTTATCGGTTGAAGAGCAACAAGAAATGGATTAAGGTAGAAATGAAATGAAATGAAATGGGAAATTAAGGATATGCACGCTGGAATAAATCTGAATCTACCTTTCAGAACAGAGGTTAGGAAAAAAACTGTACTACGATGAGTAGACAGTATCAGTATCCGTTGGCTGCAAACAGCTTTGTACATGATCAGATTGCAAATCTTTCGCAAAGCAATATAATTCGCCCAAGCAAAAGCCTTACAACTTACCAATCTGGGTGGTGCCAAAAAAGGGAATAAATAAGAATGGTACACACAAATTAAGGATAGTGGTGGATTAAAAAGAAAAATGGAACGAGGTAACAATTGCAGATAAGTATCCTCTACCGGACAACAATGTTAAACTTTCTAATTTGGGGCATCAAAATATTTTTCTACATTAGACCTTGAGTCAGGCTTTCCTCAAATTTTGATGAAGGATAGTGATGTTGGAAAATACGACATTTTCGATAAATAACGGGAAAAACGAATTTCTTCGAATGCCTTTTGGATTGAATAATGCTCCGGGTATTTTTCAGAGAGCTATACTCGTAGATGATGTATGATGGGAATACATTGGGAAACTTTGTCATCTGGATATATAATATGTAGATGATATCATTGTGTTTTCGCGTATTATTGCTGAGCATACGGAACATTTGAGAAAGGTTATAAATATACTAAAAAATGCGAATATGAGAATTTCGTTGGAAAAATCCAGGTTTTTTGAAAGGGAAGCCGAATTTTTGGGAAGTTTATTAAGGATTACGCAGCAATAGCCAAACCTTTAACCAGGCAATTATCAGGTGAAAATAGTCATGTGTCTTATATGTGTCATGTATGTCTCAAAAAATTGAGGTGCGTTTAGAACAGGATTCAATGATAGCTTTTGAAAAATTAAAACAATTGTGTTGTCAACAGATGCATCAAATGACGCATTAGGCGGAGTATTAAGTCAGGAAGGTAAACCTCTTACGAGTACTTTTATTTCTAAGACATTCAACAGAAAGGAATTATGCAACAAATGAAAAAGAACTTTATACTATAGTTTGGACATTAAAGACATTAAAAAATTACCCTAATGGTGTTTCGAATTTGGAAATTCACACTAATCATCAGTCGTTATCTTTTGCCCTTTCTCCAAGAAATCCTAATGTAAAAATTAAAACATGGCATGCTATAATTGAGGAATATGCTCCTAAAATAATATATAAATCACGTTAAGTAAATATAGTGGCAGAAGCATTATCTAGACAGCATTTGAATCAGGTTTCTGATGATTCATCGGAAAATGTGAATCAACATTCGGCTGAAAGCTTAGATAATGTACAAATTCCGGAAATGAAAAAACCATTGAATCAGCAAATATTACTGGGAAAGGGACGTTTTACGATACATCGGTAATTAATTTTGGAAAGACAAGGCATATTATTGAATTTGCTATAACAGAGAATTTGATGACGATTTTAAAGGAATTTTTGAGACCTGATCTTGTAACAGCAATTCATTGCACACCGGAGGATTTGTATGAGATTAAAACTAAATTAAAGGAAACGTTTACAAATAAATGTTTATATTCAAAAAATGTTCCAATGGATGCGTTAAATAGGGAAGGTCAGGGTATGATTGTTGAACAAGCGCATAATAGAGCGCACAGGGCTTATTTGGAAAACATACAAGTAAAACAAGTTTCCACTACATATTATCTTATATATTACTGGCCTGCAATGCAGAAGCAATTCAGAAATACGTAATAAATTGTGAGATTTGTAATAAAAATAGATATAATAGGGGATACAAGGTCACATAGATATATTTTATACGCAGTCTTTAAAATTTATTGCATGTATTGACGCATAATCAAAGTTTTTAGTTGTTAAATATAATGAAGATAAGATTAATTTAGATAGATAAAGTATTAAAAATATTGCAAAGTTTTCCAAGTGTTAAGAGAAGAACAATTGACAATGAACCAGAATTTACAACAGTGCAGTTTAAGAGTTTGATGCAAAGAATTCAAGTTAAAATTTACTTTTGTAACCCAAATACAGCACCACAAACGGTCAGGTTGAAAGATTATACTCAACATTAATAGAAATTGCTTGATGTCTGAAGCAGGAATACGCTTGATCAGGGTGTTCACTAGGCCGGGTCGATTTGTAGGGAGGCAAAAAAATCGCCCGTTGCTCTATGAAAATCATATTCTAGGAGTCAAAATAAGATACTTTGCCGAAGGAACCATACCTCTGAAACGAATTCTGATGTCCCCCAATTTGGGTCGAACTTTTGG